>CM076574.1:674216465-674288378 GCA_034641835.2 Pinus albicaulis | reverse complement strand
ACATTCTGGAAAAAGAGGGGGCTGAAGCTCTGAAACCGACGGCTGAAACAGCTGAAACTCTTCCACAAAAAGTGGAGGGTACTAAAGCCCTAAGAGGTGGGTTCCCATAGATGAGTAAACGGATGGGAGGATCTTGGTCAAGGCGGGGCAGAGACGGAGAAAGTTGCAGAGAAAACCACAGCGAACTCACCATTGAACCCGAAAAATTAAATGCGGAAAAAGGCGGTCGCAGTTCGGCCTGATTTTGGTTGGTCGCGGGTTACGAGGGCTAAAAGTGCGTCCGGTCGCGGTTTGGGCCAAAGGTGCGACCCCCACATTCGAAACATTTCGTAGTAGATTTTTAATTGCCGTCTCGAGGTGCGGCCCAATTATTAACACGACCCTTATTAGGGCCGGAAACAACACAGAAGTTAGAAATTTTAATGTTTTAGGGTTTTATGTGAGAAAAATGACATAAAAAGAGGAAAACTAAGCAGCTGAAAAGAAGCCCTAGGGCCTGAAGTAGCTGGATATGCAGGAATATGAAAAACGACAGCGGTCGTAATTTAAAACCCGTGTGGAGTCGCCATTTGTTAGTATGAATTCTTCGTCGAAGTGTACGAAAAAGAACCACTTTAGCTACGCACAACTAATAGCCCTAACAACAATAGAGGCTGCCAAACATCTTCAGATCTGCGATTAGTAGTTAAAATGCTGCAACAAACAGATCTATAAATGGAAAGACATTAAGCAGTAAAGTAAAGAGTTTGCTCCATGCATCCAACGGACAAGACAAGAACACGATTTTTGAATGAATTTTTATATTACAGGGCACCTGGGAGGAAACAAGAAGGTGTATCCAGATCTCCTCAATGGGATGGGTTCTTTGTAGTCCTCAGCACTTCGGATCTAAGCTTTCTCTCTCTTGTAGATGTAGAAAACCCAATGTAGAAGGTAGAGCTCAATGGGAGCAACAATGGCAGAAAATGAGACCGAGTGTATAGATCCAGAGTGATCTAGTATGCAACAAAAGGTGAAGAATGAAGGGGAAAACCCTCCTATTTATAATAAAATATTGGGTCATTCTAGATCTTGGTGCATGATTAAAATAATGTTAACCAAATCTAGATCCACCTCTATGGAATATTTTATTATTATTTGTTGGAGGGAAAGGGTGTTTGACTTGGGTCAAATCCCTTGATTAGTGAAAAATAAATAAATAAATGATTTATTTATCTTTTTAAGGAAGTGGGTGGGATATAATCAAATAAATAATGATTTAGTTGATTAATGGTGGTTGATTTGGTCATATTTAACAAGGAATATTATTTAAATAATTATTCCTAGAAAATAATAAGATAACTATGGGTTTATCTCATTAATTTCTTTGTTTTTGGGTTAAACATGACTGGGAATAATAATTATATTATGGTTTAATTAATTATTCCTTTTGGGGTTTCCTAATTAACATAGTGAAAGCAGTTTTACTTGGGGTAAAACTGGTCTTACATGGTGTACTTGGGTCCATCTAATGATGAAGAGTTAGATGACCAAAAAATGGTGTAACAATGTTCACAAGGGAAAGAACTAAATGCTGGTGGAAAGAAGTTGTTGGTTAAAAATAGAGTGAAGCCTAAACTATGGATGACAAATGACAAATGAAAATACTGAAACAAAACAAAGCCTAAACTATGATTAGCAAAATACAAAGCTTGATAATGACTTCAAGAAAATAAATCACAACATGAGCTTAACTTTTCCAATTCATTCATTAAAGATGTTTTGGAAGAGCTTGAGAAATGGGCAGTTAAGTGTAAATGAAGTTCTCCTAATTAAACAATCAAACAATCAACTTACAATGTTACAACATCTCATCCATGATTAAAGGTCTATTGGAATATATTTGGAAAAGAACATTTGTAGCACCATAAGATTTCTATTCTAAACTAGCTTCTAACTTTGTTCTGCAACTCAATCTAGCATCACTAGGCTTCTCACAAAAGTTATAGATTTCTTTTTAGAATGGCCTTTGAGAAAAGGCTTGTTTGTGAAATGATAAAAAGGTTGCAAAAGTACTCCAGGCCTTAGATTAATACTACCTTCTGTCCAGATAATTATGTGTTAGTATGAGTTTGGAACAAAAGAAGTTTTGTAAATAATGAAGACCGTGGTGTTTAAATTTAACAACTATTACAATTTGAAATGCAATGGATGGCAACTACGCTGGAATGTTAACACAGTGAGCTAAGTTAAGACTAAACTAGGGTACTACTAGTCTACAATGAACAGTGTTAAATTAAAAGCCATTATCAAACTAAAAATGAAATGACAGAACTGAACCACATGCATTATACCTCCGGAGTGCTAAAACTAATTTATCATGCAACTAACCTAAGGACTTCTACAGTTCATCCCGTTCAGTATGAATGATGTTTTGGAAGAATTTGTGAGAATGGGTATGGCTGTGTCATTCAAAGAAATTGAACACAAACACAAAACTAAAAGCAAATACAACTAAAATCCAAGGCACCACAGTTACTTCTTACTCATTGTTATGATATTTTGGAAAAGCTTTGTAAGAGTAAGATTGGCTATGCTACTTGGTTTAAAATTAACAACTAAAACCTACGATACCACAATTATGCCTTATCCATCATAATGATATTTTGGAAAATTTTATTAGGGTAAGCCTTAACTGTGATAACTAACGAAAGTAAATGCAACTAAATCTACACTATCACAGTTGTGCCTCATTCTTCATAATGATATTTTGGAAGAGTTGATTAGAGTAAGTTTGAATGTGATAGTAAATACAAACAAATATGAACGTAAGCTTCAGAAATCTACTTAAACTAGAAATAAAAGCGAGATTAAAACACTTATCTACTGTATAAACAAGGCCGCTCAGGAGGCAGGGGCCCTCTACCACCAGAGTAGCACGAAATCTAGTTCAAAATCAACTCAACGCATTCAAGGAAATGCTGCTGCTTTCATTAAAGAGGAATCACCTCAAAACAGAGTATTCACGGACTTCAAAGATCTAACAGTCAAACATAAAATCTAACCAAAATCTAACCTTTTTCTCTCGGTTTCCCGAGAATATTTATAGAAAATATACATAACAGAACTTGAGATAATACAGGGATTATTGTCTTTCCTAATAGAAACTAAACTAGGACTCTGATCATGATCACGTAACAGAATCTGGACTGTCCTTATTCTGTTAGGAGTCTACCTCCTAGTTTGGGTTTCCACGTGCTTAACCACGTACAGAATTCCATTCGATCTCCATGGAGGGCAACAAACGATGAGGACATGACGTGGAATACACCCATGTGTGCTTTCCTCCAAGATGACATCTGGAATCTGTATAAACATGAAGCTGGCTACAGAATTGGCAACTAGCTACAGAATGTCTGCATTCTGTAGCTAGTTTCAGTTCAAAAAGTACTACAATGACACAACCATAAAAACATAGTAAGTTAGCCACGATATTCATTCTTAAAGCAATTTTAACTAATTTCATTGATCATTTGAGCCTGGGATTAATAATGGATAAAAGAATTAGAGTGGAATGTGGTGGAAGAAAGAACATTTTTGGAGCTCAACAATTCCCCCTCACCATGTTAGCTTGAGGAGCATTATGTCTCATGTACTTAGATCAAAAAATGTTATTGTATTCAACCTTTGGCTATGTTTTTCTAGGAACATTATGTATATGGGACTCATTGTATTATTTTATCACATTTTGGCCCATTGATTCCAATATATCATGTATCATGTACTTTGTAGTTCGATACCACATTGTTGGGCTCACCATTATTATTTATACTCGATTATCTCGGTAGGCATGGGTATGCCTCACCCACATCATTTAAGATCATGTAATCCAAAATAAAAAGTAGAATTATATAATATTATTAGGTCTCACCCCCTCCATTCCTCCATGTTGAGATTCAACAAGAAGATCCTAGTGAAAATTATGCACCTACACTAGAATGGAGCCTCAGGCTATTTTTAGGTGGAAGCCTATTTTTAGATGCATGAGAAAATTCTATTTATAGATGATGAGAAAATTATATTTATAGATGATGTTCTATTTATATATGTATGTGTGAGTTCTATTTATAGATCACATGTCTATTTATAGATGCATGTCGACTATTATTATCCCTTAATAATAGTTGGAAAATAAACAATAATATATTCTCAATGAGCACTTGGAAATAGTTAACTGAAGTGGAAAATCAGTTAGCTATAGGAAATTCAAGTTCAAAAGTTGGTTGGTGGGACATGCAAGTGGACTTAGTTGTAACTCAGTGATTCAAAGTTGTAACAAAGTTGGATGTGTAGTTATGTGAGTTGTAAATTAGTTTAACTCAGTTAAGTGAGTTAAGCTCAGTTGTGCTAGATATAACTGAAGATACACTAGTGAGAGATCAATGAATTAATTATTAATTAATTCACAATCAGTGGTCTCACATCCAACTAAATATTTACTACTATTAACTACATGCATGTCAGATCTAGTGGAGACCTAGTTGAGATGTAGGTGAAAGGGACCGTTTAACTATTAGTTGTGACATTAGTGGGTGCACTTATGAAACCATGCACACATTGGATGTGCCCCAAGACTTTCACAATCAAGGCAAGCAGGATTCCATTCATTCAGGGATTTCTATCAGCTGGGATTGCACAGTGGAGGCAGGTCGTTTGGAGGTAGTAAATTTGCACATGAATTTGCAAATTTTTGTATGACAGTGTGAGACGATTGTATATTGTACTGGGAGCTCTTGGATTAGAGTTTTGTATGAGATTGTTTCATGATCCATGATATATACATAATATATGAGAGTGGGGGTTCTAGCTTTATGCTTTCCCGGTAAAAACATCAGTGTTATGTGTGATTGATCTTTCTTCTTGATATTGCAATTGGCGATCATGTTTTAAATTCCACAAGAATTTTTGTAGAAGGGATTATGTATTTAACAATGGCATATAATTTCTAGATCAGGAGAATCCAGCCAATACATAATTTGTATAAAAATTTCGACATGGTATCGGAGCACAGAAGATTGCAATTTTGAAGCAGGAGTTGAGTTTGTTGGTGGAAAAAATTTTAATTTGCAGAAATATTTTCTTAGTGCTACAGTTGAGTAAACATAGAAATGGATTTCAATGGCTTGTAGCTAGAGTATGCAATTGAGGGAAAATCGAACTAAATTTCCTGGAAGGACAGGATGGAGGTAGTGCTCCAAGATAATGGCTTGAAGGAGTTCATTGACAATGATGTTCCTAAGGCCACTTCGACAGATGTTGCATTACTTGATGCATGGAAAAAGAAAGTAGCCAAGGTGAGAAGGATTCTGTCGGAAGGTGTACGAGACCGCATTGTCTCAAGCGTTCATGGGAAAGCCACACCATATGCTATGTGGAAGGCTTTGACGAATATTTTCCAAAGCAGAAGCGACCATAGGAAATTGGCATTGAAAGATAAACTCAGGAAGATCAAGATGGAAAAGGGAAACAACATTCAAAATTATCTCACGAAGTTTTTCCAATTTTGGGATGAACTTGGGAGTGTGGGAATCAATTTTTTTTATGATGATTTGGTGAGATTTTCTCTCTCGAGACTTCCTAAGAGTTGGAACCATTATGAAGTCTCTGTCAACGGATGGGAAAAAATGCCAGATTGGGAACAACTGTGGTCGGATCTAGTGCAGGAGGAGTTCAGGCAGAACACTAGAGATGGCTCTTCATCAAAGCATGATGATGAAGAAGATTGTGCTTTGGATGCCAAGTCAAGGAAGGGGAAGGGGAATAAATTCCATTAAAAATTTGAGTCTAAAGGCAAGCAACTGGATTTTTCCAAGGTGAAGTGTTTTCAGTGTCACGAACATGGGCATCTTGCTACTAACTGTCAGTAGAAGAAGAAAAACAAGAAAGTTGTTGGAGCTATAGCTGGTGGGGCCCTTGCCTCAAAATTTGAACTTAACTTGTCTTTGATCGCATGCATGGTGTCAAGTACATTGGGATCTGTGTGGTATCTGGATAGTGGTGCTTCCTTCCACATGACGGGAGATACAGAGTTTTTTAGTGACTTGGAGGAGAAATATCTCCAAAAGCATATAGAGATGGGCGACGATGGACGATACAATGCGACCAAAATTGGTATCATTACCTTTGATAGGGAGTCAGGTAAAACATTCAATTGAAATATGTTATGCATGTTCTAGGTCTGAAGAAAAAATTGGTCTTAGTCGCAATGTTGGATGACAGAGGCTATGAAGTTGTTTTCAGCAATGGAAAATATTTCGTATGGCATAAAACTATGGGTCAAGCCAAGAGGATAGGGATTCAAGTTAAGAATCTCTAAAATATGGAGATAGATGGCTTCACTTCCATGATGGGAAAGGCAGAAAAGTGGTGACCCGGGATGAGGGAAAATTATGGCATAAGTGATTGGGACATCTTCATCATGGAGCCTTGAAAGTCATGTAGAAAATATCTATTGGACTTTCAAATGGCACACTTGCTCAGTTAGATCAGTGCAAGGTTTGCACCACGGGGAAGTATGTAAAGTCCACCTTTCATGAAAAGGAGAACCATGCTTTGGTGATCTCGAAGAGAGTTCACACAGATGTGTGTGGACCATTCTCAGTTGCTTCAACAACAAAACATAAGTATTATGTTATTTTTTGTTATTAATTTTCTCATAAATTTTGGATATTCTTCATGTGGAAGAAGGATAAAAAATTCTCAAAGTTCTGTGAGTTTAAGGCATTGATGGAGAAAGAGTCAGGGAGGAAAGTGAAGGCTCTGAGGAGTGATAATGGTGGAGAATACATTTCTAACGAATTTAAATATTTTTTTAGCAAAGATGGAATTCGAAGAGAACTCATGGCACCTCATAACCCACAACAAAATGGGGTCGCGGAGAGGAAGAAAATTCGATCGTGGGTGCATCACGAGCGATGTTGCATGATCATGGTCTACCAATGCATTTATGGGTGGAAGCATGAAACGCTATGGTTTATGTGCAAAACTATTTCCCACGTAGAGTACTTAGCATGAGTACACCTGAAGAATATTTCACTAGTAAGAAACCATATGTTTCACACTTTAAGGTTTTTGGCTCATCTGTTTATGTGCATGTGACCAAGAATGCCATGAAGAAGCTAGAGCCAAATGTTGAAGTTCGGATGTTTGTGGGGTACACAGAAGCACCCCATAATTATCATGTGTGCTTTCCTAAAAGTAAGATTACTTTTATGCGATGGGATATAAAATTCGATGAGGGGAAAGCCATGCGTTTGTCGCTTGAGAGGGAGCTGGACTTGTTTGCGAAGGAGGAACTATTGGTTTCCAAAGATGATTCTCTATATGTGGATCAGCCACAAGAGGAGGTTCATGGAGTAGAGGAGTCCACTCATGCACAGCCAAACATCATAACAGGTAGAAGGTGTACCACAGAAGCTGATAGGCTAAGACTTGATGCGATGCAGAATGTAGGAGCCCCTACTTCACAACACAGACAAAGACAGTCTCCTGATGGATTTACTGGATACATGGCTCTCATGAGAAAATGTATTGTGACTGAGCCATATTCCTTTCAGGAATAAGTGCACGAGCCCTCATGGGTAGATGCAATGGTGGAGGAGTATGACTCCATTGTCAGAGATAGTGCTTGGGAAATTTTTCCAAGGTTGGTTGATAAATCAGTGGTAGGTTTGAGATGGATTTAAAAGGTAAATAAAGCTGCTGATGGGAGTGATGAGAAATAAAAGGCTATATTTGTGGCCTGAGGCTTCTCACAGATGGAGGGGATTGATTATGAAGAAACCTTTTCACCTATCACAAGGTATTATTCCATAAGGACCATCCTTTCTCTCTCAACGTAGATGGGCTGGTGCATTCATCTGATGGATGTGAAGACTGCATTTCTCAATGGGATCATTGAGGAAGAGGTGTACATAGAGCAGCCTAAAGGATTTGAGATCTTCAGCAATGAGTCTCATGTGTGCCAACTCAAAAGAGTGTTGTATGGGCTGAAGAAGGCACCCTGTTCTTGGTACACTCGGATAGACAACTATTTCACTAGAATGGGCTTCACCAAAAGTGAGGCGAATGAAAACCTATACCAAATTGTGGTGGAGGGTAAGATTTTAATCATTGTTCTTTATGTTGATGATTTAATATTGACTGGTGATGATCAGTTGAAACACTCATGCAAGGAGGACCTTGCAAAGGAGTTTAAGATGAAGGATATGGGAGTCCTTCATTATTTCCTTGGATTGGAAATATGGCAGCGAGATGGTGAGTTGTTTGTGTCTCACAGAAAGTATGCAAGGGAGATATTGGGTAAGTTTCACATGGAGGGCTGTAAACCCATGGATACTCCTCTTCCAGGGAACTGGAGGAAAGAGGATGCTACATCTGGAGAGGTAGTAGATGTTATTGTCTATCGATGGTTAGTGGGTTCGCTAATGTATCTAGTCAACATGAGACCAAACATTTGATACGTGGTTAACCAGCTAAGTCAAGTGATGGTTAAGCCTACCAAGCTCTTTTGGAAGTTAGGAAAGCATGTCCTGAGATACCTGAGGGGCACATCTGAGTATGGATTATGGTATAGAAAGATGAATGAGGTGAAGTTGCATGGCTTCACGGACGCAGATTGGGCAGGAAACCCAACAGACATAAAGAGCGCATCAGGGGGGATCTTTAGTATCGGATCTACAGTTGTTCCTTGGTAAAACAGGAAACATAGATATGTGGCACTCAGTTCAGTGGAAGCGTAATACATGGCAGCAAGTCAAGCTGCATGTGAGGCTATCTGGATGAGAAAGATCTTGGTTGGTTTGTTTGGTTCTCATTTAGATTTGACAGTGATTCATTGTGATAATCCGAGTTGCATTAAACTCTTGATTAATCCTGTGTTTCATGATAGATCTAAGCATATAAATATATGGTATCATCATATCATAGATTGTGTGCATTGGAAGATCATGTTGCTTCATTACATTCCTACAGAAGATAAAGATGCATATATTATAACAAAGGCACTCATCAAGAGCAAATTCGAATACCATAGAGATAGGATCGGGGTGAAGGATAATCCCTTTCTTGTTGAAAGGGAATGTTGAGATGAAAATTATGCACCTACACTAGGATGGAGCCTCAGGCTTGTTAGAGCTCCCATGTTTGGCCAGATTGGAAAGACAAAAGATGAGACAACATCAGAACCACTTTGAGGCCCTAGGATCTAGCCCTCCTGGACCCGGAGAGGGATCTCTCCAATAAGACAAAGAATGATATATCTTTGAAGCTCAAAAAGAGATGTTAGGCTAGGTATGAAGCATAAGGGGGGTTTAAAATTGTTGGGTCAGCTAAAGGTTGGGTCATAATATCATAGACTGGGAACATAATGGGAAGAAAGGAGTAGGGCAGTAGGACGTTTCAGAAAAAGAGGATGGGTTAAGACTGTGCCATCCATTGGGCTATGGAGTCGTGAAAGGAGATTACTCACAAACAACTAGCCAAGGCTTCCATAGGGCACATCATCTATACTAAAGGATATTTGAGATAGATGATGGAATGGAACAATAAGGAGAGAAAGGTGAAAAACAAAGGGTAGCCTGAGATCAGACCAGAGGTCATGTAACTCCAGATATGCTTTGGCATACTCTCGAAGGAGAAACAATAAGTTTTAAACACGGAACCAGGCCTGAGATCAGAGAAGGACTTTTAACCTTCAATGCTTCGGCACCAACTCACGGGATCTCGGAAAGGTCAATCTGTCGAATAAGGACCCCAGTGGATAGGGCTTACACTAAATCCCCGGTATCCCAAATCCTCTATCTTGAACCCAAACAAGAACAACCAAGCAGCAAACTTCAAGTTCACACATCATCTAGTAGTGAATAACAACCACCACACTGGCTAAACCACGAGAGTCTGCCCTCATATTTCACTATCAGTAGAAAAAATCAAAGGTAGGGAGAGCAGAAACATACGGTACCATGCGAGGGTAAATCATATGCCAGATTTCTAATGCATACCAAAAGAAATGAACAGCATGAAAAAAAGTAATAAAAAAATGTAAGAGAAAACATCACCCGTAGTAATAGACCGGGATCCTATGAAATTTGTTTGATTAATTGATGCAAAACTAGTCACATACACTGAGCTCAATAGCTGATTACAGACTCAACTTTCTCCTCCCAGCCTACTACTTTACAGACTACTCTACTTCTCTCTCCCAAAACTATTCCTAACAGTAAAAAATGAATCCCTACAACTACAACAGCGATAACGCAATCCAACCATTTACAATGTGTTCTATGAGATTATTTATAGGAAAAATGGATAGCAGGAGTAGGTGATATACATTAAATAGATTTATTAAGACAGGGTGGAGGAGGCATCTCATGCCACTCCGCTTAATAGCTCTGTTCTGTACTTGGTGGTCTGGACTAGAGTCTTTGTCAGGTCGGATTTGACCTCTAATGTTTCTTTGAATTTCTCTTCTGGCTGTAAGGCTCTCTGTTTTGTCTTCTGAAGCAAGTAAGGTGACTGAAGATCTTCTAGGCTTCCATACCTCCATTATTGTTGTCCTGATAGTTGTTGGAAGCTTTTTGTCAGTGAGATGGTCTTTGGGATTTCGGGAGGCATGGAGACTTCTGTCGGAGGGCGTACTATTCTGAGAAAATGTACTGCTGATGCTGAGAGCAGATATGGCTCATTTCGTGTGCTCTTTCTAATCTTTGGACTGCACATTAATCCTTTGATCACATGATTAGGAGTCAAATATTCAATTAACTGGCTTGAATCCGCTTAATCTGTCTTTGTTGTTTCACTGAACCATTGCTGCAATAGCCTCTCTATGTTCCGATTCATAGTGACTGTGATAGAGTGAATTCACCACTCTGTATACCCTGCACAGTAAAATAAACCAATTACAAAACCCAGGGGTGGCAGAAGAGATGCTGTGAGGTGTGGAAGAACAGTGGCGCAACTGTGGAGATAGTGGCTATAGGGAAAACAGGTGAAAATGTCGTGAAATGGAGGTTTGGTGGAAGAAAACACGTGGACTATTGATCTGGCTGAGATGGAGGACCGAGATCAAATAGGAGGGGAGCGATGGGGGGGGACCTAAATCCGATGGGCGATGGGGAGATTGGCTTTGGACCGTTGGATCTCTGAGAGATCGATGGCTACGATTAGATCGGAGGAGCGCAATTGGGGAACACATGGCGGAATGAGGGCGAATCCTGGCCATTGGTTCTTGTGGATTCAACGGCCATGATCGCGTCAGAGAATCGCAATCAGGAGGGATTGAGGATGGCACAGTTTAAGACTTATGATTCGATCAGAGCAAGGATGCGAGGGCCATCATATTAAAGGTGAATCGACAGTGGGCGTGCAACCAGAGGGGTGACGAAAAGGAGATGCGGGAGTGATGGGACTTTTGGCGACCGTTGGCTCTATCCCATCCAACGGCGGAAATCAACTTAACAGCTGACAGGATATAACACCAGATATAACACCATCACATCAGAATTTCGGGCCTTATAATGGAAAGCATGTCCTGCTCTGATTCTCCGATGCGATTGGTGCTTTGGACTAGTGCTTGGTCTTAGTGCCCGGGCTGATGGAGGGGAAGTGGTTAAGGGGCTTTCTGAAAGGGGCTAAGCCTATCATATGGAAAGATATGGGTTTTTAGCCAAAAAGAGGATCTGAAGGCTAAAGAGGGAATCGATAGATATAATAAGGGGATTTTAAACCAAACAAAGGATATTTGAAGGGTTTAAGGGGAATTAGAAAAGGGGAAAAGGTTATGAAAACAAAGGTTTAATCAGGCTGAGATAAAAAGAACATGGAGGCCTTTGGGAATCTTCTTCACAACAGAGAGGCTTTAAAGCCAGAAACAACAGTGAGGATTTATCAAAGGGAAAGGGCACAGGAGGCTTCAAGGATGATGTGTTTTTAGAGGAGATGCATTCCTTGAAGGCTCAAAAACATTTGCTTGTCAAAAAATTCATAGGGGGCTAACAGTGGCTCCACATGGGGATAGCTTCTTCTTGAAGGAGTCAAGAATTCAGAGAATGATCTTTGGTGTAGGCTAGATTCCTGATGCTTGTACCACCCCTTTCTTTGATTTCAGTTGCCAAAAACCATGAAGACACATATCAGCAGCAACATTACTCAAACAGCTACCTACCCAGACTAAATCCTAACATTTTTTCTTCTAGGTGCATTTGGACTTGCAGACCCTTACATCATCTTTTTTTTACAAACAAGAAAAATAAACCTACTCTACTTCTACCCTTATTACTCCATGGGGCCAGATTAAACTGTTGGTCTCATATTTTCTCTACCTAAACTACATCTACTAGGATTAAACTTTCTAGTAGATTTCTTCTCTACATTCTAAGACAGAAATTGAAAAATAGTCAAGCCAGGTTTAGACTGTCTGGCTTGCTGTGGACCATGGCATAGTAGAAAAAACTGCTCATGGACCGTATACCTTGTAGAAATTTAAAATATCAGACAAAATGCTCATGGACTGAGCTTTATTGAGATTTTTCCTACCTACCCTACTCTAACTGGAATATTTGCAAGTCTAGCTTACAAACATTGTCTTCCAATGCAACCAGTCTATCAAATGATCCCATGACTGGTCTGTTCTGCTCAGCTCCTTGAGCATATTGGATTGGCAGGGTTGCTCCAACTCTTCCTGTTCCTCGTCAGCAGCTTTAAAATTTTTTATTTCTGTTTGCAACATGCTGCTCAAAAAGACCTTTGATCCTTCTTCAAATGTTTGCAGGAAATGAACATAAGGATCATGAAATGATACCTAGTTATGAATATCTGGCAGGCAGGCTTCAACCAGGATTTCTTCTTCTTCCACTGGCTTGAGAAAAAGACTCTCTTGGAGTAGAGTGTCTCCTTCATATTTTGAACTGGAGGACTCATTGTACATTGTTGCTGAGTCCTCTTGGAGCTCTGATATGTTCTACTCTGCTGGACCGAGCTCCATGAAAATATCTGTGTATTCATGAGCAAGGATATTTTCCATTACCTCCTCCTTTTCAAGGGAAGGCTCTTTACTTTCACCCTGCTCACAAATCTCTTCTTTGCTTTCCTCCTCATCTTCTAAAAGGAAAGACTGCTGACCTCCGATCTCATGACACTCGTCACTGATACTTTCGCAACTTTCACCGTCACTGTCATAGATAGGCTGACTGGGTTCATTTCTTCTCTGGAGTTGTTGGCCCTGGATTTCCTCCCATGGGTCTACTGATGATGGTTCTGCAACTTCAAATTTTCTCTAGAAACAATCATCATCAAATATATCATAACTAGGAAGGTCATAATTGTAAGCAATGTCACCAATCAAACCTGTCGGATTCTCAGCAGGTATTACTTCGTCTTGATCCTCAGAGGAGTTTTCTGGATCTGAATCAGTTCTATAGTAGGCTGCAGAGGTGGATTGTGTGTTTGATGTTCGGCCAATCTCTTCTTCTGTCCACATAGGAATTTCTTTTTTAACACAGATAGAAGAGACGCAGTCCTCTGCTTCTCGTACGAACTGATCCTAAGGCGGGATATCCTCGTGAGCCTCATCTTGAGAATTTCCCTGAGCAAGAGAAAACTCCAAACCAAGATCATCATATATGTCTTGCTCATCATCCAGGTCTGGAGTTGGATTTTGCGTGGGAAAATGCATGGGATGCTCTGAATAATCATTATTTGCATTCATGTTAGCCATATGCATTTCCATCACTTTACCAAACATGATCACTATTCCATTTAATTTATCTACCAAAGCATCAAGCTTTGCATCTCTGTCCATGTCTGGATCCATGTTTACTGCAAAGAAGGTCACTACAGCTTCTCAACTAGTTCAGAGTTCTCCACCAGTGGAGTCATTGGGTCTTTTTTAGATTACAGGGTGTGTGGAGTTGCCAGGTGGATGAATTTAGATTTTTGTAACAGGCTGATGTCCACCATCGGCATTGAAACTAGTCTAAAGGCATTGGTCTGAGTTGCTCCCCAGTGCAGTCACCATTATGTTGGGGACTGCAATGGGACACAGACCAATGTTAGCGGTTAAGGACTCTCAGATTTTTCCCCAGTGTAGTCGCCATTATGTTGGAGCTCCCATGTTTGGCCAGATTTGCAAGACCAAAGATGAGACAACATCAGAGCCACTTTGAGGCCCTAGGATCTAGCCCTCCTGGACCCAAAGAGGGATCTCTCCAATAAGACAAATAATGATATATCTTTGAAGCTCAAAAAGATATGTTAGGCTAGGTATGAAGCACAAGGGGGGTTTAAAATGGTTGGGTCGGCTAAAGGTTGGGTCATAAGATCATAGACTGGGAAGGTAATGGGAATAAAGAAGCAGGGCAGTAGGACGTTTCGACAAAAGAGGATGGGTTAAGACTGTGTCATCCATTGGGATATGGAGTTGTGAAAGGAGATTACTCACAAACAACTAGCCAAGGCGTCCATAGGGCACGCCATCTATACTAAAGGATCTTTGAGATAGATGATGGAATGGAACAATAAGGAAAGAACAGTGAAAAACAAAGGGCAGCCTGAGATCAGACTAGAGGTCATCTAACTCCAGATCTACTTTGGCATACTCTCGAAGGAGAAACAATAAGTTTTAAACACAAAACCAGGCCTGAGATCATAGAAGGACTTTTAACCTTCAATGCTTCGGCACCAGCTCACAAGATCTTGGAAAGGTCAATCTGTTGGACAAGGACCCTAGTGGAAAGGGCTTACACTAAATCCTCGGTATCCCAAATCCTCTATCTTGAACCCAAATAAGAACAACCAAGCAACAAACTCCGATTTCACACATCAGCTAGCAATGAATAACAACTGCTACACTGGTTAAATCACGAGAGTCTGCCCTCAGATTTCACTATCAGCAGAAAAAATCAAAGGTAGGGAGAGCAGAAACATAGGGTACCATGCGAGGGAAAATCCTATGCCATATTTCTGATGCGTACCAGAAGAAATGAACAACATGAAAAAATGTAATAAAACAATGTAAGAGAAAACATCACCTGTAGTAATAGACTAGGATCCTGTGAAATTTTCTTGATTAATTGATGCAAAAACATTCACATACACGGAGCTCAATAGTTGATTACAGAATCAACTTTCTCCTCCCATCCTACTACATTACATACTACTCTACGACTCTCTCCCAAAACTGTTCCTAACAGTAAAAAATGAATCCCTACAACTACAACAACGATTACGCAATCGAACCCTTTACAATGTGTTCTCTAATATTCTTTACAGGAAAAATGGATAGCAGGAGTAGGTGATATACATTAAATAGATTTATTAAGACAAAGTGGAGGAGGCGTCTCATGCCACTCCGCTTAATAGCTCTACGTTGTACTTGGTGGTCTGGTCTAGAGTCTTTGTCAGGTAAGATTTGACCTCTGATGTTTCTTTGAAGTTCTCTTCTAGCTATAAGGCTCTCTGTTTGTCTTCTAGGCTTCCATACCTCCATTATTGTTGTCCCGACAGTCATTGAAAGATTTCTGTCAGTGAGATGGCCTTTGGGAGTTCGGGAGGCATGGAGACTTTTGTCGGAGGACGTACTATTATGAGAAAATGTACTGCTGATGCTGAGAGCAGATATGGCTCGTTTCGTGTGCTCTTTCTAATATTTGGACTGTGCATTAATCCTTTGATCATGAGATTAGGAGTCAAATATTAAATTAGCGAGCTTGAATCCAATTAATCCATCTCTGTTGTTTCACTGAACCATTTCTACAATAGCCTCTCTGTGTTCCAATTCACAGTGACTGCGATAGAGTGAATTCACCACTCTGTATACCCTACATAGTAAAATAAACCAATTATAAAACCCAGGGGTAGTGGAAGAGATGCTGTGAGCCGTGGAAGAATAGTGGCGCCACTATGGAGACAATGGCTGTAGGGAAAACAGGTGAAAATGTAGTGAAATGGAGGTTTGGTGGAATAAAACACGTGGACCATTGATCTAGTTAAGATGGAGGACCGAGATATAATAGGAGGGGAGCGATGGGGGGGGACCTAAATCTGATGGGTGATGGGGTGATTGGCTTTGGGCCGTTGGATCTGTCAGAGATCGACAACTGTGATTGGATCGTAGGGGCCCAATTAGGGAACACATGGTGGAATGAGGGCGGATCATGGCCGTTGGTTCTTGTGGATTCAATGGCTAGGATCATGTCGGAGAATCACAATTGGGAGGGACTGAGAATGGCACAGTTTAAGACTTGTGATTGGGATCAGAGCGAGGATTCGAGGGTCGTCAGATTAAAGGTGAATCGACGGTGGGCGTGTAACCGGAGGGGTGACGAAAAGGAGATGCAGGAGTGATGGGACTTGCGGCAACTATTGGCTCTATCCCATCCAAAGGCGGAAATCAACTTAAGAGCCGATAGGATATAACACCATCGCATCAGAATTTCAGGCCTTATAATGGAAAGCATGTCCCGCTCTGATTCTCCGATGTGATTGGTGCTTTGGACTGGCGCTTGGTCTTAGTGCCCAGGCTTATGAAGGGGAAGTGGTAAGGGGCTAAGCCTATCATATGGAAAGATATGGGTTTTTAGCCAAAAAGAGGATCTTAAGGCTAAAGAGGGAATCGGTAGATAGAATAAGGGGATTTTAAACCAAACAAAGGATATTTGAAGGGTTTAAGGGGAATTAGAAAGGGGGAAAATGTGATGAAAATAGAGGTTTAATCGGGCTGAGATAAAACGAACACGGAGGCCTTTGGGCATCTTCTTCACAACAGAGAGGCTTTAAAACCGGAAACAACAGTGAGGATTTATCAAAGGGCAAGGGCACAGGAGGCTTCAAGGATGATGTGTTTTTAGAGGGGATGCATTCCTTGAAGGCTCAAAAACATTTTAGCCCCCTGTTTGCTTGTCAAAAAATTCATAGGGGGCTAACAAGGCTATTTTTAGGTGAAATTCTATTTTAGATGCATGAGAAAATTCTATTTATTGATTATGAGAAAATTCTATTTATAGATGATGTTCTATTTACAGATGTACGTGAGATTTCTATTTATAGATCACATGTATATTTATAGATGCATGTAGACTATTATTATCCCTTAATAATAGTTGGACAATAAACAATAATATATTCTCAATGAGCACTTGGAAATAGTTAACTGAAGTGGCAAATCAGTTAGCTGTAGGAAATTTGAGTTCAAAGGTTGGTTGGTGGGACATGCAAGTGGACTTAGTTGTAACTGAGTGATTTGAAGTTGTAACAGAGTTGGATGTGTAGTTATGTGAGTTTTAAAGTAGTTTAACTCAGTTAAGTGAGTTAAACTCGATTTAGTGTTAGTTGTAACTAAAGATACACTAGTGAGAGATCAATGAATTAATTATTAATTAATTCACAATCAGTGGTCTCACATGCAGCTAAATATTTACTACTGTTAACTACATGCATGTTAGATCCATTGGAGACCCAATTGAGATGTAGGTGAAAGGTACAATTTGAATATCAGTTTTGACATTATTGGGTGCACTCATGCAACCACACACACAATGGATGTGCCCATGAGGATTGCACAGTCAAGGAAAGCATGATTCCATTCATTCAGGGATTGCTATCAGTTGTGATTGCATAGTGGAGACAGGCTATCTGGAGGCAATATATTGGAACATGAATTTGCCAGTTTTTGTATGACAGTGTGAGATGATTGTATATTTTATTGAGATCTCTTGGATTAGATTGTGGTACGATATTGTTTCATGATCCATGATATATACATAATATATGATAGTGGGGTTTTTAGCCTTATGATTTCCTGGTAAAAGCATATGTGTTATGTGTGATTGTTCTTTCTTATTGATATTGAAATTGGAGATTATGTTTTAAATTCCACAATAATTTTTGTAGAAGTGATTATGTATTTAATAGTGGCATATAATTTTTAGATTAGGAGAATCCAGGCAATACATAATTTGTATTAAAATTTCTACACTACATCCTTCCTTGCATTACTTCAGTTGGATATCTCTCTCTTTCTCTTTGACTCCCCTTTGGTGTCTTGTGGAAGTGTAACCTACAATATATTTCGGTTATACAATTTTCTTCTAACACTCATACGTTGATGGGAAATTTGTTATCACCTAAAAAATGGTCACCTAGAAATTTCTAACCAGGTGGATCGATATACACCATGTATGATTAATTTTACCATAGTAAAATCACTTGCACTATAGGAAATAATTTAGTAAACCAATTTTATTAAATTATTTCTTATTAAAATTAAGAGACCCCATGAGAATAATTGAATAAATCATTATATATTTAATTTTCTCTAAGAACAATTATTAAATAGCTATTAAATAATTATTTGATAATTATTCCTTGCACATTTAACTAAATCACCTATGAGTAATTAAATAAGTCAATATTTTTTGTTATTCTTTAATTTTATTTTTGGAATACTTATTAAACCATTATTTAATAATTATTTCAATTTCACATCTCCCTTAATCCTTGCAAATTGATTAATAAATTGTTTTATTTTTTGATTACTTCTAAATAAAGATATCTGACCATTTTGAATATCTTTTCCCTCTCCAAAAAATATAATTAAGTATTCCTAATGGTTAGATCTTGATTTGGTCAATAATATTTTATTATTTCCCATTTTTGAGATTAACCCAATACATTGTTATACATAAGAGGGCTTTTCATTCATTCTTCACAATGATCACTGTCATCGTCACCATTATCATCATCTAACATCTGAGTTCCCACTTGAGTTCCACTTTTTGTATTGGGTTTTCTACACATTGAGAGAGAGAAAAGATCGTTGAAGCACCAGGACATCAAAGGACCCATCCCATAGAGGGGGATTTGCAAACCCTTCTTCTAGATCTCCTTCACGAGGTGTTTTATAATAAAAATTTTATTCATTCAATTTCCTCTACTATTGGGTTATGGCATCGATTATTGATTGTTGTTTTATGTTTTAGATCACATATAATATTTTTGCTGTGAGGTTTTCCTATTTTTTCATTGTAGATATAAATCGTAAATTACCATATATTGTTGTTACGATCACTTGTAACCAATGACTTAAGTGAATAATTTTTGGTACACCTTCCCAAAATATTTACACTGACACTCTAGTATACCAATGGGAAAGATATAGTATTGGTTTACCATTCGTACCTAGATTGGAGAAAAAACTATCTTTGGTATTCCCTGCACCTCACATCTTTTCCTTGGAATAATATTCATATCTAACCAAAGATCTAGCATAGAATCTTTAATCTGATACCCTCGAATTTGGCCATCCATTCATAATTCCCTTCCCATTATTTTCTTATTTCTACGAACTTGTTGACGGTGTTGGAAATTCGTCAACCAAGGGGGTATCCCTAATGTGAAGTCTCCATTATAATGCACACTATTTGCAGTAGGATCCCCATCCAGGGTATCAACCTAACTGTCATGTATTCTTGTCGATTTACCTTGGCTATAAATTTCATCAAAATATAGTAATACATAGGTATCTTCAGATCAACAAGTATGGCTTGTGAAATATTTAGTTGCAAAGAGTATCAAGATCCTTCTAATGAAAGGGAAAATAAAAGTAGGTCGCTTAAATACAAGTCATATTACTAATCTATAAAAGGTAAACATGCATATACATATGAATGAATCATTGATCACCTAGTGAAATAGTTCACAAGGAAGCAATGATTATCAAAGAAAATACAACACACCTTTAACAACATAAGTACCAAAGCCATTGAAATAGTTTATTTTCCTTAGTACAGATGAAAACAGCATACACAAAAAACATTCAAAGAATACTCTTACAATATTCATGACATATGCATTAAATTGTGTTGGCTCCACGAGCTTTTGAATTAAGTAAAATTTCCAAGATACATCAAGACAATGAACACCACTAGCCCCAATAATGGAGAATTAGAACAATCACTTGATCCTCCCAAAAAAATATATTCATCTCTAATGCTGGGTAGGAGGAGCCAAGGTCAAAATTCCTTTTCTTGAGCAATGAGGGTGCATATATAAAAAATGGGGTGACCATTTTCCTCCCTTGTGACTCTTGGAATACCCTCATGATTGTTTAACTTCTCAATGACCTTTCAACTTCCTACATAAATTTTCATATTACATGGATGACCCTTGGACTTCCACTTTAAATTAAATTTCTTTGATATTGAATTTACATAATCCATAAATGATGTGGAAAATAATGACTCATGACAAGAAATGACATGACACTGATGACATGCACTGCATGATGATGTGTCAGTGCCAAGTTTTCATTCTTACTATTTTGTCTTCAATAAAATATATATCTTGTTGTATCTCAAGAAACAATCCCTTGGTTGTGGTAAGGAATCCGTGCTCAAGACATTTATAAATGTATTTCACAAAATTAGGATATCATATGGTCTTTGTTTAACACCTTTCGAAATTAATTATTTATAACCCTGAATAATCTAATAAAATGAAAGTAGTCACAATGCCATTATCTGCTGATATTAATTGAAATGGAAGGAACAAACTGAAAGTAAACTCAAAATGATATGCTGAATAATAAAATCTATCACTTTAAATCTTAGAAGAAACTTTATGTAGATAGAATGGTTGGAGTGAAGGAGTGCACATTAAAGATGTTTAACTCTTAATTACAAATGTAAAAAGAGACACGCAACAACATTAATTCACCTCATTCACATAATAATAAACACACGACGAAACTGGAAAGACACATAAACATAAAAAGGTGAAAGAAACTTTCTCTTCTTTCATTCTTTTTCAGAAAATTCAGTACAAAATTTACAGTCATCCGGAGGTCCAAAGATTACAACCCTCTTCTTTCTTTTTCATTTCTTTAAATACAATACAAAGTAGTTTTAACTGTTGAAACTACTTGTAACTACTTGAACTACCTAAAAATGAATAAACTACCCTATTACATGGCTATTAAAATCTTCATTACAATATGGATATTTTAACAAAAATATACTTAAAACTAAAGCCTAAATCAATTTGCTCAATTTGAATTTGATTGGCTGCCACTGTATTCTCAAGATTTTCTGACGTGTCTTTCTGAGAGGTTGAGGTGTCACCTGGTGAATCAGTCATCCACTCTCTGCATTTATTCCATATCTCGATGCTGCTTTTGGGATAATTGATCAACTTATGATATTCTATCCTGAAAGCAATGATCTTGCTGAAATTAGGTCGTTTTGTGAGCAAAATATTTAGCATCCAAAGTAATTGAAAATGCCTCTGCAAGAAATTAAAAATTGTATCTCCTTTCAGGATTGTAGTCTTCTCATGGGTATTATCAATTTTACTCTTCACAAACACTAACAGTTGCTCATATGAATTCAATGATAAAATATTGCCTTTGTGATCCCATCACGAAGGCAATCCTACTCTGTCCCTTTTGTCAAATATGTTGTCAACTTGTTTAATCTCTACCAACTTCTTCTCTGCTGACTTTCTATAAGAATTTTTTTTAATAAACTTATTAATCTCTAGAACACACAATGTCCTATATTTAATTTCATTTTCCTTCAACTCTTGATCTGTCTTAGAATTGATGAAATCAATGAATTTATTTGCCCATAAGGCTCTTTTAAGAGTCTTCTGTTTATCTGCCATAACTATTTCTTCTAAATCTCTAATAATGTTCTTTTCCTCTAACAATATTGTCAGGGACTCCCAAATTGTTCTGATAGCTTCAATGATTTCATTCCATAAAATGTCTTTTGCTTGGATCAGAGTTATATTTCCTTTCAATTTTTCCTTTAGACTCTTGATTTCCTTATTGGTTGTCTGGAAATCTAATTTGTACTTATTGACTTCTCCTTCCTAGGCCTGCATTATCTTTGTCGCTGTCTCCAAGTCACTCTGAGCCTTCTTGAGATCATTTTATGCCATCTTCAATTCTATACTCAAGTGGGATAATTTTTCTGTTGGATCATCAATTCTGGATGGCACGATTATGGTGCAAGAATGAGAATAAATTTGATTTTTCAAGTTAAGGATAGACTCCTTTAAATTAGAAATATCCTTCTCTTTCTATAACACCTACTGTAAAATAGTCTCTTTCTCATTCTCAACCTATGCTACCTTTGCTACCATTGAGTGTTCTCCAATAGGCCACTTTAATTTCTTCTTCAACACATTTATCTTTGACTTAGCACTCTATAACAACTAACTTATCATTATGATTCACTCCAATCCTTATAATTATGTTTTTCAACTCTTCATTCTCAGTTAACAGAGCCCTGGAATTAGCCTTTTCCAATTCCAATTACTTGATCACTTTTCCTAGCATCTCTTCTGCCTTTGGAGCAGCTGCAATGGACTTGGTTAGATCATTAACAATCAATTGCCTTGTATGCATATGTAAATTAAATTTATTAAGTAAAGGAATTTTCTTCACATCAACAGTCAAATTAAGAGTTTTAAAACTACTTGATGACCCAACTGTCATTTCAGATGGGTGAGAAAAATAAATTTTAAACTGGTCCTTTTCTAAGTCCATGGCAGT
The DNA here is from genome assembly GCA_034641835.2 of Pinus albicaulis. Lineage (NCBI taxonomy): Eukaryota > Viridiplantae > Streptophyta > Pinopsida > Pinales > Pinaceae > Pinus > Pinus albicaulis. The sequence goes on along the minus strand of CM076574.1, from coordinate 674,265,790 downwards.
TAATAATATACTTTGGTCAAGAGTAATATGATATTCAACTTGTGTTTCCATACTTGCTTTCATCTTTTGATTCCTCTCTGCAATTTGAGAAAAAGCCTTCTTGATCAAAGGGAATTGATCCTGAACATATTCATGTCTTGTGGGTGAAGCTGGTACATTCTGATCATCTCCTAATTGAAGGAGGAAACTAGGTTGAGTGCTTGGTATTTAATCAGTCAATCTTGCCCTCTTCTTAGCTCTTTGTTACTCATATTCAGAATCAACAACTATCTCTTTACTTCTTTTGCTCAATTTCTCAGAAATTATGGGAGTCTATATGTGGGAACTAAGAGAGTTTGCAAAACTTTTATTAGCCAAATTTTCTATTTCAGGCTTACTATCATGCATGAAAGAAGAGTAGCCATTTTCAACCGTTTTATTAGAAATAACCTTGTGAGGATCATAGGCCCATTTATAACCTAGCAACAAGTGCATACCTTCTAACATCATGTTAGATTCATTAAATTCTTGCCTCATATTTCTCTAAATGGACCCACAGACATAGGGAGCTTAAACAAATGACCCTTCTTCACTGGAACAAAATGAAATTGATCTACGTTCAAACTTTGTCTAATAAATTCAATTGAAATCAACCTCATAGGGACAAAAGTTGGAAATTTATAAGGTTTTATTCTAGTTCCATATAATCTAATTTCCGAATAATCTTCATATACAAACCAATCCAAAAATTTACAATTATTTCTTAACTGAAGGCACTCCTAAGCTTTTGGCAAGAAACATGGAGGAGGAACCCCATTCAACACCTTATAAGAAAATGACATAAAATAAGTAGCAAAATCAAACACTCCTCCCTCATTTTGTTCTTTTCTTACTATATCATTCCATAAAACTAATGATTGTCTTTTCTTATTTGCATCTCTTATGTTCAGTTCCAAATGTAAAAATTCTTCTACGTTTTAATAGAAAAAGAGATAAGTGATAAGAGAGGGGAACCTAAAGGAATCAGTGAGGGACAAGCTCATGATCTGAGTATTAAATACCTCTTTCCAGTAAGAGGGAATACCCAACACTACTTTAGACTTCATCATCATGGCAAACAATCCCAATGTTGACTTACAAATTTGAGTGGCATCTTCTTTTCCATGAATCTTTCAAAGAGATTGTAGCACTGGCATGTCTTCTGTGTCAAAAATCTCTAATGGGAATTCTTTATCATCTGTTGCAAATTGCTTCATATATGGCTTCAAAAAGGAGATGACCTGGGTAAACTCCTATCCTACAAGATCATCATAGAATTCTATGAATGATTCATCAGTGAACTAGACATAAGACTCAGACTCAAGATAACACAGGGCTTGACAAATTAACTGGGCTGAAACCTTAAGGACATTTTCCCCTAAGAAATTCATCACAAAATATTTACCGAGATATAGTGCACACACTAACCAATGCACAAATTTGGGAAAAATATATTTTTTGGGGATGCATGCAGAGATAACACCAGAATTAGCCATGGCTAAATAGATGGGGGAATTTTTCTCATTCAAGAGAATTTTTTGGTAGAAGGGAAAATTCTCAATGGTACAGACGATATCCCTAATATCTTGTTCAGTACCCATGAGAGGGATATGGCTAGAAGAGTCGGACAAGGAAGTTTTCTTAGCCATGGAATAATGCAGGGTGGCGGACAGCGATATGTGTAGATAAGAAAATATAATGACTAGGATGACTTCGAGGATGACTGAGAATGAGAGACTGGTAGGAGAAAGAAAGACTTGAACCTTTAAAGAGATGGCACGGAGTTCAAACATTAATGTTGAATTAATACTTGAACAAAAAAGTAATGGTACATATGACATGACAGATGAGCTGTCGTGAACTAGATGCATATGTCACTACAGGGGTGCTCGGGGGTACGGAGCATTCGTCGGGGTCCTGCCCCTGCAATGGATGAGAACCATTTGTTGGAAATACTTGGGGGGGGGGGGGGTGAATCAGTATTCCTTTCAATTAGAGCATTAGTTAATATTCAATTATTATCAGTGTTTGTACAATGATAGCAGCAAATAGGAGGAACACAAATGCACACAATTTTTAAGGTGGAAACCCACTCTAGGACAAAAACCACCTAATGCTTTTCTAATAATTATTTAATATTCAACTCCAATTGAAAATAAAGCTCCAACTTCCTAGAATATAGAAAAACATTCTTCTCCAGCTCCCATTGGATGGATGCTCCAATGCCCGAGATTCTTCAGTAGCCAACTGAACGGATGCCCCAACACCTAATGAGCTACAACTCACCCTAGCACCACCCTACCACCCTATAGAAGAATAAAAGAAGAATGGAATCCCGTACCAGGGAAAATGGTCCACTTTACAATAATATAGAATAATGTAGAAGAAGAATATATACTAGACCATAACCCTAACTTTGACACAACCACCTAATGATGATCCTAGACCTCCCAACACGGCCTCTTCAACCGTTGGTAGATATACACTAGTACAAGTTGTACAATAATGTATTTACAATGACTAAGTACAATGATACCTTTACAATGATTGTCTATAGTGCTGCCCACTTGAAGACTTCATATGATGAACTTCTTGCTGCTATTATGCACCTTGGTTGCTGATCTTGTCATGCTACCCTCTGCTGCACCTTGCTTTGCTTTGCTGCCATAGAAAGTCTGGTCCTTTGCAACCCTTGACAACACACGATCTAGCTTTTTCTTGCTTTCTAGGAGCTCGATATTGAATCTGGTGTATCTCTATTATTTTAGATCCTTAATATCTAATTTTCGGTCCTATAGTATTCCTCTAAGTTGTATTTTAAATGCCATAGGTCTGACCCAATTTGGATTCTTCAAGAGAGACTTATACCCAATCTCTCACAATGCCCTAATTATGGACATTTTCAGTAAAGCGCACTTGTACGGCGTGCCACATGTCATTGTTTCTTCATTTAGCTCTGAAATTTATAGAGCGAAAGGTAAAGAATGTTCAATATCCATCAATTTTTATGAAATTCCAATCCGATACTCAGAGAGAGAGTTATGACAAATTTACCAAGGTCACTTCTTTCAAATGAATTTCAGGAGCTTGCAAAACCCTAACTTCCATAGATCATATCTCCAAAAATATTGCGCACCTTGATCTGAAATTTTTGCACCATCTTCCTCGGGATTTTGGCTTCGCCTCATAAAAATTTCAGCTTCTGAACCTTCGTATAAAAAAATTTAGAGCGCAAATTCCACGATGACCTGTTTCAGATGGCGAAATCCCTTGCCTAAGGAGGAAATGAAGATCACAATTTATATAAATGCTTAAGTTGAGAGGGGCTTCAACAAGTGAACGTGGGAGGGATTTTAGGAGCTTAAAAAATATTAATTATGACTTTTCAATGACCCATGACCACACCCCATGGGGTTTTAGCCCACTAACTGGGGGTACAAACTTCAAACATGAATATATCTTAAACCGTGAAGAATTACATGGCGTGCCATATATCAACGGAAACATCTCGACAAGTAGAAACCATCAAAAGTATTATTGACCCAAAATATATTAATTTGGTAGGTCAAAATTCCCATGCAATATTGGGTTAGCCCCTGGTGCTGCTTGGGTTGACATCAATGACAACTGTTGATCAACACTATCGATACTTGATTTTCTAATAGTCAGCAGGGTCAAGTTCAGATGCACATATTCTGCTAACCTGCGGGCTATTTGTGCCCACAGGTTCCCGCTGATCTATATCAAATGAAACTAGTCTTAATCCCACTTTCCAACTTGCACAAGTGTTAGTTGGAACACTCGGTCCCACCTTCACATGCTCCGAAAACATATTAATTGATCAATATGTGAATATGAAATCATTTTCACATATATGAAGGATTTTTGTTTCATCATATATTTTTTTTTTGTATTTTTGAAAATAAAATAAAAGAAAATGCAAATGAGCCACAACATCTGGCTCCACGTGGGGATAGTGTTTTTTTTCCACGAAACACTAAGAACCATAGATTAGTGCCTTCACTTTGGGCATGGAGTCAAATAATGCCTGTTGATATATGAAAAATGAACAATCTAGGTATGTACAATGGTGAAGTACTGAACTCTTAATGCTGGAAATAATGCTTCAGGTACTGCCCATTCACAGGCAGTTGTACTGTTTCTCCATCTAGATCTTCCAAAATGAATGTTTTATTTAACCTTGCCTCAGATATTCTGTATGGACCATACCATATAGGGTCAAATTGACCATGCTTCCCCTTTTCTTATCGTCTGGTGTCGTACCTCAGTACCAAATATCTTGTTTGAAAAAGAACTTCTTTTTCTTTTCGGTCAAATATAGACTTCATCTTTTCCTGATAAGTAATCAAGTAATCTCTGATTTTTTTCTGTTTTCACTTGAATCAATTAATTTGTTCAATCTTATCACTAGAGCATTCAATTCTTCATGAGATTCTTGAAGGAAAGAAATCACTAGTTTGGCCAACTGATTAGGAAATAGTTTTTGAGTTCCATAAACCAGTTCATAGGGAGACTTACTAGTAGATCTTCTCGTAGTAACTTGAACTTCCCAGAGAGAAAACTTCAACTTCATATCCCAATCCTTCTAATTCTCGGTGATTGTATTCTTCAAGATTCTGACCAATGTATTTTTTTAGGACTCTACCACTCCATTCCCTTGGGGATGATACACTGTAGAATGTGATAAAATAACATTATATGTTTGATATAAATTAAGGAAACGAGCAGAGCTTAATACTTGAGCATTATCAGTCAGAATTTTGACTCGACATCCGAATCTACTGAAAATATTTTCCTCCATAAACTTCATCACTACTTTGTCATTTGCCTTCGTGGTGAGGATTTCTTCAACCCATTTTGTAAAGTAATCAGTGGTATTTAGAATCCACTTGAACTATCCACTTTTAATATTCCCAAATGGGAAAACCAGCAATACAAGAAATAAACATGGAAATAGCAGTGAAGATTAATGAATAAACATGAGAGACCAATATGGAGCCATTAAATTAATTATAAGAACAAAAAATCAATAAAAAATAGTGAGGCACAAATCATATGATACGAGGAAACAAACCCTCCATAAACAATCACTCCCAAACATGAGATGTTGCTACAATACAAAATGTCAGAGAGCTGCTACAGTGCAGTCATAACATGCATAACTATAGCTAGAGATCATACAATGATGTAAAAATACTGATGTATGCCTCAAAATATGTTATACAAATAGAGCTAGGCACTATATCACCTTTCCAAGGCAACCCAAGAGGGTTTCCGGAAAATATACAAAAATACAAATGTAAGCTCAGAGCTGCAACCCTAGGTCTAAAGGTTTGTTGCAACAAATGAAATGAGGAGATATGCTGAAGCTGATGTAAAATCATGTAGCTCTTATCCAATATATCTTCTAGATGAAATGATGTCTCCTCCACTGAATAAATCACCTCCCAAATCACACACTACAACCACCCCTACAACTCCTCCCTAAAATAACGTAGATCCAAATTGAGACTGCATTTTAGGGGATAATATCACTCTGGCATGATGCCAAATATGTCAATAAAGCTCAAGGGGTTTCCTTTCTAGCCTCCCAATGGAAGTAAGCCTTCTTCCATTGAAAATATAGCTCAGAAAACACCCAAGACAATCCTCCATTGTTGCACCCTGCAACATAACACAACTCTAAGAAGAAACTGCGCTGTTGAAGAAAGTTGTAGCTTGGAAAAATGCTGGAATGTGGAAATGTAGTGCAAATACTTCTCTTGAGTAGGCAATTGAATTCCCAAGAGGATGAAGGTGGGATTCTCACTCGGGAACACCCTTGTGCTAAAGAATGCTGCAATATTAGCTAAACATCTAAAGATAGCCACAAGTCTTAACAGACCATAAAAGAAAAAATAATCCAATCATGCCCACAATGGATGTGATCCCCTTCCTTATATTCTTAGTGAGCTTCCTCACCCTTGAACCCACTCATTAAAGTCACTACTTCCATGCAGAGGATCTCCTTCCAAAAGTGTGTTTTCCCTCAATGATTGCCACTCCTTCCATACCAGCGCTGTTTGATTTGGTCAAATTTGACCCAGTCTACATGCTCCATCAGCTTTTCACACATAAGGGTCTTCAATCCAAATATTTAGATGACATCCATTCACATTAGGAGTGTTTTTATTCCTACTAAGGAGATTTATGGGTCTCCATACCCTCTTATTATTTTAACTAAGAAGTAAAATAAAAAATTAATATTCCAATTAGTTGTATGATAATTTAGGAATATTACAATCCTCCCCTCCCAAATGTTTCTTGTCCTAAATAAAATGCAAGGATAGAATTGAAGAGCCTCCTCTCCTCCTGTAGCATCCTCATGTGATAAGTTCCTCCAATGAGCAGGATGCTCTCTCATCAATATGTCCCCAAGTTGCTCTTCCCAAGTGTATAAGTAAGCCTTTGGTGATAAATCCAAATGACTCTCATCATGAAAGAGTGGGATATCCATGGATGAGACTATATGTGGTCTAGATGCCTTCTTGAGGCATGGAATCAGAAAATTACTAGGAACCTTCATTCGCATGTGAAGCTTCAAACCCCAAGCTATCATCCAGACAAAGTGAGTCATCCTCCAAAATGATAACTCATGGAAAAGCTCCTCCACCTTTGGCTCTTGCAATGTAGGTGGGTCACATATCTGAACATGATAGACCAAATGGCTTACCCCACGTTGTATCTCTCTCCATTTGTGATAATTGTAGATCTGTTGCTCAATCTAGGCTACAATAATATTTCCCTCAAGAGACAACGGGACAATTAGATCTGCAAATACCCCTTCTCTAGTTTCATGAATCTTTCTTTCCCAGACCATCCCATACAAAGTTAATAGCACATCATCACCATATGGTATCCAAAATAGAAAGGTACTGAATGTTATGTGTAATGCTGGATGGTACCAATGGTTTCTCTAGTGGATACAATGCAGTTTTTCTAACTGTTGTTTCAGAACATGATGTGGCAAGTTATCTCCCAACCATTTGATAGTTGTGAATGTTTTCTCATCTACTAGAAGGTATTAAATGGCATGGTGTATCAAAAGAGCTTACCAAGAATAGCATAATACTTTCCAAAATCCATAAAAGAAATGGCTATCTCCATCACTGATGTTGGTCTTATTAAGACCATGAAGCCCAACTAAAAACTTGCCCTCTTGTGGAGCAATGCACTATATATAAAAGGCAAGAGAATGCAAATACTGTGTTAGATGATCAATAAGTGAAAAAATAAAATTCTTACCATGTAATAATAGTAATATGATAATGAGATCCATGGATGATCTCTCCATAATGGTCTGATATGTCTCTATGAGACCCTTGTGAATGGAAAGGAATGAACCATATGTTGCATGCAAGGCCTTCTTCTTATGCTTGGAGATCCAAGTTAATAATATCATATCATGGTAATAGATGTCTCCATCCACTACTACATCACCCTCATCTATTAATTTTCCATCAAGGGCATCATATGTGAAGTGATCATGGGAACACTCCATCAACAAACCCAAGCTCCCAAGTGACAACGTTTTAGGCCTTTGTAATAAGGCTCCTATCATCTCATAACTCGTCTCTTTGACATACCCAATGCCAAAGTCACATACCATAATGCTACTACATATGGGATACTCCTTCCTATGTGGAAGTACTTCTTGATCCTCCAATTCTAAAGAGTATCCCCCTTGCACCATGATTGTGCCATCCTCTACTCCTGAATCACCATGAAAATTATGGGATAAAATCAGCCCATACTCTCCGAAGATTAACCAAACAAATACTAGCCTTTGCTACCTCCTCATCTCATCATCATACAAGTCATAAAATAACATCATGATACTTGACTTGTAGAATTCCCCATACAACCAAATCTTCTGTTGCCATAACATATGGGTGTCATGCAATGCCTCAAATCATAACATACCCTTCATCACAAGATATGTCACATGATGGAAAAACTCTTTCAAGAGAAGCCATCACAACCTTGCCTCCTGCTGCCCTGTGTCATAGATCTGCAAGTGGCTCACCAACCTCTTTCTCATCAACATCACCCATCCAACTAATGGTGAGTTTCTACTGTCATGCTCCAAATTGGCATTCCTCAAATGGAGAATACCATCCTCCCAAATGAAATCACTATCTCTACACTTCATGGGATGTTGAAGTGCAGCCTCCTGGAGATCTCCATATGAAGACCACTCATCAATGACCATTTTGAATCCATAGGGATCCAAGTATACTGAAGGAAAAATCTTCTCATTGAGCTGTGAAGATCTCATCAAGGAATATCCATCATAATAATGGGAGATAACATGTCTCTCATCAACCATCTACCTATCCTCTGTTACACATGTAGAATGGTCATTGGAATGCTCCAATAATGGTTGGGCCCCCAACTCATCACTGCTACTCAATAACAACGTTGCTCATCTCCCTGATGGTGAATCTATTGTCTCGTGATCATGTTCAATGTTGAAAATATAGTTCTTCATTGGATTATTTAGGACAATACTCATCCTATCCTCCAGAAATCTACACTCCAACCCCAAGAGTTGTGTGAAGCAAAATAATGACATACTAGGATGAATGTATATCTCCTCCTTGACCCTATCAAGGGTCCTCTGCACAGTGATAGTCTACTGCTACAAATCAATACTGTATATTGACCCTAGGCCATGCAATGGAATATCCCCACAACCTTCCATATGATGTGCTGAAATAACAGAAAGTGGAAACAATTGCATACCTTGGTTTAGCTTGGGAAAATATTGTACTGCTACAAGGGTTCCTAACATTGGTGTGATAATTTCCCCAACTACTGGTGATGATGGATGCTCCTCTATGGCTGCATCAGTGCTAGCATAAGTCTCCTCCTCCTCATGCATCTCCTGAATAATGCATGGGACTCAAAATGTCAAGAGATCAAGACCACTTTGCAAGGGTGCAAGTGTTCCTTCTCCTGATGAAAGTACTCCTACAACAAGTGGTGGTGGAAGTTTATTCTCCTCTAATTTCTTATTTTCAAACTTCTTAATCAACCTATAAGTAAAATCTGCATAAGTGATCACTCTGGCATGACTCAAATGCCTAAACCACCAAATGTTTTCTTCACCTTCAAGGTGCAGCGCTGCAATCTCAAATGCTTCTCTTTCTACTACAGGATGTAGCAGGAAGAACACATCTAACTTTCTCCTCCAAGCCCTTGTTTTGCATGTAGATGACCTATAAAAAGTACACAATACAAATCTACTGTGTTTTATTCTTCTATTGTTGCAAGGTCTTCTTTCTTCTTTGAGCTGAATGAATTGTTGGAGAGTTAGATTCTCCTTGATAGCTATTGATTGATATTTGTATTCTGTAAGATACTCACTTAGAATATCATGATCTAAGTTTCCTCCATCTCCATGTATTTCACCTTCCTCTTCAAAGAAATTGGACATACTGTATTTCTTTGGAGCTCTAAGAAATACTGGTTTTCTCTTCTATTGATAGCAAGTGCATGGGCCTTCCTCATCTTGTAACCCTAGTGTGGTTTCATTGTTTTTCTCCATTCTTCTTTTCTTGACCTCCTTGGTGAGGTCCCTCGTATATATGAAAAGAGATGAGATAAAACTCATTCCTTCCATCATTTTGATATCTTTCTCCTTCTTCTTATTCTCCTGATAGTATAAGTGATGAGATCCACAGGCTGAGCCAAGATTATGCTCTGATACCACTGTAATATTCCCAAATGGGAAAAGCAACAATACAAGACATAAAAATGGAAATAGTAGTGAATATCAATGCATAAACATGAGAGACCAATGTGGAGCCATTAAATTAAGTATAAGAAAAAAAATCAATACAATATATTGAAGCACAAATCATTTGACATGAGGAAACAAGCCTCCCATAAATAATCACTCCCAAACAAGAGATGCTGCTACAATAAAAAATGTCGGAGAGATATTACAACATAGTAATAACATGCATAACTACATCTGGAGATCATACAATGATTTATAAATACTGATATATGCCTCAAAATATGTTATACAAAAATATCTATGCACTATATCACCTTTCCAAGACAACCCAAGAGGGATTCCAGAAAATATACAAAAATACAAATGTAAGTTGTAGCCCTAGGGTTGAAGGTTTGATGCACCAAATGAAATGAGGAGATATGGCTAAAGCTTATGTAAAATCATGTAGCTCTTCTCCAATAGATCTTCTAGATGAAAGGATGTATCCTCCACTAAAGAAGTCACCTCCCAAATCACACACTGCAACCACCCCTGCAACTCCTCCCTAAGATAATTCAGATCCAGACTGAAAATGTGTTGTAGGGGATAATATCACTCTGGCCTAATGCCAAATATGTCAATAAAGCTCAAGGGGCTTCCTTCCTTGCTAGCCTCCCAATGGAAGGAAGCCTTCTTCCATTGAAAATCTAGCTCAGAAAACACCCAATACAATCCTCCACTGTTGCACCTTGCAGCACAGCACAACTCTAAGCAGAAACTATGTTGTTGAAGAAAGTTATAGCTTGGAAAAATGTGAGAATGTGGAAATTTAGTTAAAATAATTCTCCTAATTAGGAAAAATTCCAGAACGTGGGATTCTCACTCGGGAACACCCTTGTGCTAACCAACACTGCAATCTTAGCTAAACATCTAAAGAGACCCACAAGTCTTAACAAACCATAAAAATAATAATAATCCAATAATGCCCAAAATGGTTGTCATCCCCTTTCTTAAATTATTGGTGAGCTTCCTCACCCTTGGCCCCACTCATTAAAGGCAGTACTTCCATGCAAATGATCTCCCTCCAAAACTACGCTATCCCTCAATGAATGCCACTCCTTCCATACTCACGTTGTTTGATTTGGTAAAAGTTGGCCCAGTCTACATGATCCATCCCCTTTTCACACATAAGGGTCTTTAATCTAGCTATTTAGATTACCTCCATTCACATTAGGAGTGTTTTTATTCCTACTAAGGAGTTTTATGGGTTTCCATACCCTCTTATTCTTATAACTAAGAAGAAAAATAAAAAATTAATATTCCAATTAGTTGTATGCTAATTTAGGAATATTACAAGGTTGTGGAGGTGGCGTAGTGGTAAAGTCACCCTCGTAATGATGGACCGGTCTTGTGTTCGATCCCGAGCAAGGTCGTAGCTCGTCGTGCAAGTAGTTAGTCTAAACTGGGCCAAACCCACTACCTTTTATCCTGGATTTTAGAGCGATGGCGAAATAAGGGACTAGGGTTTGCAGCGATGTTTTGTTGGACTGCGCCGGCTCGACCTCTCACTGGGCCAGCCACCTTCTGCGTTTGAACCCGCTTGCAAACATGGAGCCGTCGCCGTGCTACCCTCTGTTCAGGGTTGTCCGGTGAAAAGATGAGGTCGCCGTCTGGGCGGCTCCACACCCTGCAAACGACCCAGAAAGCTGTGAAGAGGCTGCCTTGCAGCTGTTTTCCTCGCAATAAAGATGAACTATGAAGATGTCTCCGATCTCGCCCTAGCGGAAGGCCAGCAACAGATCTGGCCCTCGAACCTGCTAATCTGGCTTGCAGGGTTACTAGCATTTCCAATCCACATTGTCCGAGACGCAGACTTAAATCTGCAGGTCAGCGAGCCTTGGCTTAGGTCGTCCCTTGGCATATATGATGTCGCCGTCTGGGAGATCACTTTCATAACAAATGCTTCAGTCAGCTTCGTAGCTGCCGCTCTTGCATTTGCTCAATGTGAAAACAGAAGCAACTCTGAAAACCCCTTCGATCTCTTTGCGGGCGTACTCAAGCAGAGGATTTACTCATCGATCCCACCATATCGACCTGCAAAGGCCCCAAAGATAGGTATTCACACTGACTGCGTCCGTGCTCCACGCCCAGTGCTGGCCAATGCTCAAAGCCTGGCGAACTTGGACATGGATCTGTCCACCGCTGCTCGGAAGCTGGTTTCTTTTATGAGACAGCCAGAGATGTTGGATTTTCCAGAGGAAGCCCCTGATTTTCAGATACAAGTCACACTCTCGAGCAAGACGATATTGCAATGGGTGCGTCCGACAGATCTTGTGCAGAATCTACTACAACAGCTCGAATGTCGCCTAGGGATCCCCTCTGTTTACCTGAGACTGCTTTATCAAGGTAAGCAGCTTCAGAATACCCTTCTGTTGGCAATATGATGCAGAGTGTTGTCCTTGATGGTAACCCACTGAATAAAGATGAAAACATGCGACTATTGACATGTGTTGTCCTTGATGGCAAACCACCTGATGAAGTTATTCTTGACTTGTTGGACTTGGTAGATGATGTCATCTGGAAATTATGAAATGATGTTTATTCGCGTCGATCTTGAGTGTTGTCCTTGAATGGAAACCCACTTGATGAAAGGTGATGACAACTTGCCAGTAAGTTGTGCTTGATAGAATATGTCTTGATGAACTAAATATGATGAACTACAGTGTGTACAGAAGGCAATGGAGAAAGGAATTCAGCATGTGCTAATTCTATGATGAAAAAGAGTATGTCTCTAGGCATACGCGGATTGGCCTGGGGGAAGTCACGTATGCACGCGGAAAAGAACGTTCCAAGTCGCGTATGGGTAAAAGCGCTCAAAAAGTGCAAAACCAGGGGTAACCACCATGGTATTGACCCATTGTATTGGGTAATGATTCGACTAAATGACCCCGTCCAGGAAAACCATCGGAAGTAATGTAGTTTTGGGCTCATGGTATTGTTTTGGCCCATAGTGGCTGAAAAGAGGTAAACCTATAAGGAAGAAGAAATTCGTGTGCAAATCATGGCAATTGGGTACTTGAATCTATACACGAGCTTGAATGAATACTTCTCTTTGAAGTATATCTGAATGGAAAGGGTTACACTTGAATGATAAATCTGAATGTATGATGCACCAATGATGAAGAAGGGGATCTAGATCTGAATTGCACTTGTATTTGCTAGATCTGATTATGGAAGGCTTAGATCTGTGATGAGGCGAACATCTAGGCGAACATCTATCTGAAGTGAAAGGGTGAATCTGAACTGAATATCTGATCTGAAGAAGTATGCTACTCTATAATGATTGAAGATCTATACGCTAGTTGACTGTGAGGAAGGAAACACATATATACGATTCAATAAAAGCATATACGTAGGAAGCAAAATACGAGGAGGTATATCTTTGGTTCCTGTGACGAAAGCACGTATATACGCGACATCGATGAAAGGAAAGGCTTATTGGGTTCTATTTGACAAGGTATAAACTCTACGATCTGTTCCTATTTGTATTTACATCCCTTACGACGTCATGCCTGCAGACTAAATCAGTATCATTCATTGATGTGCCTGTGAGCTTAAAGAAGTATGGATTGGGTCGATCCCCAAAATATGATGTTGTGGCATGCTTTGCAAATGGTATCTAGAGGAAGCTTTGGATCCAGTGTGAAATTGATGAAACGTGGTCCATAGAGGTGCTAAGGGTTGTAGCCTTCAGTCAGGGGGTCGTAGCTCCCTTCCAGGTGAGGCTGGTAAACGAGATCAGGGGGTCGTAGCTCCCTTCCAGGAGAGGCTGGTAAACGAGAGCAGGGGGTCGTAGCTCCCTTCCAGGAGAGGCTGGTAAATGAGCGCAGGTGGGTGCCGCGTGGTAGGAGTCTGCACCGGCCCATATGTTGTAAGATGTTTCTCCTATAATATAAAATATTGAAGGGCGAGCAACTACAGCGGTTGAAGGCTGAGCAACTACAGCGGTGGTTTTCTCCCGACTTGGGTTTCCACCTAAAAATCCTGGTGTTCATGTGTGATGCTTTGTGTGATGGTTTACTCTGTTCTTACTGCATATGTTTATTGTTTGTTAAACATCTGATGAATGAATGATGGAATGATTTCAGTGAAGAACCCATGACATAATTAGATATCTGTGTATACACGAGTTTCATAAGGGGTATCCGCGTATATACGCGAGTCTGTTTCAGGAAAGTAGCGTATGGGTTTTAGAGAGTGAAAAAGTAAAAAGTTTTGAATATGCAGTAAATACTGATTCACCCCCCCCCCCCTCTCAGTATTTTTCCCAGCAATTGGTATTAGAGGAGGTCCTTCTGCAGAAGCTTGATCACTTGAAGGAGATCTGTCGCAATGGGAAGTCAAGAAGGAGTGATGTCTATAAAGACACCTCTATTCAATGGAAGCAATCTGATATTTGGGATGGTACAAACAAAAGCTTATCTGCAAAATCTTGGTGCAAAGGTATGGGCAATCATGAAAGAATGTGAACTAGAATCTAGAGAAGAAAAGAATACTTTTGTGGATATGCTAGAAGACAATAATTTTCTTGAAGAAAACAATCATCTCAAAGTAAGCCTAGAAGAAAAGAACATAATCATAGAGACTCAAGAAAATCAGCTTGAATCAAAAGAAAAACGCATTGAGGAATTGGAGTGTGAAGTAGTAAGTCTAAGAAAAGATAATGAGAAAGTGAAATCTCTCAATCTTAGATTTGCTAAAGGTTCAGAAACCTTAGATGAGATTATCAAGGTACAATGGTCCCCTCTTATAAAAACAGGTCTTGGATATACTGGGAAATCTTCCCAAACTTCAGCACCAAATTTTCTAAAAACAACCACAGCTGGTTCTCTACATTCAGCCACTCAGCAAGGGAACAAAGGATCTTTACAGGTAAAGCATGATAATCTAAATTCAAGGAACACTAACAAGGAGATCGCTCAAAGAAGCTACAACCAACAGGTAAATTCTAATAGAAGATTTCATGATCACAGAAATTTCTACTTCAATGGACAATGTTTCTCATGTCACAATTTTGGTCATAAAGCTGTTCAATGTGTTGCATATAAAACCATCATGACAAGAGAAGCAAGAAATAAAAGGATGAATATTGAACCAAAGAAGAACACCTACAACAATTTTTCGCCTCTTCAAAATGAAGTTGAATGTACTTATTGCAATAACTTTGGTCATGAAGAATCTGAATGCAGGAGCAAGGTCCAGCCAAAAGAACATGTTCGCTCAAGCTCTAAAGTGTGGAAAGAGAAAGAAATACCGGTTGAAAATTGTGGGATAGCGTTATTTGCAGAAGGTGAAGAAAATCAATGGTACATTGATAGTGGGTGCTCAAGACACATGACAGGTGACAAAAGCAAACTTCTTGCATATGATGCTCTAGAAAAGGAAAAGAAAGTTACATTTGGAAATGATACTCTTGCTATAATTAAAGGAAAAGGGTCAGTTTTTCTGAAAGAAAAGGTAAAGGCTAAAAATGTCATGTATGTGGATGGATTAAGGCATAACCTGTTAAGTGTAAGTCAAATGTGTGATCAAGGAACAGAAGTGGTCTTTAGTTCAAAAGAATGTGTGGTTCGTGATCTTGATATAGGTAAAATCATTATTAAAGGAAAAATAAATCCAAGCAACCTGTATGTACTGAACAGCATAGATCAATGTTACTTGAGCAAGTCTTCAGAAAATTGGCTATGGCATAGAAGGCTGGGGCATTTGAGCTTCTCTCAAATCAACAAAGCAAACAGACTTCAAGCGGTTCGTGATCTTCCAAATGTCAATCTTCCAGAAAGTATCATATGCAAATCTTGTCAATTTGGTAAGCAGACCAGAGTACAATTTAATGCCAAAGAAGGATCATCAAGTAAGCCTCTTGAACTCATTCATACTGACATATGTGGACCTATGAGGAAAAATTCATTACGTGGGGAAGAATACTATATCTTATTTATTGACGACTACTCTAGAATGTGTTGGATCGGGTTCATTAAACACAAAGATCAAGCATTTGAAAAATTTCATAGCTTCAAAGCTTTGGTAGAAAATGAATTAGATCTAAAAATCAAGTGTCTTAGATCTGATCGAGGAGGAGAATATTCATCAAATGAATTCTTTGAATTTTGTGAACAACATGGCATAAAAAGACAATTCTCTGTAGCAGGCACTCCACAACAAAATGGTGTAGCAGAAAGAATGAATAGAACAATTGTTCAAATGGCTAGAGCGATGCTTGCTAATTCTGGGATTCCTGACATGTTCTAGAGTGAAGCAGCATTTACAGCAGCTAACATTCTCAACAAAGCTCATGTTCGGGTAAATAGTGACAAAAATCCATATGAACTCTGGTATGGTAATTCTCCCACTGTGAAGCATTTTAAAGTTTTTGGAAGTAAATGCTTTATCAAAAATAATGATGAAAAGCTTGGCAAGTTTGAACCTAGATCAGATGAAGGGATATTTCTTGGTTACTCATCTTCAAGCAAAGCATACACATGTTACAATAAAAGGCTTCGAAATATTGTTGAATGTATTGATTTTGTTATTGATGAGTCTTCTGCAGCTCCTAAAGAAGAAGAAAAACAAACAACAAAAGAAGATGATAGTGACATATGGCCTTCTACATCAAATGGAAATGATATAGACGGTGGATCCAATGAAGAACCTGAAAATGATCTATCTGAAAAGGCTCCATCCAGATATGTTCAAAAGAATCATCCTGAATCTCAAATTTTGGGAGACAAGGAATCAGGTGTACGAACAAGGAGAACCCTTGTGGGATCTTCTAGTCAACTGGCACTTCTGTCCACAATTGAACCACACAATTTCAATGAAGCTAGCAAATATGAATGTTGGAATCATGCCATGGATGAAGAGCTTGATCAAATTGAGAAGAATGACACTTGGGAATTGGTACCAAGACCTCATGATAAAAATGTCATTGGAACCAAATGGATTTTCAAGAACAAGTTAAATGAAAATGGGGATGTTGTAAGAAAAAAAGCTAGACTGGTGTGCAAAGGGTATACTCAACAAGAAGGTATAGACTTTGAAGAAACTTTTGCTCCTGTAGCTAGACTTGAAACCATAAGAATGTTTCTTTCTTTTTCAAGTTATCAACAAATCAAAGTTTATCAAATGGATGTTAAATCTGCTTTTCTTAATGGTGATCTAGAAGAAGAAGTTTATATAGAACAACCGGAAGGATTCATTTTGGGCAATGATGAAAATCTTGTTTGTAGACTTAAAAAGGCTTTATATGGTCTCAAACAAGCTCCAAGGGCATGGTATTATTGTCTTGATAAATATCTTCATCAACAAGGTTTTTCAAAGGGGTCTGCTGATAGCAATTTATACACAAAAGTTGAAAATGATACACTATTGATTGTGGTTGTATATGTTGATGATATCATTTTTGGGAGTAACGAAGAATCTATGAGTCAAAAATTTGCTTCTGTCATGCAGCAAGAATTTGAAATGTATTTACTTGGGGAACTAACATTCTTTCTTGGCTTACAAGTGCATCAATCTGCAGATGGTATATTCCTATCTCAAGCAAAATATCTTAAGAAAATTTTGAAAAAGTATGGCATGGAAGAATGCAAACCTGTAAGCACACCAATGATAACCGGATGCAATCTCAGTGCTCATGATGATTCTCCCACGGTGAATCAACCAGAATACAGATCAATGATAGGAAGTCTACTTTATCTCACTGGAACCAGAACAGACATTATGCATGCAGTTGGGATTGTTGGACGATTCCAAGCTAATCCAAAAGAGTCTCACCTTCAGGCTGTTAAAATAATTTTTAAATACCTACAAGGAACTCAAGACCTTGGTCTATGGTATCCAAAGAATGCTGATCTTACTCTTCATGCTTACACTGATGCAGATTGGGCTGGAAGTGTTGATGATCGGAAAATCACTAGTGGTGGTGCATTCTATATGGGACCCCGGTTAGTATCTTGGTTTAGCAAGAAGAAAAATTCTATTGCTTTATCTACATCAGAAGCAGAATATGTGGCTGCCGCATCTTGTTGCACTCAACTCCTTTGGATGATGCAAACCTTACAAGATTTTCAAATCAAATTTACACCTCCTGTCCCCATTAAGTGTGACAATAAAAGTGCCATCATTATTTCCAAGAATCCTATTATGCATTCAAATACCAAGCACATTCCCATCAAGTATCACTTCTTACGTGAACAAGTGCTTGAGCAAAAGGTGAAGTTGGAGTATGTTCCCTCCAAAGAACAAGTTGCTGATATCTTTACCAAACCTCTGCCCAGGGAAGCATTCGAGTATCTAAGACAGAAGCTGGGAGTGTTCTCTGCCAGTCAAAAGAACAAATCTGCATAAATATAGAAGGTTTTATTGGATACGCGGGTTTCCTGAAACACAGTCGCGTATATACGCGAGTTCATGCACAGAAAACCGCGTATGTCTGATTGCTGACATTTTTCTGTTGGGAGTCAACTCTCTTCAGCACAGCTGCAGTGCTGCTTGGTATCTCAGATACTGTTTGGTATCTCTGGTGGTGTTCCAGTTCTCATAATTCTATTTCTAATGATGCCTTGATGATTTATTGAAAGTGTTCAGGATGCACAAACTCAGGGGGAGCCTTAGTCATATGAAAAGGATGCTTGGATGCACAGTTTCAGGGGGAGCACTAGCGTTGCTGAGTATAATGCATTGTTGGCATTATGTTGGTTCTGAAATATGTTCTCTTTCTTGAGGACTTTCTGGTGTTGGTTATGAAAATTCATATTTGTCTTTTGATGAAAAGGTCATGTTGAGACCCATGATATAAAATTGTCATTTTCAGTCATGAAAGGACTTGTCAAATTTTGTAAACCCACTTGGTTGGGTAGCTGAGTCAAATTTTGTAAACTCACTTGGTTGAGTAGCTGAGTCAAATTTGTAAACCCACTTGGTTGGGTACTTGAGTCTCATATGTAAATCCACTTGGATGGATCTTTGATGTAAGTATGAGTCATTGGTGATAGGAAAGTCATAGAGTCATGTACTTCATTGGAAAATATTTTTTGAAGATTCAACATGAAAACAGGGGGAGCTTGGTCACTTCAGTATATATCAGATCTGCAGAACGCTTCTTCCACATGAGGAGAAAAGGGGAAGAGTATGTTGGTTTTGATCCACCCTTTGCCCTCGATGTCAAAGGGGGAGAGTGATATGGTGTTTGAATGAAGAGAAAGAATGGTGTCAAAAATGGGGAGTGTGACATGGTATCATTGTATTCTTAACGTACCTATCTACTGTGGTGATGAAACACCATCGTGGTTGCCATCAAGTCCAAAGGGGGAGATTGTTGGCAATATGATGCAGAGTGTTGTCCTTGATGGCAACCCACTGAATGAAGATGAAAACATGCGACTGTTGACATGTGTTGTCCTTGATGGCAAACCACCTGATGAAGTTATTCTTGACTTGTTGGACTTGGTAGATGATGTAAATCTGATATGAAATGATGTTTGTTAAGCAATCTGATGCTGAGTGTTGTCCTTGAATGGAAACCCACTTGATGAAGATGATGACAACTTACTTGATGAAGTTGTGCTTGATAGAATATGTCTTGATGAACTAAATATGATGTATCTACAGTGTGTACAGAAGGCAATGGAGAAAGGAATTCAGCATGTGCTAATTCTATGATGAAAAAGAGTATGTCTCTAGGCATACGCGGATCTGCCTAGGGGAAGTCGCGTATGCACACGGTAAAGTACGTGCCAAGTCGCGTATGGGAAAAAGCGCTCAAAAAGTGCAAAACCAGGGGTAACCACCATGGTATTGACCCATTGTATTGGGTAATGTTTCTTCTAAATGACCCCGTCCAGGAATACCATCGGAAGTAATGTAGTTTTGGGCTCATGGTATTGTTTTGGCCCATGGTATTGAAAAAGGGTAAACCTATATAAGGAGAAGAAATTCATTGTGCAAATCATGACAGTGGGTGCAAGATGTCTGACCTTGAATGAATACTTATCTCTGAAGTATATCTGAATGGAAAGGGTTACAGTTGAATGAAATATCTGAATGTATGATGCACCGATGAAGGAGTGATGAAGAAGGGGATCTAGATCTAAAATGCACTTGTATCTGCTAGATCTGTTTATGGAAGGCTTAGATCTGAGATGAGGCGAACATCTGTCTGAAGTAAAAGGGTAAATCTGAACTGAATATCTAATCTGAAGAAGTATGCTGCTCTATAATAATTGAAGATCTATACGCTAGTTCGTCGCAGAGGAAGCGCGTATATACGCGGCTTCGCTAAAGAGAAAGCGCGTATGTGCAATGAAATATGTACATAGGTATACGCTGGATTATGTGAATGGAAGCGCGTATATACGCGACATCAGTGAAAGGAAAGCGTGTATGCAAACTAGGGTTTGCTGAAGTCTGTGGTAAGAAATGTCTGATCTGTTCTGCTGGTTTACTGATATCTGTCAGTGAGTTATATGTATCTGTTTCATGGTTGACTGTGCTTAAAAGTATGGAAAGGGTCCAGTCTGAAAATATGATGAAACGAGGCCTGCAAGTTGTGTTCTAGTGGAAGCTTTGGATCCAGTGTGAAAATTGATGAAACGTGGTCCATAGAGGTGCTGAGGGTTGTAGCCTTCAGTCAGGGGGTTGTAGCTCCCTTCCAGGTGAGGCTGGTAAACGAGAGCAGGGGGTCGTAGCTCCCTTCCAGGAGAGGCTGGTAAACGAGTCAGGGGGTTGGAGCTCCCTTCGAGGAGAGGCTGGTAAACGAGCGCAGGTGGGTGCCTGCGTGCTGGTAGAGTCTGCACCAGCACATATGTTGTAAGATGTTTTCTCTATAATAAAATATTGAAGGCTGAGCAACTGCAGCGGTGGTTTTCTTCCGACTTGGGTTTCCACCTAAAAATCCTGGTGTTCATGTGTGATGCTTTGTGTGATGGTTTACTCTGTTCTTACTGCATATGTTTACTGTTTGTTAAACATCTGATGAATGAATGATGGAATGATTTCAGTGAAGAACCCATGACATAATTAGATATCTGTGTATACGCGAGTTTCATAAAGGGTATCTGCGTATATACGCAAGTCTGTTTCAGGAAAGTAGCGTATGGGTTTTAGAGAGTGAAAAAGTAAAAAGTTTTGAATATGCGGTAAATACTGATTCACCCCCCCCCCTCTCAGTATTTTCCCCAACAATCGAACCTGCTAATCTGGCTTGCAAGGTTACTAGCGTTGCCAATCCACATTGTCCGAGACGCAGACTTAAATCTGCAGGTCAGCGAGCCTTGGCTCAGGTCGTCCCTTGGCATATATGATGTCGTCGTCTGGGAGATCGCTTTCATAAAAAATGCTTCAGTCAGCTTCGTAGCTTCCGCTCTTGCATTTTCTCAATGTGAAAACAGAAGCAACTCTGAAAACCCCTTCGATCTCTTTGCGGGCGTACTCAAGCAGAGGATTTACTCATCGATCCCTCCATATCGACCTGCAAAGGCCCCAAAGATAGGTATTCACACTGACTGCGTCCGTGCTCCACGCCCAGTGCTGGCCAATGCTCAAAGCCTGGCGAACTTGGACATGGATCTATCCACCGCTGCTCGGAAGATGGTTTCTTTTATGAGACAGCCAGAGATTCTGGATTTGCCAGAGGAAGCCCCTGATTTTCAGATACAAGTCACACTCTCGAGCAAGACGATATTGCAATGGGTGCGTCCGACAGATCTTGTGCAGAATCTACTACAACAGCTCGAATGTCGCCTAGGGATCCCCTCTATTTACCTGAGACTGCTTTATCAAGGTAAGAAGCTTCAGAACACCCTTCCCCTCTTCTTTTACAGCATTCAAAAGGACGCCTCTATTACGGCTACTTTTCGTTTAAGAGGCGGCTCTATTGGGCAGACTTCCTCTGCCCCTTCTTTCTCTTATAAAGACACAGTCTGCAAAGATGCTACCCACCCTCAGGTCTCTTCGAAAGCAGCTCAACCATCTATGTCCCCAAAGCCTTTTTTGGTAGATAAAATAGAGGAAGTTCCAACTATCAGTTTCACTCATTCTGGGATTGACGAACGATACCAGCTTTTTGCAGAATCCGCAATCATATGCAGGTTTAATGGGCTATGGCCACGCACAGCGGATCTATACCAATGGGTCCACACTACTTGGACCAAAAGAAGCAATATTTTCTTATGTGCAAAAGGATTCTTCATCGTGGCTTTTGACTTAGCTGAAGACTATCAGAAGGCCTTAACGGGAGGGCCTTGGTTTTGGGGTTCAGCTAGACTTTTCCTCACCCCTTGGTTCCCTGACTTCGACCCTTCTATAGCTGTGATCACCAAGCTTCCCATTTGGGTCCGGTTACCGAATCTTCTGGCACATCTATGGCATGCCTCTGTCTTCATAGCCATTGGAGATACCCTAGGTCGCTTTCTAGCAACAGACTCCTCAAGAAAGGAGAATGGACTTTACACCTATGCTAGAATGTGTGCAGAAATAGATATCAGCAAAGGACTGTCGGAACAAATCAACCTTAAGATTGGAGATTTCCACTGGACACAATCCTTGGACTATGAAAACACAGCCTTCCGTTGCAGACATTGTCACCAAATAGGGCACCTCCAGAGTACATGTACCCAACTTCTCGGCAAAAAGAAGAACCTAAATCGCAAACCCAAATCCAAGAGCTGAAGCACCTATGTCCCTCCTATGGATGCTACAGATTACTCTAGTTCGGATGAGGAAGAACTGGAAGGAGATGGGAAAAATGATGAGACTCCGTTGGAAGCTCCCTCAAGCAGCCCGGAATTCCCCTCTGCCTCGCCGATCTCTCAGAAACATTCTCATGCATCCACGTCTTCAGATTCAGACAAGGATATTCTGACTCCAGAGCAGAATAGTCTACAACTTGTTATGACTCATCCAAAATCCACTGGTTGGGTCAAAGTGGGTAAGAAAAAGGGCAAAAAATTTCATGTAGTAGTGACTACACACTCTGGGTAGTTTCCTATGCTCAGAGCCTACTTTTTGTTCTCCCGTGTCTCTTGTGCTCATTCTATGTTTGTCAATATAAAGCAAGGTTGATAGCCTATCTCCTATGGCTCCCTTGCTTCTCTGCTTTGCTTGCATGCAAGCTTGTTTGTACTATACATTTCCTATTTTAATAGAATTAGTCTTACTGAGAAAAAAAAATTAGGAATATTACACCACTTGACAGTGGATTGATCTTGCCGATGAAATCCAATCCACATTGCCTGAAAGGCTCTTCAATGAATACTGGGATGAGAGGTAATGGAGAAATTTTTTCTTTTCAGCAAACAAATGACACTTCTAACGACTTCTAACTAGTCTATAAACATCTACAAATAGGGTTAGCCAATAGAGGTATGACTTGAGAATCTTATGAGCGGTGACCTTCCAGCTATAATGACCTCCACACAGAATTTCATGATATTCTTTGGTGATTTCAATATATTTTTCTTAGGTCAAAAACAACAACAAAATACCAGTAGGATATTTCCTGTATAGCTTTGCTTCCACGATAGCATATGGATGAGATTTGAGCTTGAGAGATCTGTATTTTGTTCTATTTATAAGTGAAGTTGGACAAGAAACGAAGCACATGTAATGCACAATATATTTATAACAATAAGAGCACAAAAATTTGTATTGAATACCTGTCTTGGACTTTCTCTAACCTTCTTCATTAACAATTCCATCCATTGGTGCCAACAGATTAATTCCCAGGGCTTGAAAATTTGTTTTTGTTAACAACTTCACTAAACCCTGTCCTTTGACCAACTTGGTGGGTTTGATGTCTAAATCATATTCTTGGGTTTTTTCTATACAGTTTCCCCTTTTTCCTTCAACATCACTTTGAACCAGCATGTCTTTCACAATAGAATTAGGGACATAAGCTGTTATTTGGGACTATAACATATAATTCCTGAAGGCTTTCAATGCCTTGACCAAAGAATATACTTGTTTTTCCAAAATATTGTATTTGGGCTCAACATCTCTGAGAAATTTACTGAAAAATACTACAGGATGCTCCTTACTACATTTTTCTGCAACAATACAAAAAAAATAGTAGAAGGGGATGCAAAAGAGAATACCTGAAATAATTTTTGATAGTATGGGCTAATCAAAACTAGAGCTTCTTGTAGTGCTTACTTTATTCTAGAATATTCTTCTCTTGCTTCCTTATCCCACTTCAATTCTACATTCTTCTTCAACATATCTGTTATGCTTCTCACAATTTTAGCATAATTGGGCACAAATATCCTCAAAAAGCTTATTTTTCCCAAGAATCTATGGATATATTTCTTGCTTTTGGGTAAAGGAATCGTTTGAATGGTTTCCACCCTTGCTAGATAAATCTTTACTCCTTACTTTTAAACTATGTGACCCAATAATTTACCTTCTTCTAAGGAAAATAAATACTTCTTGGGATTTAATGACAGACCAAACTTCCTGCACTTTTGAAAGTCTTTTGTAAATGCTCCAAGTGTTCATCATCTGACCCAATGAAAATGATTACATCATCCAGATATATAACTACAAACCTGTCAGCCACGAATGCTATGTCCATGGCCCTTTGAAATGTTTCACCTACATTCATAAGGTCAAATGGCATCCTTACATACATGAAGGTGCCCTAGGGTCTTGTGAAAGAAGTCTTCTTCTGATCTTCTTTCTCCACTGCTACCTGATTATACCTGGAGAATCCATCAATCAGAGACAACCTATAAGCTCTTGTCACCTTCTGTAATACATAACCATTTTCAGCAATGGCTAATTATCTTTTAGAGATGCTATGTTCAAATTCCTGAAGTTTACACACAAACTTATCTCTCCATTCTTCTTCCTTACAAGAACTAGATTAGAAACCCAATCTGAATATCTGAGAGGAACTATAATTTTTTCTTGCAAAAATTTCTTCAGTTATTTCTCAATTGGAGCTAGCAATAATGGATTGATCTGTCTAAGTTTTTGTCTATAAGGTTTAATTCCTTCCTTCAGTGGGATCTTGTGCTGAATTATATTTTTGTCATATGTTTTCAAGTCTCCATATGTCCAGGCAAACACATCCATATACTTCTTGAAGAGATCAATTTACTTCTCTTTATAATATTTTGGAATGCCTTTGGATAACCTCACCATATTTGGCTCCTACTAGGTTCCCAGGTTACAGTCTTCCATCTCTCCTTCTTGATGCATTTTCTTTGAATTGACAACAACATCATTGGAATCAAATAATATTTCAAGAGGAACAAATCCCTTAGGAAGTACATTATATTTTAATTGGATAATTTTCTGCTCACCTATTGACTACTTCAAATTTCTTATTTCTCCTTTCTGCTTTGTCTGTTCTTCTTCTTGATCTATCTCAGCATCTTCAAAAATTTCGACCATGGTCAAGAAGTGGTTTATCTTCTCATCATCTTTGAACACCTCCCAATGCTTCACATTGTCGGGAATATAAGGCTTGTGTCTTATTTCAATCTCATACCTCAATATTGGATTTATAGGTGGCTTCAAAGTGCTAGCTGCTACTACTAATGAATCTGACAACTTGTTCTCCTCCCTGGGAATAGACTATACATTGAAAGCTTCAAAATAATTCTCAATCAAATCCGAAACTTCATTCCTATATGATCTCAACCTTGAATGCTTGGTCTGACATTGATTTTTAATCTGCCTTATAATTAATTCAAAATCACCAAAAATAGTCATACATTGAATTCCCATTTGTTTGGCACTTTGTAGACTCAGGATCAAAGCCTCGTATTCAGCCACATTATTTGTTGAATCAAATTCTAACTTAAAAGAAAAATGCATAAGATTACCTTCTGGAGATATCAATAAGAATCCATATCCTATGCCATCCTTTGGGTAGGCACCATCAAAATAACATTTCCAATCTTTTTTTGAATACAACTCATTATGTACAATTGTTGGAGAGAGTTGTTTCTTTGTATCTTCAACAAATTCTACATATTCATGCAACAAAAAACAAGAAAGATCTTCTTTTTCTTGATTGTAAATGGGGGAATTACCTGCATCTTTATTTGTGGTGGTTTTCACAAATCTTGTTTCTCTATACAACCTCCTTTCTTCCCCATTGAAAACAGGAAAGATAGCATAAGTGAAGTCCAACTTTAAAACTCCTCCCAACTTTTCTCCCAAGATCTTGACAAGAGAATTCCAAATCTGGCTGGGATATCAACAACCACTACACCCATCATAATACTCTTTGCTAGAATCTAAGAAAAAGATACTACCATGTCTTTGATTAGCCCAAAACATTTCACTCTCTTATAATCAAATGATTATAGGTCCCTGTGTGGTTTAGTAATTTGTAAATTAAACTCTTTCATAATAGAAAATGGCATAAGGTTGTGAGAAGCACTTGAATCCAACATGAAATTGTGGAGGAGAAAATCATGAAGAAGCAATGAAATGTAACACGGAGGAACATAAGAGTCTACTTCTTCTACGTGAGGACCAAAAGTGACTACTTATTTTTCTTTTTGCAAATTTACAGTATCACCTATGTCTTCAATTTGTGAGAGATTAATGAATCCAAAAATTTATTTTTTGTAACCTAGTGTTTTAGCTAATTCAAGGAGAGACAGTTGAATCTTGACCTTCTCCAATTCTTTTGATAAAATGAAAGCTTGAATCTGCTTTACATTCTTCTCAGGTTCTTCTTCATTTCTTCTAGATTTGAAATCTGTTCAAGTATAGGAACTACCTTCTCCAAAATATAAGTATCAACAGAATTTCTTTGGGAGGATTCAGCCTATTGCACTTTTGTTCTATTCACTGGATTCACAGGTTTTTTTCCTTTATCTGCTTATGTTACTGAGTTATTTTTTGGTGGAGTCACCATTGGAGAAGGAACATAATCTTTCTATTCACCTTCATCATATTGTACCCTTGATATGTTTATAGATTTCAAATCATACTTCTTATCCAACTCAGCTTGCATAAAATATGTACATTTCCTACAATACTCATCCATCTCATCCTGATCGAAAGACACCTCTGCTTTAGCATACTCTCCCTCACATTCTTCCTCTTCTTCGGCTTCTCCTACGTATATAACCGATATTTGATCTTCAGATTCTTTTTTATCATCCTCTGCTAACTGTGAAGGTGTTGCTTCAATGTATAGTGAGGCTTGAACTTGGTCTTGGTGTCTTCTCTCCCTCCGTAAAATTTGCAGGGGTTGTTATCTGAATTGAGGATTGAATCCTCCTCTCTTTTGTTATGCAAGTATTTAGGATTTCTTGCTTTCTAAATCCATCTTCACTAGATTTTTTGACAAATTTTCAATCACCTTTGTCATATCATCAATTCTTTGATCCTGTGGTGATTCTTATTTTTCTTTTCCCTTATCTTGAACTAAATTCTTCTCTTTAATTTTCCCAGCTGCAGTCATATTAGCCTCAATCTCCAATGCATCAGTTTGTATTTGTTCAAGAGTAGGGGATCTTCTTTCCCTCAATGTAAAACTAAAGTTAGCTTCGAAAGCCCTAGAAAAAACTACCTTTGCTCCAATGGGGGGGTCTTCATCTCTATAGGTAAACTATTGTACAATTTGTTAAATATATTTACAAACTCATAAATGTTTTTATTAGTATTTCTTCTGATTGCATTAAACTCTGTCAATGAGTAACCATGATCTCTCTTTTCTCCCCATATCTAAGTAAATTGATTTTCCAACTCTTCCTAGTTATTTATTGAACCATTTGGTAAACCTTTGAACCATTTTCTAGCCTCTCTATTTAGAGACTACACAAATAGTCTCATCACAAAGTCTAGGTATTCAACATTTAAATTCTATGCAAAAGTGAAAAACAAAGGTAAATTTTGTTATGTAGCTACCTCATATTATCCAGTGAAACGAGGAAGTAATTTGAGGTATTCTTGAGGTATGGAGTTCATTGGTTATGGAAGATTATAAGGTGCATATCTATTCATTAAGAAAGTTGATGGTTCCATATTGACACCTTGGTTAACTGTTCCTTTGGTAGTTGAGGTTGATGAACCTGCAGTGAAGGTGAATGAAGGTGGTGAGAACATTGATATGGGAGTGAGTTGATGAAAAATGGCAGAAGAATGAGCAACTATACTCAGCTGATCTTGTGTAAAGGTAAAAGAAACATACTCGAAATAATTCTCTTCTAACATGGGTTCTTGAAAATGAGTGGGTGTGGAAGGAGAATCTTGTTCCAGGAAAGAGAGTTCCATGGAAATATCTTCAAATAAGGGGTTATGAGAACTGATGCCAGGAGTAGACAATGTAGGATGAGGTGTTGAAGGGGTTTTTGGTTTCTGAGCCTTTTTAGAAATGAATTTTTCTGGATCTAAAAAAGTAGGGACTTTCTGCTGCGAGGCATCTAACCTTGTGTGAGGCCTTTTGAAAGCCATAATTTTTAAAAAGAACGAACGCATTCGAATATTTCCTCCTCATTAAACAACTAGAGGAAATAGAAAGAAAACCCAGGGAAATGAACTTCGCTTGATTGCTCCCTGGCAACGACGCCAAAAAGTTTTGTATCTCAAGAAACAATCCCTTGGTTGTGGTAAGGAATCCGTGCTCAAGACATTTATAAATGTATGTCACAAAAACAGGATATCAGATGGTCTTTGTTTAACACCTTTGGAAATTAATTATTTATAACCCTTAATAATCTGATATAATGAAAGTCTTCACAATGCCATTATCTATTAATATTAATTGAAATGGAAGGAATAAATTGAAAGGAAACTCCAAATGATATACCGAGTAACAAAATCTATCACTTTAAATCTCAGAAGAAACTTTATGTAGACAAAATAGTTGGAGTGAAGGAGCACATATTAAAGACGTTTAACTCTTAATTACAAATGTAAAAAGATACCCATAGCTACATTACTTCACCTGATTCACAGAATAATAAACACACGATGAAAATGGAAATATGCATCAACATAAAAAGGTTAAAGAAACTTGCTCTTCTTTCATTAATTTTCAAAAAATTTGAGACAAAATTTACGATCATCCAGAGGTCCAAAAATAGGAACCCTCTTCTTTCTTTTTCATTTCTTTAAATACAATACAAATCAGTTGTAACTGCTGAAACTGCTTGTAACTGCTCGAACTACCTAAAAGTGCATAAACTACCTATTACATGGCAATTAAAAACTTCATTAAAATATGGATATTTTAACAAAAAGATAATTAAAACTAAAGCCGCAATCTATTTTATGAATTTGAATTTGATTGGCTGCCACTGTATTCTTCGGATTTACTGAAGTGTCTTTCTGAGAGGTTGAGGTGTCACCTGGTGAATCATTCATCCACGTCCTACATTTCTTCCATATACCGATGTTGGTTTTGGGATAATTGATCAACTTATGATATTCTAGCCTGAAGGCAGTGATCCTACTGAAATTAGGTCATTCTGTGAGCAAAATATTTACCATCCAAAGTAATTGAAAATGCCTCTGCAAGAAATTAACAATTGTAGCTCCTTTCAGTATTGCGGTCTTCTTATGGGTATTATCAAATTTACTCTTCACTAACACTAACAGTGGCTCATAGGAATCCCATGATAAAAGGCTGCCTTTGAGGTCCCAGCACGATGACAATCTTTCTCTGGCCCTTTTGTCAAATATGTTGTCAAATTTATTTACAACTTGTTTAATCTCTGCCAACTTCTTCTCTGCTGACTCTCTACAAGCATTTTTTACAATCAACTTATTAATCTCGAGAACACTTAATGTCCTATATTTAATTTAATTTTCCTCAAAATCTTGATCTGTCTTAGAATTGATGAAATCAATGAATTTATTTTCCCATAAGGCTCTATTAAGAGTCTTCTGTTTATTTTCCATAACAATTTTTTCTAAATCTTTGATAGTGTTGTTTTCCTCTAACGCCATTTTTAAGGAATCCCAAGTTGTTCTCGTAGCTTCAATGATTTCATTCCGTACAATGTCTTTTCCTTGGATCAGAGTTATATTTCCTTTCAATTTTCCCTTTAGACCCTTGATTTCATTATTGGTTGTCTAGAAATATGATTTTTACTTATTAACTTCTCCTTACTAGGCCTGCATTATCTTTGTCACTATCTCCAAGTCACCCTAAGCCCTCTTGAGATCATTTTCTGCCATCTTCAACTTTGTACTCAACTAGGATAATCTTGTCGTTGGATCATCATTTCTGGATGGCATGATTATGGTGCAAGAATGATAATCAATTTGAGTTTGAAAGTTAATGAAAAACTCCTTTCACTTAGAAATCTCCTCCTCTTTCTATAACAATTGTTATAAAAGATTATCTTTTTCATTCTCAACCTCTACTACCTTTACTACCATTTAGTGTTCTCCTATTGGCAACTTTAATTTCTTCTTCAGCACATTTATCTTTGACGCATCACTCTGTAACAACTTTTGTACAACTAACTTATCATTAGGATTCACTCCAATCCTTATAATTATCTTTTTCAACTCTTCATTTTGACTTGACAGAGCCCGGGAATTAGCCTTTTCTAATTTCAACTACTTGATCACTTTTCCTAGCATATGTTTTGCCTTTTGAGCAGTTGCACTGGACTTGGTTAGATCATTAACAATCAATTTCCCTGTCTACATATGTAAATTAAATTTATCAAGTAAATGAATTTTCTTCACATCAATAGTCAAATTAAAAGTTTTAAACTACTTGATGACCCTATTGTAATTTCAGATGGGTGAGAAAAATAAATTTTAAATTGGTCCTTTTCTAAGTCCATGGAAATCAATAATCTAGTTTGGTCAGGAGTAATATGATATTCATCTTGCGCTTCCATACTAGCTTTCATCTTTTGATTCCTCTCTGCAATTTGAGCAAAAATATCAAAGGGACTTGATCATGAACATCTTCATGTATTGTGGGTGAAACTCGTACATTATTATCATCTCCTAATTGAAGGAGGAAACTAGGCTGAGTGCTTGGTATTTCTTCAGTCAGTCTTACCCTCTTCTCAACTCTTTGTTCCTCATCTTCAGAATCAACAGCTATGTCTTTACTTCTTTTTCTCAATTTCTCAGAAATGATGGGAGTCTGTATGCTGGAACTAACAGAGTTTTCAAAAGTTTTATTAGCCAACTTTTCTATTTTAGGCTTACTGTCATGAATGAAAGCAGATTAGCCATTTTCAACCCTTCTGTTCGAAATCACCTTGTGAGGATCATAGGCCCATTTCTCACCTAGAAACAAGTGCATACCTTCTAACATCATGTTATATTCATTAAATGCTTGCCTCATATTTACTATAAATGGACCCATAGACATAGGAAGCTTAAACAAATGACCCTACTTCTTTGTAACAAAATGAACTTGATCTACGTTTAGACTTTGTCTAATAAATTCCAATGCAAAAAACCTCATAGGGAAAAAAGTTGGAAATCTATAAGGTTCTATTACAGTTCCATATAAGCTAATTTCTGAATAATATTGATATAAAAACCAATTCCCAAATTTACAATTATTTCTTACTGAAGACACTCCTAAAATTTTGGCAAGAAACATGGAGGATGAACCCCATTCAACACCTTATAAGAAAATGGCATAATATAAGTAGAAAAAAAAAACACCCCTCCATCATATGGTTCATTTCTTACTATATTAGTCTAGAAAACTATTGATTGTCTTTTCTTATTGCATCCCTTATGTTTAGTTCCAATTGTAAAATTTATTCTAAATTTTGATACAAAAAGAGATAAGTAATAAGTGAGGGGAACTTGAAGGACCCGGTGAGGGACAAGCTCATGAGCTGAGTATTAACCACCTCTTTCCAGTAATAGGGAATATCCAACACTACTTTAGAATTCATCATCATGGCAAACAATCCCAACACTGACCTGTCAATTTGAGTGGCATATTCTTTTCCAAGTATCTTTCAAAGAGATTGTAGCACTGGCCTAAATTCTACATCAAAAATATCTAATGGGAATTCTTTATCATCTGCTGCAAATTGCTTCGTATCTGGTTTCAAAAAGGATATGACCTGGGTAAACTCTTGTCCTGGAAGATCATCATAGAATGCTACTAATGATTCATCCGTGAAATGGACATAAGACTCATACTTAGGATAACATAAGGATTGATGAATTAATTGGGCTGAAACCTAAAGGACATTTTCTCCTAAGCAATTCATCACAAAACATTTACTAGGATATAGCGCAAACACTAACCAATGCACAAATTTGGGAAAAATATATGTTTTGGGTATGCATGTAGAGAGAACACCAGAATTAGCCATGGCTGAATAGATGGGGGATTTTTTCTCATTCAAGGGAATTTTCTGGTAGAAGGGAAAATTCTCAATGGTACAAATGGTATCCCTAATATCTTTTTTAGTATCCATGAGAGGGATATGCCCAGAAGAGCCGGACAAGGAAGATTGCTTAGCCATGGAATAATGCAAGGTGGCAGACAATGGTATGTGGAGATAAGAAAATATAATGACTAGGATGACTTTGAGGATGACTGAGAATGAGAGACTGGTAGCAGAAATAAATACTTGAAACTTTAAATAGATGGCTCAGAGTTTAAACATTAATGTTGAATTACTTCTTGAACAGACAAGTAACGGTACATATGACATGACAGATGAGTTGTCTCCAACTAGATGCATACATCACTGCGGGGCGCTCAGGGATACAAAGCATTTGTTGAGGTTCTGCCCCCACAGTGGATGAGAATTGTTGATTCTTTATCTTCTAATCATCAATAGGGTCAACTGCAGAGGGACCTGTTCTGTTAACCTGCATGCTATTTGTGGGCGTGGGTTCCCACTGATCTATATCAAATGAAACTAGCTTTAATCCCGCTCACCAACTTGCACAGGTGTTAGTTGGAACACTCGGTCCCACCTTCCCATGCTCCAAAAAAAATATTAACTGATCAATATGTGAATATGCAATGATTTTCACACGTATGAAGGATTTTCATTTTATCATATATGTTTTTTTTGTACTTTTGAAAAAAAAAAGAAAAAAAATGAAAAAGAGCCACAACATATCCAATACTTCATATTCATGAAATATATGATTTTTTATTCATATCCACCCTCCAAAGGATAGTGAATTGGTTTTGAGTCTTCATGCAACCCTCACCTTTTTGATGAGCACCATCATTAGGTACATTCTAAGGGGTAAATTTCCACCCTTTTAGCTTAATTATTCTCTCTCTCACATTTAATTTCACTTTGTCATATTTTTCTTAGTGAGAATGGTGTATTAAGGGTTTTCATGATTTGAGGCCTAATGTGGTTTAAATGCAGGAAAATTAGGGGAATAATGCCATTTTTGAGGAATATTGCATAATCAGGGATCAAAGTAGACAACAATTAGTGATAATATGAGGGTTGAAAACCTCCTTAACTCATAAAGGTAGCCAATATATCCTCAATATTCTCCTCCAACAGTTTGAAATCAGAGGCAGCCAAGCAAGTAAAAGATCAAAGGGAGCCAAGATCCACTTCTCTCGAGTTCCAACGGAACAACTACCTACTTTTTAGGAAGCTATTGGTAGCTAACCTTTATCTTAAATATTATAAAGATAGCGCTCACTAGGATTCGAATTTTGGATGTAGCTAGAGAATTCTTGGCTTTTGTATTAGACATTTCTAACTTTCATATGTTATGTGCAATATTGGTTACAAAATAAAATAAGAATTTGGTTTCTTCTCCACTAAGTTACTTTCAGAAGGTTGAGCTTGTGTGTTACGACCCAATCCATTTTCCTTAGTCTCTCTTATGTACTTGTGTTTTATTTCATGTTGCAGTAGTTAGTTTCCTTAATTTCATGTTGGGTAGCATATTAAACCTCAAAAATGTGTGATATGCCTCTCTCTGTTATCTATTACATTGGAGCTTGAGGAGGAAGGAATTCCACCACAGAACAAAATGTATTTTTAGTTGATGAGTTATTGGAAAATCTAGATAGTTTACTTTTCTTATCATGAACATGTTGTAGATTTAGAGGTAGAGTTATATTCCAGTTGCATAGGTAGGTTTATGTAAATTCAACTCATATTTTCCACCATTTCTATGATAAGTTTGTCAATGATGAATGCATGAACAAGAAATATGATTCCAGGTTTGAATAGAAAAAAAGAGGAGGACCCCTTCAACACCATCATCTCCAGTCTTCACCTTTCATCAACCACCTTCCATCCAAGTCACCTACAACCTTGTTTTTTGGAGATCACCACCACATCACCGAGAGCCACCTTGAGGGTGCAAGATAGGATTTGTGAATAGTTTTGAGCTTGGCCAAGGGGTTGGCTACCCTTCATTTACCTAGATCCACCTTCACCCAACCTCTCCTAACCTTTTCCTCACCATCTCTAGCCTCAAACACCACACGGGCTATTTCCTGTAGCTTTTCAGGACATCCTATAACACTACAATAAATCTTGTATAAGCTTCCTATAGTAGTTCCAAACACTCTCTCCTTCAGCCCAAAACCACTCTTTCACCTCATCTAAGCCTAGCCAAGCCACCAATAGACCTTCAAACCAGAACCTTTGGTCTAGGGTCCCTCTTAGACAAATTCAGTGCCTCCTACTTTTGCTGCAAAACATAGCCATTTTGGAGTGCAATTAGTACATTACTAGATGCATTATAAAACACAGTAGTTAAGAATAATTAGATAGGAATTAGTTAGTCATTTGATTCATTATGTGTGCTTTAAATTAGTTTCCTTTTTTTCAATTCAATTTAGCAATCTAACTTATGAATTCCACTTAGTGTAATTTCCTTTCTTGCATTAGCATAAGTGTGAATTTCTCTTTCTTTCAAATAGCTATATGAATCTGTGTGATCTGGAGTAGTTTCTTTCCTTGTTGATAGAGTAACGGTAATGTTTTATTTCTAGTCCTATATTACATTTAGAAGTGTGAAAAACTTCCTTTCCTAGAAGTAACCTTAGCAGTAACACCTCATTATAGAACTTATATGAGGATGGCATGAGTAGAACTCATCTGTTGTGCATATAGCACTATCACCTCCAAGTTTGTACGAAACCCAGGTTGATAAAGTAAAGTCGAGTAGCCTCTGGGAGTTGCAGCACTCTTGGTGCAATTCCAGGGCTCAACAACAGTTTTTGGTACTGTTCCTGGGGAGGTGTCTAAGTAGATGTTTCTTTATGATTTATCATTATTTCCTGATTTTTATTTTACATTCAATTCCAAAATATTGAAAAATACAAAAACAATTTGACTTTCATGCCTTGTAGGAGTAGGGATAACCAAGGAAAATTATTACCAAACACCCCCACATCCCCACACAATCACCCTTCACTCTTCTTCAGTGACTGTGAGGTAGAACACACTGTAGGTGAACCACTTGAAAATTTTGAAGAACTTATTGGAGAAGAAGAGGAACTTGCTTCACCTGAGGAACCTACTTCACCAATTCAAGCCATGGATGAAAATAGGGCCCAAGGAGTCTTGACCATTAAAGAAACTGATGGAGAAACTAGACTAAAGAATATCAGTCACTCGACCCTTCCACATTTCCATGGCCTTACTTTTGAGAATCCTGACACCTTCATGTTTGAGTTTTTTGTTGTCTGCAGGACTTATGACTATGCCTCAAATGACCAAAATCTAAAATTGTTCACATCCACCCTCAAGGATGTAGAATTGCACTAGTTCATGGGTTTTCCTGGGAAAAATATCACTACCTGGGCATAGATGCAAGAGTCCTTCAACAACAAATATAGATACTACTGTAGGTCTAAAGAGACCAAAGAGAATATATTTAGGATGAATCTAGGACTGATGAATGAATGGAGTATTATGGAGAAATATTCCAGCTAAACTATAAAAGATCCAACTAAACCCCTTATCCCAGATCACTCAAATTGGTACTTCTCTGAGGGATCAGTTAATAAGTGATAGAAACACTTAATATGCTACCTAGAGGAGACATCTACCAACTACCTTATGAGGACATCAAAACTGTCTTTAGAAACCATTGTAGGGAAGTCAGGAAGAAAGGTAGAGTTATCCAAAGCATGAACAACACCCCTTCCTCTTCCACCTCCATCAAGCATGATATAGGAGATATGTTGGAGGACTTAAAAAGTGAGATGTTGCACACATTTTATTTACAAATGGACATAATTTAGATCAAGGGGAAGCAACAGGAAGCATATAGGGCCTTGGCTATATTTTTCCCTAGATGTACCAGAAAACACCCTCGTAATGAATTTCCACTAAATTTCATAGAGGTTTTCTTAGTATGTGAAGAGAATCATGCCACAGTTAAGTGTCCCTCCTTACTTGGCATTAGGGGAATTTTGAGGTCTAAAATGCACCTTTGTAATGTCCCAAATGAGAGATTTTCTGCTCCATCGGGAACATCTTAAAATGTTCCATTTTTCCTTCTTCAGTGAGACACTGCAAGTCCATTTCAGAGATTGAATGTTGGGGAATTTATAGGATATGTCTCCCTCAAAGAAGGGAGAGATCCCGAGGCTAGCTGGCCCTTCACAGACTCTACCTATGGATATGCAATATTCCACCTCGGGAATTCTGCCACAGGGTCCTTGAGGACGTTGTATAAGGAAGCTGTTGCATAAATAAGGCTAAAAAATGTTGGGATTCCCTAGAAAACATCTAGCATAACTTCCCTGCATAAAATGAGCTTAAAGAAATGCATCTATATGGGTTATTCAGATCTCCCCAAACTAGATCTCTAAAATAGTGCTCAATGAGAGAGCTTATAGCAATATGCAAAACATCAATCTGAAACTATGAAAATATGAATGAAAAATGAGAGGGTAAATAACACATACATCATCATATTAATATACCAACATTATTATACATAAATATCATAAGGAATAAGACCCTCAAGCATTAGAACCAATCCTCCAATGGATATACAATACAATGCTGGAGTAGTTGCAGCTACACAGAATGCCGGAAGAACATAAATGCATGGTATATTTGTGAGATGTAGCTGATGAATGTGTAAAAATGATATGTAGCTGAAGGAATACAAATAAAATGGCCCAATAAAGGAAAATGGGCTCAATATGGGATTTCTAGCCAATCTCAGGGAGATTGCTAGAAATGTCGGATAAAATACAAAAGTGACAAACCAATTGTCACTGCAACTAGAACCAAATGAATATGAGGCTGTGGCTGATATGATATTATGATGCCCTCCTCTAATAATGACTTCACGGAAAAGGGGTTGATCCCCTTCCACTCAAAGCACTCCTCCTGATGAGCTCAAGAATCTCCCTCAACACTGCCCTCATGGAATAACGCAGTTTCTCCAAGTGACTGCACAGTGGGAGATGGTGAATGGGTGGCCTAATGCCACAGATATGAAATTAATTCCAATAGCCCTCTCTATAGCTCCTCCAAAGAATAAATCCATCCTCCTCTGAAAATTCAATTAGGGAAGAACTCTATGAGTTCCTCTGCTGCTACCCCAGCTACACAACACCAACCTGCTATAGGAAAAAACTACAACTGAATGAGTGAGCTTGACCAAATGCCGGAATGAGGAAATTCAGCTCAAATCCTCTCCTCCCATGAGGAAGAGGTGGGGATCCCCTCCTGGGAGCACCCCCAGTGCTCAAGAGCACTGCAATCCTGCTAAACAGCCTGGATGTGCAAGTCCTTGACCTCACTATGAAATTTCTGAATCAAAGAATGAACCAAAATGAGCTGCTCCTTCGTTCTTATAAAAAATGAACTCACTTCACCATAGGCCCCATAATTAGGGTTTTCATTCACTTTTGAATGCTTTCCCTCCAAAAGCTGCATTATCTTCTCAAGCAAGCTAACCCTCTAAAGCAGCGTTGTTGACTTGGTCAAAATAGCCAACTCAAGGTGATCCTCATCATGTTCACACCATGGGGTGTTTATTTCAGCTTCTTTATTATTTCTCCTTTCACACAAGGAGTGTTATTTCTTCATATGAAAGGGGCTAAGATGTCTCCTTCCCCATTTTATTAGACAAAAATAAAATATGGCCACTATAATGTTCCATTTTAGCTTATAGCTAAAATTGGGACATTACAGTCCTCCCCTCCCACATGTTGCTTTTCCTCAAGCAACTGCATAGAGAGAACAAAAATTTCTCCCCCTTCTTCTCTTATGGCCTCCACATCAACAATCTCCACCACTACTCAAGATATGCTGCAATAAAAATGTCCTCCAATACCTCTTCCCAAGTATGTAAACCGGAATGGTGTACAACCTGAAAGATAGAAGGTGTAGATGGAAATATCCCTGTTGAAACATGGCCTCCTCAAGGTAGGAGTTATGACATGCATGGGAAAATATAATCCCATTAGTGATCTCCTCATCCATCCTATCATCAAATGGAAATCTTGCCCCCGATTTTGCAATGTAATGGGGCTGAATGGGGAATTTTGCTGCTTCATCCCAATAAGCTCCTCTCTCCCTTTGTAGCACATGTGGGGCTGCTGCTGTCCTTGGGCTGAAATGGTATGGCCTCCAAGAGTGTCCCAAGCTACCCCATAAAAACATTCATTCATGAAATGCCTCTCCAAATTCTCCAAGTGGTTTTCCCCACAAGAAGAGAAAAGTAATAGTATGGCAATCATGGTTTTCCAAATGGTGTCTCCTGCAGTATAGAACATGTGTAATGGGGAGAATAATGCTCCCAATGGGCTATCCCAACATACAAGTCACTCTCCAAATGGTGCTCCCTGTGAACATATAAGCATCAACAATACAAGGTGGCATAATACAATGGAAACAAGCTATCATAAGACAAATAGAGAGTGGGTCATTGCTTCTCTTATGGGACCAACACAGTGCACCTCTTGTCTGCATCAAAACATAAATTAACAAGTGGATTCCCAGCCACCTTTTTTCTTCCACAAACATCTCATGAGATGGAATCATGAAAGTACAAATAGGTGCCAATAGTGCACACCAAGAAGTATGTGGCCTCCTCCACAAACCACCATAAGATTGGCCAATTTTTCTACTAAAAATTGCTGCAAGTACATCCTCATATAATATGCAAGAAGGTACAAGCCATCTTGATACATCATGCTGCTCAAACAAGGAAAAGAAGTATAATACAAAACATGAAATTATACCTTCTCCCACATGCACTTGAGCTCTTGAGCAGAAATGGCTCAACTAGAAATTCCCCTCTACCTCAAATGATTAGGGAAGTGGCTGTGAGGTTCTTTCCACCATAATCAAGCGGGATATGCATCTCCCTATGCTGATAGGTGCCATGATGAATGCCCTCCAAATGAACTCCTATAGATAATCAAAGTATGCATCCAAGTGCATAGCTAGGAAGTCCACATATGCTGCATGCTATAATCCCTTATTGAGACTAGAAGCCCTAGCCAAGAAGAATCCACCATAGTGTTAGATGACCATATCATAAACTCTGCATCAGTCATCTCCCTCTTGGTCATCAAGAATCATGCATGCATCAAGATCCTGGGGAATACTCAACCAAAGCTAAGTCCCCCATCCTGGATCAATCCTCCACATAGACAGCGCTGATATTCTGCAATGTAGTGATCCATCACGCTGTTGCCTACTACCTTGACATCCCCTCATGTCAAAGTCATCCTCCAAGTTGCTGCCATGCCATCATGCAGTTGCTCATGCTTAAAAGAAATTATGATATCTGAAAATAAGCCTCCCATGAGAGACTATCACCTCCAAAGAATCTCCGATCCTGGGAAATGTAAGCATGAGTGGCTTCCATCTACTCCAAAGCATGAAAAATTCCTTCCCCAAGGAATTAATCTCTCTCCCACTAAATCCATGGAGAAGTCATCCCGCATCATGAAGATGCTACCCTCCATCCATGCAGAAAAATTTGTCAGCGCAGTAAAGCTTATGAATAGGGGTGATACTGAAAATGAGAGAGTGTATCTCTCCTCCTTGAGTTTACCCCAAACCCTCTGCGCTGTGTTGGATCCCTCTAGTGTCTCCACCCCTCCGGAATCCAATGAGTGGTGAACCCAAAAACATGATGCCTCTCATCATCACTAGATCATGTGGCCTCCCAAGTGGAAAACCACCAAAAAGTGAGACATCAAGATCTGAAAATAGACTGCATGTATGAGTGGACTGATTTGTCCCTCTCTCCTCTGTGCAGTGTAGTCTCTTTTCTTTGTGCAGAAAATTTCTGAAATAGATAAGGGAGAATGCTCTTCATCCCTCCATGCTGATCCTTCTGCTCTTCTTTCTCTATCTCACAATCCCCAACCAATGCTACATATGACTCTGGAATTGTGTCTTGGTACCCACATGAAAAATATTTGGAACTCCTTGCAAAGACACAAGGGCTCCTCTAGTGGAAGCATTGGCTCCCCTTTCACCTCCATGTGGTGATGGATCTCCTCCAAAAGTGACAATGCTGTTGGTTCCCTCCAATGGATGCAAAGTGTTTGTATTTATGCCACAATGAGTTTCACTACGTTTTCCCATCAAACCCTTAGTGAAGGCATCACATGCTTTTGCATTTGCATGACAATGAAAAATGGAACCTCCAAACCAAAAATCATGAGCCATACCTTGAGTGTAGTGCTGCTCCTCCCATAGCCTCATTTCCTTCCTCTACTCCCTTGCAAGGCAAGTGAACAAAGGACTGCGCTGTGGATATGCATGTGTGACTGAATGACCATACCCTTCATGAAAATAGCTGGGATTTGTCTCATCAACAAACCCTTCTCAGAAAATTTCTTCAAAATTCCCTTTCATCAAAATCTTCAATAATCTCCTGGAAAAGAAGAAGGGAAACCTCCTCTTCCTTCATTCCTCTTCCTTGTTTCCTATGTAAATCTCCTCGTCTTGGAGAGAGAAGCTCCTCTTCTGATAGCAATGGATCTTGGGCACAGGCTGAGCCAAGATCATGCTCTGATACCACTGTAATATTCCAAATCTGGAATTTTCTGCTCTATCTGGAATATCTTAAGATATTCCAATTCCTTCTTCAGTGAGACATCACAAGTCCATTTCAGAGATTTAATGTTGGGGCATTTACAGGATATGTCTCCTTCCAAATAAGGGAGAGATCCTGAGGCTAGCTGGCCCTTTGCAGGCTCTGTCTATGGATATGCAATATTCCACCTCAGGAAATCCTGCTACAGGGTCCTTGAGGACGATGTATAAGGAAGATGCTACATAAATAAGACAAACCACTGCTGGGATGCCCTATAATAACTCATATAAAACTCCCTTGCAGAAAATGAGCTTGAAGAAATGCATCTAGATGGGTTATTTAGATCTTCCCAA
This sequence comes from Pinus albicaulis, assembly GCA_034641835.2. Lineage (NCBI taxonomy): Eukaryota > Viridiplantae > Streptophyta > Pinopsida > Pinales > Pinaceae > Pinus > Pinus albicaulis. Next base: position 674,224,642 of record CM076574.1, on the reverse strand, counting down.
TCTAGATCTCTGAAACAATGCTCAAAGAGTGAGCTACAAAAATACATGAACATGAACATTAACTCTGCAAATATTAAATACATCATAAGAGGTTAAATATCATAGCCATCATCATATTAATATATCAGCATGATTATACAGAAATATCATGAGGAATAATACCCTCAAGCTTTAGAACCAATCCTCCAATGAATATACAATACAATGTCGGAGTAGCTGTAGCTACACAGAATGCCGAGAAAACATAAATACGCAGTATCTATGTGAGATGCATCTACTGAATGTATAAAAATTTGATGTAGCTGAAGGAATACAAAGAAAATGGCCCAATAAAGGAAAATGGGCTCAATATGGGATTTCTAGCCAATCTCAGGGAGATTGCTAGAAATGCCGAACAAAATACAATAGTGACAAAGAAATTGTCACTGCAGCTGGAACCAAATGAATATGAGTCTGTGGCTGATCTGAAATGCTGATGCCCTCCTCTGATAATGCCCTCAAGGAAAAAGGGGCTGATCCCCCTTCCACTCAAAAGCACTCCTCTTGATGAGCACAAGAATCTCCCTCAACACTGCCCTCATAGAATAACGCAGTTTCTCCAAGTGACTGTGCAGTGGGAGATGGTGAATGAGTGGCCTGATGCCATAGATCTGAAATGAAGTCCAAGAGCTCTCTCTATAGCTCCTCCAAAGAAGAAATCCATCCTCCTCTAGAAATGCAAGTAGGGAAGAACTCTATGAGTTCCTCTGCTACTACCCCAGCTACACAACACCAACCTGCTACTTGAAAACGCTGCAACTGAAGGAGTAAGCTTGGCCAAATTCCGGAATGAGGAAATGCAGTTGAAATCCTCTCCTCCCATGAGGAAGAGGTGTGGGATACCCACCGGGAACACCCCCAGTGCTCAAGAGCATTGCAATCTTGCTAAACGGCCCGGATGTGCAAGTCCTTGTCCTCACTACGAAATTTCTGAATCAAAAGCATAATCCAAATGAGCTTCTCCTTTGTTCTTATAAATCAAATGAACTCACTTTCACCATAGGCCCCACAATTAGGGTTTCCATTCACTTTTTAATGCTTTCCCTCCAAAAGTTGTGTTATCTTCTCAAGCAAGCCAACCCTCTAAGGCAGCGCTGTTGACTTGGTCAAAATGGCCAACTCAAGGTGATCCTCATCATGTTCACACCATTAGGTGTTTATTTCAGTTGTTTATTTATCCTCCTTTTCACATTAGGAGTGTTATTTCTCTATCACTAAGGGGTTAAGGGATCTCCTTACCCATTTTATTAAGCAAAAATAAAATATGCAACTATAATGTTCCATTTTAGCTTGAGGCTAAAAATTGGGAACATTACAGCATTGCACCATTAGGGGAATTTTGAGGTCTAAAAAGGGCCTCCTAAGAAAAATGTACAACAAAAATAAAATTTATAACAACCAATAGGATTCAAGATGATGATGTCAACCATGGGAGATGATTCACCATTTTTTAAATAAAAGGGTAAAAATATTAAAAAATAATAAAATAATAAAACTACTTTTTCAACTCGTATTTTCAACTTATCTCCCAAAATTTCTACTCAAATTTCGGGAGAGGTACCTATCAGATGAAAGATTCACCATTTTTTTAAGTAAAAGGGTAAAATATTAGCAAAATAATAAAATAATAAAACCATTTTTAAACTGTGATTTCAACTTATCTCCCAAATTTTTTACTCAAATTTCAAGGGAGTACCACTGATGAAAAATTTAATTCTCATCCAAGGAGAATACGTCGCATACTTTTATGGACCCCTCTACACAAAAAATTAGAAATACATGAAAAAAGGTGATTTCAATCACATTTTTCATGTATTTATCCTATTTTGTATAGCATGATCCATCGAAAGTATGCAAATGGGTACTCCTTGGATGAGGAATTAAATTTTTCATCCAACGAGTACTCCTGCTCTAAATTTGAGTAAAAAATTTGTGAGATAAGTTGAAAATACGAGTTGAAAAAGTAGCTTTTCAATTCCCCTCCCTAAACTTTGATGATGTAATCAAATCTTATTTTATTATTTCCACAATTATTTTAGAATTTCCCTAGGAGGCCCATTTTAGACCTCAAAATTCCCCTAATGTATCAAAGCTATATATCAAGGTGGGGTAGTAGGGCCAAAATTTTTTTTCTTTTCATAAATCAGAGAAGGCCTCAAGGGCCTTGGTCATATCAGTAGGGCATGAAATGTTCACCTTACTCCTACTACCATACAAACAAGAATTCACCTATGCAATTTCCGTACACATGCACTCCTCAATCATGGCCTACACCTCATACTTGGACTTATACCCCTCCACATCACCCTCAGTCTGTAAACCAACCTTTCCAGTAGTATATTTCTCAACCATCTCAGTGGAGTGACCCATCACAATGTTTGAGGCCCAAACACAACAAACCACCTACTCTACTGCCTCCACCCCAACCTCAACCTCAGCTCACTCATTCTTCTCCACTTAATTTTCCTTAGATGCATGCCCAAACTAATCTAAACCTGAAAAAAAAGCATGCACAATAGGTTTATAGTGGGGAAACATCCTATCCAGCTTATGCTATGGAGATACATGAAATTAACCTTAGATTTGGAAGATTAATTCTAGACAATCATCATCCATCTCTACCTGCAGAGGTTGAGGAGGAAACAGAAGAGATAAAACCTCAAACCAATCAACCTCCTTGTCATGAGCACCTGATCCACCCTACCCAACACACCCAAGAAGATACTTAAATCCTAGGAGAATTGAAAAAACTGTGTGAAAATACCCCTTCTCCATGCCAATAAAGATGTCCCTATTGAAAATAGGCTCATAAAATAAAAATTATTTAAAAATCCTAGGATAAAGAAGAAAGAGACCCCCACCATCAATGTTGTGGGACAACTATCTGACTTAATATTGGGAAGGGTGATCTTCCTGAAGTAGTTGGATCTCGGAAGTCCAAGTGAGGATGTACATTAGCTAAAGGTCATAGTACCCTATGCTCAAGGAACTTGGGGTCGCCATCAATGTGATGACCAAGGAAACTATGCTCAAACTCAATCTCTAATAAGCATTGATAAAGGCCACCATTGTCCTGCAACTTGCAGGCAAATCCATAATAGCTTCGGAAGGAATTGTTGAGGATGTTATGGTCTCAGTCGACTCTTGGGAGTACCCCATATATTTCCCGGTCCTCCGGAAAAAAACCAAGTTTAATGGATATCCTCTCATTTTAGGAAGACCTTGGTTGGCCATTGCCAATGCTTATATCAGTTGTAGGGAAAAAAATATGACTATAAAGAATGAGCCATTATCTAAATAGTTGGTATTATATCCTCCTTCATAGCCTTCCATTGACCATGACCTACCCTTATGGTTGGAGGATGAAGAAGAAGAAGATGAAGTGTACAGTACAACACCCTACCCCATTTGTACCAGAGATATTGTTCTTAGAGGGGGGAAACCTGATGAGGATGATCTCATTTATCACATCATTCAAATCCAAACTCCTACACTACTGGGAAAAATACTGAGAGGGGGGGTGAATCAGTATTTACAGCATATTCAAAAAAATTTAATTTTCTTTACTTCAAAACCCATACGCTACTTTCCTGAAGAAGACTCGCGTATATACGCAGATAACCTTTATTAAACTCGCGTATACACAGAGAACTAATTATGTCATTAATTCTTCACTTAAATCATTCCATCATTTATTCATCAGATATTCAATAAACAGTAAACATGTGCAGTAAGAACAAAATAAACCATCACACAAAGCATCACACATGAACATCAGGATTTTTAGGTGGAAACCCAAGTCGGGAGAAAACCACCGCTGCAGTTGCTCAGCCTTCAATATTTTATTATAGAGAAACTTCTTAAAACATATGTGTCAAGTGCATTCTTACCAAAGACGTTGTGCACCCACCCGTGCTCGTTTACTAGCCTTCTCCCTGAAGGGAGGCCTAACCCCCCGAATTGGCTTAATGTACCTCTCCCCGAAGGAGCTACGACCCCCGTTTTCCGGCGACGAAATTCCCTCACCCGGAAGGAGCTAACCCCCTGACTGAAGGCTACAACCCTCAGCACCACCTTGGACCACGTTTCATCAATTTTCACACTGGATCCAACAACTTCAATAGAACAACATTTTCAGGCCACGTTTCATCATATTTTCATACTGGACCCTTTCCATACTTTTAAGAACAAACATACATCACCAACAGATACTTATCAATCCAGAAAACACAGATCAGACAGCAGTGATATAGCAGAATAGATCATATGTTCCATACCCCATGCTTCAGCAAACCCTAGTTTGCATACGCTCTTTCACTTCACTGATGTCGCGTATATACGTGCTTTAGTCCACACAAACCAGCGTATACTTCTGTATGTATTTCATTGCACATACGCGATTTCTCTTCAGAGAAGCCGCGTATATACGCGCTTCCTCCGCGGCGAAGTAGCGTATAGATCTTCAATCATTATAGAGAAGCATACTTCTACAGATCAGATATTCAGTTCAGATTTACCTTTTTACTTCAGACAGATGTTCGCCTAGATGTTCGCCTCATCACATATCTATAAACATATCTAGCAAATACAAGTATATTTCAGATCTAGATCCCCTTCTTCATCACTCCTTCATTGGTGCATCATACATTCAGATCGTTCATTCAATTGTAACCCTTTCCATTCAGATATACTCCAGAGAGAAGTATTCATTCAAGCTCAGACATCTTGCACCCACACGCTTAATTTTCATAATGAATTTCATCTCTTTATATAGGTTTATCCTTTTTCAATACCATGAACCCCTTTTTCAATACCATGAGCCCAAAACTACAATACTTCCGATGGTATTCCTGGACGGGGTCAATTAGGCAAATCATTACCCAATACAATGGGTCAATACCATGGTGGTTACCCCTGGTTTTGCACCTTTTGAGCGCTTTTGCCCATACGCGACTTGGAACGTTCCTTTCCGCGTGCATACGCGACTTTCCCTAGGCCAATCCGCGTATTCCTAGATACATACTCTTTTTCATCATAGGATTAGCACATGCTGAATTCCTTTCTTCATTGCCTTCTGTACTCATTGTAGATACATCAGTTTTAGTTCATCAAGACATATTTTATCAAGCACAACTTCATCAAGTAAGTTGTCATCATCTTCATCAAGTGGGTTGCCTTTCAAGGACAACACTCAGGATCATATTGTCAACAAACATCAGATTAGATTTACATCATTTACCAAGTCCATCAAGTCAAGAATAGCTTCATCAGGTGGTTTGCCATCAAGGACAACACATGTCAACAGTCGCATGTCTTCATCTTCATTCAGTGGGTTTCCATCAAGGACAACACTCTGCATCATATTTCCAACAATCTCCCCCTTTGACATCAAGGGAAAAGGGCGGATCAAAAACCATCATACTCTCCTCCTTTTCTCCTCATGTGGAAAAAGCGTTCTACAGATCTGATATATGCTGAAGTGACCAAGCTCCCCCTGAGTTCATGCTGAATCTTCAAACATATTTTCTAATGAAGTACATGACCCTTATGAACTTCCTATCACCAAGGACTCATACTTACATCAAATATCCAACCAAGTGGATTTACATATGAGACTCAAGTACCCAACCAAGTGGGTTTACAAATTTGACTCAGCTACCCAACCAAGTAGGTTTACAAAATTTGACTCAGCTACCCAACCAAGTAGGTTTACAAAATTTGACTCAGCTACCCAACCAAGTGGGTTTACAAATTTGACAAGTCCTTACATGACTGAATATTACAATTTACATCATGGGTCTCCACATGACCTTTTCATAAAAAATACAAATATGACTTTTCATAACCAATACCAAGAAGACCTCAAGAGAGATCATATAACAGAACTATCATAATGCATTATACTCAGCAAAGCTAATGCTCCCCCTGAATCTGTGCATCCATGCATCCTTTTCATATGACTAAGGCTCCCCCTTAGTTTGTGCATCCTGAACACTTTCACCAACAAATCATCAAAACATCTTCATCAACTCATTAGAAATGGAATTATGAGAACTGGAACACCACCAGAGATACCAAACAGTATCAGAGATACCAAACAGCACTGCAGCTGTGCTGAAGAGAGCTGAACCAACCAAAAAATTGCCAGCAACCAAACATACACGGTTTTCTGTGCAGTAACTCACGTATATACGCGACTGTGTTTCATGAAACCCGCGTATCCAATGCCATCTTCTAAATTTATGCAGATTTGTTCTTTTTACTGGCAGAAAACAGTCCCAGCTTCTGTCTTAGATACTCGAACGCTTCCCTGGGTAGAGGTTTGGTAAAGATATCAGCAACTTGTTCTTTGGAGGGAACATACTCCAACTTCACTGTTTGCTCAAGCACTTGTTCACGTAAGAAGTGATACTTGATGGGAATGTGCTTGGTCTTTGAATGCATAACAGGATTCTTTGAAATACTGATGGCACTTGTATTGTCACTCTTAATGGGGACAGGAGGAGTACATTTGATTTGAAAATCTCGTAAGGTTTGCATCATCCAAAGGATTTGAGTGCAACAAGATGCGACAGCCACATATTCTGCTTCTGCTGTAGATAAGGCAATAGAATTTTGCTTCTTACTGAACCAAGATACTAACCGGGGTCCCATATAAAATGCAACACCACTAGTGCTTTTCCGATCATCAACACTTCCAGCCCAATCTGCATCAGTGTAAGCATGAAGAGTAAGATCAGCATCCTTTGGATACCATAGACCAAAGTCTTGAGTTCCTTGTAGATATTTGAATATCCTTTTGACAGCCTGAAGGTGAGACTCTTTTGGATTAGCTTGGAATCGTCCAACAATCCCAACTGCATGCATAATGTCTGGTCTAGTCCCAGTGAGATAAAGTAGACTTCCTATCATAGATCTGTATTCCGGTTGATTCACCGTGGGAGAATCATCATTAGAACTGAGACTGCATCCGGTTATCATTGGTGTACTTACAGGTTTGCATTCTTCCATGCCATACTTCTTCAGAATTTGCTTAAGATATTTTTCTTGTGATAGAAATATACCATCTGCAGCTTGATGCACTTGCAAGCCAAGAAAGAATTTTAGTTCCCCAAGTAGAGACATTTCAAATTCTTGCTGCATGACAGAGGCAAATTTTTGACTCATAGATTCTTCGTTACTCCCAAAAATGATGTCATCAACATATACAACCACAATCAATAGTTTTTCATTTTCAACTTTTGTGTATAAGTTGCTATCAGCAGACCCTTTTGAAAATCCTTGTTGATGACGATATTTGTCAAGACGATAATACCAAGCCCTTGGAGCTTGTTTGAGACCATATAGAGCCTTTTTAAGTCTACAAACAAGATTTGCATCATTTCCCAAAATGAATACTTCCGGTTGTTCTATATATACTTCTTCTTCTAGATCACCATTAAGAAAACCAGATTTAACATCCATTTGATAAACTTTGATTTGTTGATGACTTGAAAAAGGAAGAAACATTCTTATGGCTTCAAGTCTAGCTACAGGAGCAAAAGTTTCTTCAAAGTCCATACCTTCTTGTTGAGTATACCCTTTGCAAACTAGTCTAGCTTTGTTTCTTACAATGTCCCCATTCTCATTTAACTTGTTCTTGAAGATCCATTTAGTTCCAATGACATTTCATCTTTGCTAGCTTCATTGACATTGTGTGGTTCAATTGTGGATAGAAGTGCCAGATGACTAGAAGATCCCACAAGAGTTCTCCTTGTTCGTACACCTGCTTCCTTGTCTCCCAAAATTTGAGATTCAGGATGATTCTTTTGAACATATCTGGATGGAGCTTTTTCAGATAGATCATTTTCAGGTTCTTCATTGGATCCACTGTTTATATCATTTCTATTTGATGTAGAAGGCCATAAGTCACCATCATCTTCTTTTGTTGTTTATTTTTCTTCTTTAGGAGTTGCAGGAGACTCATCAATAACAACATCAATACATTCAACAATCTTTCGAAGCCTTTTATTGTAACATGTGTATGCTTTGCTTGAAGATGAGTAACCAAGAAATATCCCTTCATCTGATCTAGGTTCAAACTTGCCAAGCTTTTCATCATTATTTTTGATAAATCATTTACTTCCAAAAACTTTAAA
>CM076574.1:670771651-671084751 GCA_034641835.2 Pinus albicaulis | reverse complement strand
TTTTATGGAATTTTGCATAGTTTTCCTAAGTAAAATGGGATTTTACTTAGGACAAGGTTAAAGGTGAATGATTATAATGATGAATTATCTATAGTACTTAGGTCTTTTTGATCATTAGGCCGAGGGTCCGGTCCCTCCAAAAGTCAAGGAAATGCCTTGAGCCCTTTTGATCTCCAAATACCTTAGTACTTTGGGGGAAATTAGTAAAACTTTTGAGGGGAAAGTGATGAGGGAAGTTAATGAGTTTGACTTTGCTTGCTATGATTTTCTAGTGTATTTCCCGCTTTAGTATTTGTGATGAAAGTAAAGGATCCAAAACATGTAGCAGCATCATTCATCAGATAACACTTTGCAGCACCATCTACCTACCCTATCTACTTGACACTACCATTTTATCTTCTTTATTAGGGTGCATTTAGACTTGCAAACCCTTATCAATCTTTTCTTTTTACATGATAAATCTATCTATTTCTACCCTTATTACATCCAAGGGCTCAGATTGAACTGTTGAGCACCTTTTATTCACTCTACCTATCTACTTGTCTGCCAAGATTAAACTGTTGGGTCAGATATTTATTCTCTATTCTATAACATGAAATTGAAATATGAATAAGTCAAGTTTAAACTGTTTGACTATTCATGAATTGTGGCAAAATTTTGACAAGCTGCACACAATTGCTTTATTACAAAAAATGAAATAGTAGTGGCATTTGGATTTGCACACTTTCCTTGGTCTATTTTTGCTTGGGGTTCATTTCTTTCTCTTTTTTGACCATTTTATTCTTTTTACCCTTTGATCTTTCTTTTAGGGTATACCCTCTTTACATTTTTTTTTTAATTTTTTGATTTTTTTTTTTTTGGTTTTTTAAGAATATGGAACACCTCTGCTCAAGAAAAAGGTTTGAACATATTCCATAGTTCAATAAGACAATCATGAAATATGACACCTATTGGTATAGGAGTCTAACACCTTGTACGACCTGCTGATCCATAACTTTGTGCTCTGAAATCTGTATTATCTCCTCCCACTTACTTTCCCATATCACATAATCATCTTGAAGATCCTAAGTTTCAGATGAATAGCCCAATTGAAAGCCTGCCTATTGAGTAACAAGAAAATCCTTTCCTGACTCCATTGCCCAATGGTTTTGAGTATTTCCTGGAATATTTCACCTCTGCCTTATCCCTCTTTGCTCATCCTGGTCTCACAGTGAACCTTCTTTCCTGATAACCAGCAACCAAAACAAACAATCAAACAAACGAAATTGTGCCTATAACTAGCCTAAAATATTAAACTTTGAGCTCCATAGACATAAACCTTTTCTCATATAGAGAGATCCCTCTTTGGACCCAGGAGGGCTAGATCCTGAGGTCTGAAAGTGGTTCTGATGTTGTCTCATCTTTTGGTCTTGCCAATCTAGCCAAAACATGGGAACCCCAACATAATGGTGACTCCACTGGGGAACTGAGTGCATTACACCTTAAACATCCTTAAGCATTCAAAACACCTACAATCTCCGGTTAGGTTGGAAATTAAACATTCCTACTCACGCATCAACCTCTATACCATTTTTTGTGTTCTCCCATACTCTTGGATAGAGTCTGGAAAGGGCCAGGTAGCCTCCAGATCTCACACTCTTTCAGAGGTGATATATCTGGTAAATGCCCTCCCAGTCAATCTTTGGTAAGAGTTTGCTGTGTTTTGGGAGATATCCTTGAAAATGGATGTCTCATAAGCACTGTGGTGGACAGTGTATCCTCCAAAAACTTTCTAAACCTTCCACCTGGCGACTCCAATATTCCATAAACGTTTCAAAGACTCCACTGGTGATCAATAGGCCTGCTGATTATCTTGGTTCACATTAGATTCCACTGAGAGACCAGCCCCCACAACAACATCAACCACAGTAGAAGTAACAAGTAGGGTTAAGCTGCTGGACCAGAAAACAACATTCTGGCTTCTAGAACTGTCCATACAAGAGCTTACCCTAACCCAGACCCACCTGAAATAGTTGATAACCCCGAGAGCATCCTCAAGGGAGCTCATACACCTAAAGGATCAACTGTTTCCAAACACATCCATAGAGCTAATTCTGCACCAGAAGATCTTACAGCTCTATCACGCTTTCACCTTGACCTAGACCTACCTAACAGTTTATCTAGAACTAGGTCATTCAGTGAATTAGACCAGCCAGACCCTGAGCTTCCTGATTCACCACAGCAATGTGGTAGACACCTTGGGAATAGACAAACCCCTCCATCTACACCTCCTGATTTACATTTCATACAAAACTTGGGGCTCAGTCACCCTAGGTCTGCTCATCAGTCCTCTACTGGTCATAATATCCCTGTCATCCATATACCTGCTGCCCAAGCCCCTTTAGCTCATCAAAACATCATCATGGAAGCTTGGTATGCACCTCTGGTTTTACCCCAGCCTCTAGTACCCTTACCCAATGATTATCAGTCTAAGATCCCACACTTCACTGCAAAAGAATCCATCACAACCCAAAAACATGTAGATAAAATGGAATATTATTTTGACTACATGGAAATTGATGATGATACAGTCAAAATGAGAATCTTTGCCCAAAGCCTAGGGGGTGATGTGAAGAAATGGTTTAAAAGCCTGCCGCTAGGTAGCATCAATGATCTTTCAGGCTTGTATCAGACTTTCATAAACAAATGGGAAACTAGGGCAAATCCTCGCCAACTCCTAGCAGAGTACATGACCCTTAAAAGAAACTTAGGAGAGAGTGTTCACGATTACACAACAAGGTTCAACAGCATTTATAATGCTCTCCCTCCACATATGAAACCTCCACAAGGCATGGCCCTAGCAAAATACCCTGAAGGTTTTGATGCTGACATGGCCTACAAGCTTAGAGATAAAGAATACAACACATTGGAGGACATGAGAAAGGAGCAGTGAACATAGAGGCAAACCTGATTGAGAAAAGAGCAAGACTGAAATCTGAGAGAAGGGTGACATATAGAGATGACAACGTAGCTTCAACATCTGACCAAAATTACGATAAGCTGTCTGAAAATGTGGAAAGGTTACAACAAATAATGGAAAAAATGGTTGTCACAGTCAGTAACCAGAATAGAAACCAAAACCAGAACCAAAACTTTAGAAGAAACAATAACACTCCCAACAGACAAAGAGAATCGGATCAACAAGTTATTCCCCCATTCCAAGAAAATTTTCTTGATGAAGATGAGGGAATCATAGAAGAGTCTGAGGGAAACACGATAAACACGTTCGAAATAGAATATTCAATCCATAACTGTTATTCAGAAGAAGACCAACCTTCACCCTCTGGTTGGGAGGAGGAGTGGTTGGAATCTGAAGATTACATATTAGGATTTAAAAATGCCATGGTGCAGGTCAGAGAACAGTATGAACTTAGAAGGAAAAAGAGTCAAGAAACTGCTAAACCCAAAGCTTCTGAGACTACCATCAAGAAGAGACCTGAGAAATCTTCTAAAGCAACTGCTGAAAGTAGCAAAACATCAGCTGAAAATTCTGGAAAGGATAGAGAAAAAGACAATCGAGATACTAATGTACAAGGTAAACCAGCTAGCAGCACTAGCACTGCAGTTAGTGCTCCTGATAAAACTGTCACAAACACTGTACATAAGGAAAATTAGCCCACTGAACCAGCCACTAAGGCAGTGGCAAATAAAACAGAGATGAGTATGCCAAAGAGTCAATCCACTTTCAATTTGGAAAGTGAGATTGCAAGAATTAAAATCTTTGTCCCACTTTCTGAGCTGGCCACTCAGGATGTATATAAAGGCCAGATTTTTAGAGCTTTGAACTTAGGTGAGAATGGTGACTCTGTCAATTTTAATGATGATCAATCTGCCCTCTTGTTTGGTCCTAAGATAGAGGGGAAGTTTTAGGAAGGGGTAGTCCCACCTTTCTATATCAGTCTCAACATTCATGACAAGATCCTGCACAATGCAATGCATGATTATGGAGCATCTCACAATCTAATGCCTAAGATAGTTATAGAAAGACTAGGTCTAGAGATAACCAGACCCTAAAAATATTTATACTCTTTCGACTCTAGCAGAGTGAAATGCCTAGGCCTGATCAAAGACTTGTGTGTGAGCTTAACTCAAATCCCAGCTAAATGTATGGTCATGGATGTTGTGGTGGTAGATGTGCCACCCAAGTACGACATGCTACTATCAAGATCATGGGGAGCCAAGCTGCAGGGTACGATGCAGATGGATGGCTCATATGCCATAATCCCAATCTTTGGCCAACTTAGAAAACTGTATAGGGAGGCACAGATGAAATTCCTAGTTAGTAGCCTGAAAAAAACTAGAAAATTCACCTGTTTATTCTGTACATACAGACCTTGAATCCTTCATCTTTTGTAACGATGGACCTTTAGAAGGGTCAGAGTCCCAAGACAGAGATACAAACGGAGAGGCAGAGGCCATGGATTTTAACATAATGGCTGCCCTGGATTTAGAGAACAACGAAGAAGAAAAATGCAATGAAACCTGTAGGATATGCGGTGGAGACCTAACCTCAAGTGAACAAGAAACAAAGCATAAACAACCATCCGACCAGATCCCTGAAACACATACATTTCACGGGGAACAAAGCAATCCACAGCCCAGTATAGACCTTACAACACAACATAATGACGAAACCAGCCATAGAGAAAGGAGTGATAACGAAAGCGAAGATGAACCCCTGTGGGTGATGAACTTCGATGGGTCATGCACCAGAAGAACTGTTGGGGAAAAAATGTGGATTCATAAAATAGAAAATGACTACGCTGAGAGCCACGCATGTAGTCTGCATTTCAAATGCACCAATAATGTCGCTGAATACGAGGCTCTGATCCTGGGTCTAAATCTGTTGAGAAAATTGGGAGCCCGTAGGATTAAGTGCGTGGAGACTCCGAGCTGGTTATTAAACAGGAAAACGGGGAGTACACAGCGAAACATCTCAGGCTGAGAGAATATAGGAATGACACTATGGATCTGCTGAAAACGTTTGTTGAATGCAAATTAGTGTTCGTTCCTAGAAGTCAAAATGTTCGTTCCTAGAAGTCAAAATGTCATTGCAAATGGATTAGCTTGCCTAGCCAGTTCATACCCCAAAACTCCCAGTGACCAAAAGATCATCATTCAAACCAAATTCAGACATGCTGTGCCAGACAACGAAAAATATTGGCAGGTTTTTGAAGGTGACAAACAAATCGAAGATTTTTTGGTAGGCAGAAACGAGTTTGAATTTTCTGATCCAGACTCTAAATCTGACCATAGCTACCTAAGTGATGAGTCCTCATATGAGGAAGAATCACCCTGTAACATAAAAATAAACTCTTTAGATGAACATACTGGAAACCCAGACCACAAATGTGAAAATGCAGATAGTGAAGAGGTAGAGGTGCTGTAGGCCAAAGATAAGAATATACCGAGAGGCCTGGCACCCTTAGAGGACCTTTTTGACTTTGACGATGTCGCAAAAAATCCCACTATAGAACATGCAAACTCTGAGGTGGAATAATGCAACATAGGCACTGAAGATAAGCCCAAAATGATTAAACTAGCTAAGTCTTTACCTGCAGACATGAAGAAGAGATACATTGACCTTTTCAAGGAATTCATTGATGTGTTTGCATGGAGCTATGAAGACTTAAAGGCGTATGACACAAAAATAATTTAGCACAAATTACCCTTAAAAGAAAATCAGAAGCCCTTTAGGCAAAAAATTCGCAGAATCAATCCCAAACAATTTCCTGCAGTAGAGAAAGAGATCAAGAATATGTATGAATCAGGTATAATTGTGCCTATGAGGTTCTCTGATTGGGTGTCAAACTTAGTGGCTGTGAGGAAGAAAATAGGAGAAATCCGATTGTGCATAGACTTTAGGAACCTCAATAGAGCCTCACTCAAAGACAATTACCCTTTGCCTAAAATGGAACATATTCTTCAGAAGGTAGTAGGTTCTAAGAGGATTTCCCTACTAGATGGTTTCTCCGGATATAACCAAGTCTTAGTAATCCCAGAAGACCAACTCAAAACAGCCTTTACCACTCCATGGGGGACCTTCATGTATGTGAAGATGCCTTTTGGATTGATGAACGCTGGAGCCACCTTCCAAAGAGCGATGGACATAGCATTTTCAGATGAGATAGGGCATTTCATTGTTATCTACTTGGATGACATAACAGTCTTTTCTAATACTGAAGAAGAAAACCTAAAAAATCTGAGAAAAGTATTTGAGAAATGTAGAAGGTTTGGTTTGTCCCTGAACCCTAAAAAGACTGTCTTCGGGCTACAGGAGGGTAAACTCCTTGGCCACATCATATTCGAGAAGGGAATCAGGATAGACCCACAATGAATTGAGGGAATACTACAGATCACACACCCCAGAAACATCAAGGAATTGTAGTCTTTCATTGGAAATATTAACTTCCTTAGGAGGTTTATTCCAAATCTAGCTGAACACCTTAGGAACATAACTAACATGCTGAAGAAAGGTGCAAGAGTTAAATGGACTGTAGGAGCTAAACAATATTTCGAATCAGTGAAACTTGCACTTACTCAAGCCCCTGTCCTAATCAGCCCAGATTTCTCCAAATATTTCCTGATCTTTTCATTCGCCTCAGAGCATACGGTGGCTGCAGTCTTGCTGCAGAAAAACACAGAGGGAATGGAACAACCAATTGCCTTCTTTAGCAAAGCACTCAGAGATGCACCCTTGAAATACAACATCATGGAGAAACAGGCCTATGCTCTGGTTAAGGCCTTGAAAGACTTCAGGGTGTACATATTGCATTCTCACACTGTAGCTTATGTGCCCAACATCATAGTCAAAGATATACTGTCCCAAGACCCAGATGGGAAAAGGGGCAAATGGATAGCAGTAATCCTAGAGTATGACCTTGAGATAAAACCCACCAAACTGATTAAAGGTCATGGCTTAGCTAAGTTAATGGCTGAATCAAACCTACAAGCCCTAGACATTAACATGATAAGTACCTTGGATGAGCAAAAAAAGTTGCCTGATCTCACCGTTGAGGAAAAGTTTCAGAGCTCTCCTTGGTATTCTGACATTCTTTATGTGCTTACAAACCTCAATGCCCCTCCCGAGCTATCAAAGACCAATGCCAGATTCTTAAAGCTAAAAGCCAGAAATTACTGCATCTTGAATTAAAACTTATACTGGAAGAATCCTAATGGCCTATTGCTTAAATGTTTACCTGAAAATGAGGCAGAGAGGGTTAAACAAGAATTCCACGCTGGAGAATGTGGAGGCCACCTGAGTTGGAAAGCCACTGCAAACAAAATACTCAGAGCTGGTTATTACTGGCCCACACTCTTCAATGATGTTCATAAAATGATAGTTGCTTGCCACAAGTGTCAGATCTTTGAGGGCAAGAGAAAACTCCTCCCTTTACCCCTACAACCCATCACTGTTGAAGGTCCCTTTCTGTAATGGGGTTTAGATTTCATAGGGGAGATTCATCCTGCTTCTTCTGCTTAGCACAAATGGATCCTAACAGCCACAGATTATTTCACTAAGTGGATAGAGGCCGTGCCCACTAGGAATGCCACAGATTCAGTCATCATTAGTTTCCTAGAAAGTCACATCCTCTCTTGGTTTGGCTGCCCAAGAAAAATAATCACTGATAATGCTACTGCTTTCAGATCCAAAAAGATGGTTGATTTTTGTCACAGGTACCAAATAGTACTTGGTCATTCTACTGCCTATTACCCTCAAGGTAATGGATTAGCTGAATCATCGAACAAGAGCCTGGTGATCATCATCAAAAAACTGCTGGAAGAGAACAAAAAATCATGGCATAACAAGCTAGTACATGCTCTATGGGCTGACAGGCTCACAACGAAGAAGTCCATTGGCATGTCACCTTTTTAGTTGGTCTATGGAACAGAAGCAGTATTCCCTACCAGCCTTGGAATCCCAGTGATCAAACTGATCCAGGAGATCCAAACAGAGGAAGACAGCATGATGAGGAGAATAAATCAGGCAATCCATCTCCAACAAACAAAGAAAGAGGTCTACAACAGAGTAGTGAAAGTTCAGGAGAACATAAAGAAATTGTTTGACAGAAGAACCAAAGCTGCTGATTTCAGAGTTGGAGATAAGGTGTTGAAGTGGGATTCGAGAAGAGAAGATAAAGGAAAGCACATCAAATTCGATAGTTTGTGGCAAGGTCTATACCTCATCCAGGCCTCTGTGGGTCCCAATGCTTTCTTCTTACAAGAATTGGATTGAATTAATTTGTTTGGGGGTCCTGTCAATGGCAGGATGCTCAAACATTACTTCTACTAATTTATAGTTTCCAGTCTCCATTTCCATTGTACATACCATTTCATTTTTTTATTTTCAAGAAAAAGAAAAATGTGTCAAAAAAAAAGAAAAAAAAAGAAAGGTTCAGACATGCTTAAAACATGAACCTCTGATGTGCAAAAGATTGGCTCTAATAAGCTCAAAACTTGAGCCAAAGCAAGTAAAGTAGCTGGTCCTAACATGTTCAAAATTTGGGCTAGCATAGAAGAAAGAAGAATCAGCTCTAACATGCCCAAAACCAGAGCTGAGATCAAAAAGGAAGTGACTCTAACATGCTCAAATCCTGAGTCACAAAGGGAAAGGAGGATGTTTCAAGTTTCAGATCTCAAGCCTTCACAGTTTTGTTTCAGCTTCCTACAAATTTTTTCCATGTGCAACTGTCTTTATGCCTTGGACCCACAGCAAGTCAGACAGTCTAATCCTGGCTTGACTGTTTTTCAATTTTCTCCCTTAGAATGTAGAGAAGAAATCTGTTGGACAATTTAATCCCAGTAGATATTAGATTAGGTAGAGAAACCTATGTTACCAACAGTTTAATCTGGTCTCATGGAGCAATAAGGGTAGATGTAGAATAGGTTTATTTTCTATTTGCAAAAATAAAAGATGTAAAGGGTATACTAGCTTAGATGCACCCTGGAAAAAGAAAAAATGCTAGGATTGTAGTATGGGTAGGTAGTTTGTTGGAGTAAGTTTCTGCTGATGTAGTGTCTTCAGATTGTGGCAGCTTATCAAAGGAAAAAGGGATGTCTAAAGTAGCAGGCACCTGGCCTACTCCAAAGATTTATTCTCTGAATTCTTGACTCCTTCAAGAAGGATGCCATCCCCATGTGGAGCCACTATTAGCCCCCTTATAAATTTTTGACAAAGCAAAACAGGGGGCTAAAATTGTTTTTTGAGCCCTCAAGGAATGCATCTCCCCGAAGACACATCATCCTTGAGGTCTCCTATGCCTTCGCCTCTGATAAATTTCCCCCTGCAGAACTCTCCATGTTGCCCCCATCTTCCCTTGTCAATCATCTAAAATCTCCCAAAATCCCCTTCAGATTTTGCCCACGCCCCTTGTTTGGCCTTTTCCACCCTTTATCTCCCTATCGTTACCCTTTAAAGGCTTCAAAATGCATTAAAATGGCTTAAAAACCCATTTTCCACATTATAGCAGGCCTCGGCCCCTTCTCCGCTAGCCCCGCAACATTTCTCTCCATGTAACCCTGTGTCATGTCCGAGCACTGGCCCAAAGGGCGCTAATCTCCAAAGAGTATCGGGAGCGCCCCTGACCATTGATCTTGTAAATCAGACGGCGATCGTTAATTCCACAACGCTCGCATTTTCTCGTCTAAAATTTTGACCACGCCATCGCCGTTCATTCACCGCCAGATCAACGGTCCGAAGTTACCCACCGGTGGTCCCCGCAGTGCACTATTTCAAAACCCGGTGGTTTCTATCGCACCACTTTCGGGCGGTTGGCAATATTCCCTCATCGGCCATCGATTCCATACGCCTCCCGACGCGTGGCCCCTGTATGATTCCAAAACTGCTATCCCATCATGCGTTATCGTTCGGTACAAGGCGTGTAGCGATATTCACGTCAGCCGTTAGATCTTGGGAGCCTCATCCGACGGTCGTCAATCGACGAAGCTGCGCGGGGTTTAAACCATGGCCACCAGACCCCTCTCCCACCATTCGTCGTCCTCTGCTGTGTTTCCCACCGTCGATCTCCTTTGAGATCTAACGGTCCAGATTAGTCTTCCCCCCACTATTTACCATTCCGCTGTCCAACCAGTTTCGCCACGTCACCTCCACGTGTCCACCGTACGGTCTCCCTCCAGTTTCGTATATTCTTTCAAAGGTCGGAGGTTCAAAGGTTTCTCGTTCATTTTTCCTCCACACCACCTTCTGACTGTAGTCTTCATCATTTCCACCTCATTGCAGATCATCCACGATAGTTTCGCCATCAGCCAGTCTGCATCATCAGTCTAGGTGCCCCATTGTGTCCACCACCCCATTGTTTTCTTAACATGTTTTCGTATTGTGCAGGGTTTCCAGAGAGGCATAAAACCGCCATAACTCATAGGAATCATTGTGAGCGACGCATTGAGCGGGCAGAATTAAAACTGAAGCTGGTACTGCAGGGAAATGTCAAGAAAGGTGGCGGCAGTATAAATTCCATCAAAGGACGAAGTTTGAAACTTCGCAGACTCTATCCCGCGCCATTAAAGCCCAGATATTGTAGAATCGAGACATTTATGAAGCTGTGAAGAAAAAACAGCTTCATGATCATGGATTCTATCATTCAGAACTGAGTTTTGGGTTTAATACAACAGTTTAGAGGAAAAGCAATGGATCAGTGAACCTGAAGATCATGCAGAAGGTACAACACACAAAGACTCATGAAATCAGGGTTAAAATCAGCAGAATGTTTCCTCTAGAGCAAGGGCATAGTACACATTATGGTTTCAGTTTATATGGTGTCCAAGCAGGTTTCTCCCCCCTTCGCAGCAATCCTATGCTATCAGAAGCATTTGTTTCACTAACATGGCAGTCCATTCAGTCATTTTGTTTATACACCAAAGTACTGCACAATACTGCAGTCAGAGCACATCAGAGTCATATCAGAGTAATTCCCAATATGAAGAAGATCATTCATGCACTCAAAGAACATCAGAGATTAATGCACATGAGTTATACAGGATGGGCTTCGGCCCTCTTTGTTTTCAGAAGTTTAATACTGCATTTAGTTCTCCACCTACCTCCTCTGCCCCTTCGGGGCTATAAATTCATAAAGAACCCATTGTAATGGTTGTTGATCAGTTATCAGAGAACTGCAAGAAACTGCTTTTGAGACTCAGTCTCTGTGTAAAGATTGTAAGATAGGCTGATGGATATGTTTTCAGACTGAGTATTTAGCTATTGGCAATATTGTACTTGATTGGTATTGATATTTGATATGAAAAGCACATTTCTTTGGATCCTGATCTGAAGCAGCGGTGATGTTTTCCTATCTCTGTGTTTACATTCATTTCATTTCATTTCTACTGGCTTGCATCAGAAGTTTGAAATAGGATTTACCCTTGTTAGGTACCCTATGTTCCTGCTCTCCTTGCCATTTATGTTTATCTTCTAAATGTAGTATCTGAGAAATTATTTCAGTTGGTTTAACCAGTGTAGTGGATGTTATTGCCTGCTCTCTGATGTATGAATTAAATGAATTCAGTTCTTAGATGTTTCTTGTTATTGATTCAGTTGGAAGATTTGGGAACACCAGGGATTAGAGTTAGCCCTGTCCACTAGGATCCTTGTACGACCTGTTGATCCATAAATTTGTGCTCTGAAATCTGTATTATCTCCTCCCACTTACTTTCCCATATCACATAATCATCTTGAAGATCCTAAGTTTCAGATGACTAGCCCAATTGAAAGCCTGCCTATTGAGTAGCAAGAAAATCCTTTCCTGACTCCATTGCCCAATAGTTTTGAGTATTTCCTGGAATATTTCACCTCTGCCTTATCCCTCTTTGCTCATCCTGGTCTCACAGTGAACCTTCTTTCCTGATAACCAGCAACCAAAACAAACAATCAAACAAATGAAACTGTGCCTATAACTAGCCTAAAATATTAAACTTTGAGCTCCATAGACATAAACCTTTGCTCATATAGAGAGATCCCTCTTTGGACCCAGGAGGGCTAGATACTGAGGTTTGAAAGTGGTTATGATGTTGTCTCATCTTTTGGTCTTACCAATTTTGCCAAATCATGGAACTCAACTACACCTCATCATCCACACTGATATCAATAGATTGTTTCATGATCCACTGATATACATAATGTATGATAGTTGGGGTTTTTAGCTTTATGCTTTCCCAGTAAAAACATCTTGTTATGTGCGATTGATTTTTCTTCATGTGTTTTAGATTGGCAATTTAATTTCAACAAAGAATTAAGTAGAAGGATTCTGCATTTAATAGTGGATTAAATTGTTAGATCAGGAGAGTCCAATAATACATCACTGTGTTTATAAATTTCTACATGGTATCATAGCAGAAGAAGATTGCAATATTGAAGTAGTGTTGAGTTTTGTTGGTGGAACAATTCAAATTTGTTGCAAGAATTTCTTGGTGCGACAGTTGAGTAAACATCGAAATGGATTTCAATGGTTTGCGGTTGGTGTATGCACTCAAGGGCAGATCAAACTAAATTGCATGGAAGGATAGGATAGAGGCGGTGCTTGAAGATAATGGCTTGAAGGAATTCATCGACAGTGATATTCCTAAGCTCACTTTGACGGATGCTGCATTACTTGACGCCTGGAAAAATAAAGTGGCAAAGACGAGAAGGATTCTGTTGGAAGGTGTGAAAGACCATATTGTCTCAAGCCTTCATGGGAAATCCACTCCATTTGCAATGTGGAAGGCTTTGACAGATCTTTTCCAAAGCAACAACGACCATAGGAAGTTGGCGCTAAAGGATAAACTCAGAAAAATCAAAATGGAGAAGGGTGACAATATTCCAAAGTATCTCATGAAGTTTGTCCAATTTCGAGATGAAATGGGGAGTGTGGGAATCACGGTTGCTGATGATGAATTGGTGAGCTTGGCTCTCTTGGGTTTTCCTAAGATTTGGCATAGTTATGAAGACTCTGTCAATGGATGGGAGAAACAGCCGGATTGGGAACGACTTTGGTCGGATCTAGTGCAGGAGGAGATAAGGCAGAACACCAGGGATGGATATTCATCAAAGCATGATGATGAAGAGGATTGTGCTTTGGCTGCCAAAGCAAGGAAAGGGAAGGGGAAGAAATTCCACTCAAAATCCGAGGCTAAAGGCAAGAAGTTGGATTTGTCCAAGGTGAAGTGTTTTCACTGTCACGAACATGGGCATCTTGCCACTAACTGCCCACAGAAAAATAAGAACAAGATGGTTGCTGGAGCTGCAGCTGGAGAGGCCCTTGCCTTGCAATTTGAATTTGATTTCTCCTTGATTACATGCTTGGTATAAATCGCAATGGGATTGGTGTGGTATATTGATAGTGGTGCTTCCTTCCACATGACGAGAGATAAGGAGCTTTTCAGCGACTTGGAGGAGAAAGATCTCCAAATGCATATAGAGATGGACGACGATGGACGATATAGTGTGACCAAAATTTTTACCATTACCTTTGAGGGGGAGTCAGGTAAACCATTTATGTTGAAATATTTTATGCATGTTTTAGGTCTAAAGAAGAACTTGGTCTTAGTTGCGATGTTGGAGGAAAAAGGTCATGACATTGTTTTCAGCGATGGAAAAGCTTTCCTGCGACATAAAACAATGGGTCAAACTAAGAATATAGGGATTCAAGTCAAGAATATCTCAAGCTGGAGGTATATGGCTGCGCTGCAATGGTGGTCAAAGTAGAAGAAGTGGTGAGCCGGGATGAGGGCGAATTATGGCACAGGAAATTGGGCCATATTCACCATGGCGCCCTAAATATTTTGCAGCAGATTTCTACTGGAATTCCCAAGGGTACACTTGCACAGTTAGATAAGTACAAGGGATGTAAAATGGGTAAGTTTGTGAAGAGCACCTTTTATGAAAAGGAGAACCGTGCTTCGGTGATCCTGGAGAGAATTCACACAGATGTGTGTGGACCATTCTCAGTTGCTTCAACAGTAAAACACAGGTATTATGTTATTTTTGTTGATGACTATTATCGTAGATGCTGGATGTTCTTCATGAAGAATAAGGATCAAACATTCTCAAAGTTCTGTGAGTTTAAATCATTGATGGAGGAGTCGGGGAAGCAAGTGAAGGCTCTGCGAAGTGATAATGGTGTTGAATATATCTCGAATGAATTCAAAGACTTCTATAGCAAAGAAGGAATTCAGAGAGAACTCATAGTGCCTCATAACCCACAGCAGAATGGGGTCACGAAGAGGAAGAATAGAACGATCATGGGTGTTTCACGAGCTATGCTGCATGATCAGGGCCTACCAATGCACTTGTGGGTGGAAGCATGCAACACTGCGGTTTATGTGCAAAACCATTGTCCTCATAGAGTACTTGGCATGAGTACACCTAAAGAATATTTTACTAGTAAGAAGCTGGATGTTTCTCATTTAAATATTTTTGGCTCATCTTTTTATGTTCATGTGACCAATAACGCCAGGAAGAAGCTGGAGCCGATTGCTGAAGTTGAGATATTTGTGGGGTACACAGAAAAACCTCATAACTATCATGTGTATTTTCCAAATAGTTTAATGAATGTGGTGTGATGAGATATAAAATTCAATGAGGAGAAAGCCAAGAAGTTGTCGCTTGTGAGGGAGATAGACTTGCATGCATAAGAGGAACTTTTGGTTCCCAAATATGAGCTTCTAGATGTGGATCAGCCACAGGGGGAGGTTCATGGAGTGGAGGACTCCACTCACACAGAGCCAAACATAAGAACAGGCAGAAGGTGTACCACAGAAGCTAAGAGGCTAAAGCTTGATGTGTCACAAAATTTAGAAGTCCCTACTTTACAGTGCAGACAGAGATAGTCACCTGACCGTTTTACTAGATACATGGCTCTCATGAGAAAATGTATTGTGACAGATCCATCTTCCTTTCAGGAAGCAGTGCAGGAGCCCACATGGGTAGATGGCATGGTGGAGGAGTATGACTCCATTGTTAGAAACAGTGCTTGGGAAATTGTTTCAAGGCCAGTTGATAAATCAGTGGTAGGTTCAAGATGGATCTACAAGGTAAAGCAAGATGCTAATGGGAGCATTGAGAAGTATAAGGCAAGATTTATTTCCCGAGGCTTCTCACAGATCGAGGGGATTGATTATGAAGAAACCTTTGCACCTGTTGCACAGTATTCTTCCATAAGGACCATCCTTGCTCTCTTAGTTCATATGGGTTGGCACAATCATCAGATGGATGTGAAGACTGAGTTACTTAATGGGATCATTGAGGAAGAAGTGTACATTGAGAAACCTGAAGGATTTGAGATCTTCAACAGTGAGTCACATGTGTGCAGACTCAAAAGAGCGCTGTATGGGCTGAAGCAAGCACCCCGTGCTTGGTACACTCAGATCGACAATTATTTCACTGGACTTGGCTTCACCAAGAGTGAGGCGGATGTAAACCTATACAAAATTTTGGTGGAGGGTAAGCTTTTAATCATTATTCTTTATGTTGATGATTTAATAATGATTGGTGATGACAAGCTGATACACTCATGCAAGGAGGACCTTGCAAAGGAGTTTGAGATGAAGGATATGGGCCTCCTTTACTATTTCCTTGGATTGGAAATATGGCAGCGAGATGGTGAACTATTTGTGTCTCAAGGCAAGTATGCACGGGAGATACTCGGTAAGTTTCACATGGAGGACTGCAAACCCATGGATACTCCTCTTCCCGGAAACTGGAGGAAAGAGGATGCTACATCAACAGAGGTAGTGGATGTTACTGTCTATCAACAGTTGGTGGGTTCGCTCATGTATTTAGTTAATACAAGACCTAACGTATGCTATGCAGTGAACCAACTTAGTCAAGTGATGGTTAAGCCTACTAAGCTCTTTTGGAAGGCGGGAAAGCATGTCCTGAGATATCTCAGGGGCACATATGAGTATGGCTTATGGTACAGATAGAAGGATGAGGTAAATTTGCATGGCTTCATGGATGAAAATTGGGCAGGAAGCCCAACGGACAGAAAGAGCACATCAGGAGGGGTTTTCATAATCAGATGTACAGCTGTTTCTTGGTACAGTAGGAAATAGAGATCTGTGGCACTCAGTTCAGCGGAAGCGGAATACATGGCAGCAAGTCAAGCTACATGTGAGGCTATATGGATGAGGAAGATCCTGGTTGGTTTGTTTGGTTCTCATTTATATCCTATAGTGATTCATTGTGATAATCAGAGTTGCATTAAACTCTCGATTAATCTTGCGTTTCATGATAGATCTAAGCATATTGATATCCGATATCATCATATAAGAGATTGTGTGCATCGGAAGATCACGTTGCTTCAGTACATTCCTATTGAAGATCAGGATGCAGATATTCTAACGAAGGTGCTCACCAGGAGCAAATTTGAATACCATAGAGGCAGGATCGGGGTGAAGGATAATCGCTTTCTTGCTAACAGGGAGTGTTTAGATTCAACAAGATGATGATCCTAGTGAAAATTAAGCACCTTCACTAGGCGGGGCCCGCATGATATTTTTAGGTGTATGTCTATTTTTAGAATGGTGAGCATATTCTAAAATTAGTAGGAGACTAATTCTATATGGTTGAGAAAATTCTATTTTTAGACAAGTTTATATTTTTAGATTCATGGGCGAAATCTATTTATATATCGCATGTCTAAAAATAGAATGCATGTCGATTATTATTAGCCCTTAATAATAATTAGACAATAAATAATAACATATTCTCTTGAAGCACTTGATTTCAGTTAAATGATGTGGAAAACCAGTTGATTGAAGGAATTACACATTCCAAGGTTGGTTGGTGGGACATGCAGTGTTGACTTCGTTGTAACTGAGTGTGACAAAGTTGTAACAAAGTTGGAAGAGTAGCTATGTGAGTTGTTATTTACTTTAACTAAGTTAAGTGAGTTAAAATAAGTTGTTCTAGTTGTAACTCATGATACACTAGTGAGATATCAGTGAATTAATTATTTAATTAATTCACAAGCAGTGGTCTCACATGCAACTGAATAAATATGACTGTTAACTACATGCATGTCAGATCCAGTGGAGACCCAGAGGAGAGATAGGTGAAAGGGTTTGGTTGACTATCAGTTGTGACTATAGTGATGAATTCAGTACATCTACACACACATTGGAGATGCCAATGAGTATTGCGCAGTCAAGGAAGTCAAGATTGCATTCATTAAGGGATCTTCTTCAGCAGGGATTGCGTAGTGGAGGCAGGCTGTCAAGGGGTAGTAAATTGGTGCATGTGTGAACCAATTTTTATATGCCAGTGTGAGACGATTATATATTGTACTAAGAGTTCTATGAGTAGAGATTTCTATGAGATTGTTTCATGATCCATTGATATACATAATATATGATAGTTGGGGTTTTTAGCTTTATGCTTTCCCGGTAAAAACATCTTGTTATGTGCGATTGATTTTTCTTCATGTGTTTGCAATTGGCAATTTAATTTCTACAAAGAATTAAGTAGAAGGATTATGTATTTCACAGTGGATTAAATTGTCAGATCAGGAGAGTCTAGTAATACATCACTATGTTCTATAAATTTCTACAAACTCCAGTTAAGTGGAGTTCTCCACTTTTAGTGGATTTTTTCTAGGTGTAACTGGGCAAAAGAGTAGGAGACTCAATTTTCTCCCATTCAGAGTGAATGAAGAGTCATTTTTTATTAATTGGAGCTTTCTAGAGCCATTGGTGCAGAGAAAACAACCATTATAGCACTGTAACTACATGTATTTGCAAAATTTTGAGAATAATGAAAGATGGACATGCCATTAGGAGCTGGACCAACAGATGTAGCCTGGGAGGGGTGAAATGCTTCATCATGGATGTTGTGTAAATTATCTGTGGTGACTTATTTCGCTATTTTAAACTGATGTTTAGTTTTATTTAAGCTTGTTTTATTCTTCGAATTCACCTAAAATCATCTACAATTCATGGTTAAAATCCTCAATCCTTAAGCAAACTAATGAGACAATTATGCACATGTTTATAAACTAAAAAGACACTTAGCACAACAAAAATAATACAGTCATTTCAAATCAAATTGGTATCAGAGCTAGATTTTGTTCTCTGGTGTTGTTTAGTGCAAAGAATTGTATAATTTTTTGCAATTTTTAGATGCTTACTAGGCTCAAGATCAAAAGAGGAGAGGGAAAATTGGTGGAAGAAGAAGGGTCTCAAGAAGAGCCAAAGAAAAGGAGAGCAAGATTGCCACAATATCCACCACCTAGTTCACCTCCTAAAGAATCAGAAGCTCCTTTAAGTATGCCCCATGAGGAAGGAGAAATCCTTGAAGAAGTTGATCCCAAAGAGGAAGAAAGAGTGTTCAAGAAAGAATTTCTTGACATGACTGAGATGGTTAGAATCATTTATCAAGAAAGGAATGAGAGAATGGAAGGAGAAGTATCCAAACTTCAGAAGGAAGAACATGGATCTTCAGGAGATCACAATGATGAAGATAAGTCAAAGAAGGGAAATGGAGGAAATAGAGGAAATCGAGAGCCATCATCCTCACCCTCATCATCATCATCCTCTACTTCTACTTCAGTACATCAGCCACACAAGTCAAAGAACACTGGTAAAAGTCCTTTTTTAAAACTTGATGTTAAGTTTGAATTTCCAATGTTTAATGGTGAAGTCAATGCAAAAAATATTGATAATTGGATTAGGCAATTGGAGGTCTACTTGAGAATCCAGAACCTTCAAGATGATGATACCATAATCCAATTAGCTTCATTGAGAATGGAAGGTGCAACACTTGTTTGGTTGGAAGCCAAGACAAAGGAGGATATCAAGAAATATGGTAATATTATTCTATCATGGTCAGATTTCATTACTACTATAAAAAATCAGTTTTATTCATTAGCTCATATGCAGAAATCCATAATGAACTGGTAAAACTTTAGGCAATTGAAGGGACAACATGTGCAAGAATACACCCAAGAATTTAGGAGAAGAGCTCTCTTATTAGGGGTAGATTTGCAGAGCCAAGATACTTTTCTCACGTACATAGGAGGCTTACATAGCTACCTAAAACATAATATTCTCATGTTTAACCCAACCAGTCTAGATGAAGTATGTGTTCAGGCCACACATCTAGAAGCTAGAGGGAAGAACATTTTTGAAGAGGGTAGAAAGAAACCTTTTAAGGGTAAAAAAAAAGAGAAGACCTCAAAAGGTAAAAGAAAAAAGAATGCATCTGTTAATAAAGAGGGAGAAAAGTGGTTTGTAAATATTGTTCAAAAGAAGGCCATGATGAAACTCATTGTTGGAAATTACATCCTGAAATGAGGCCAAAGAAACCCAATAACAAAGGGAAACAAAAAACTGTTGCTACAACTCAACATGATTTAGGATATGATTCAGGTGATGAATCTAATATTACAGCCATGGGATTGAAGAACATCAAGGGAAAATAAATTGAAACTAAACCCAGAATTAGTACATCAAACTGTCACATAAACACTCCAAGTGAAGAAGAAAGGATTGAACTGTTTCATGTGAGGGTCATATCCAAGCATACCAAGATTGACACATTGTTTGACAGTGGGTCACAAGAAAACTTAATATCTAAAGACTTGGTCAAGAAACTTAACCTTGAGACCATACCACATTCAAAACCATATCCATTGGGTTGGATTTTAAGGATGCAAATTTATAGGTTTCAAAGAAATGTATATTGCAGTTTGCAATCACTACAAATTTTGTTGACACAGTTGAATTAGATGTGGTTCCGCTTGGCATAACAGGTATTGTGTTGGGGAGTACTTACTTGTATGACAAGAAAGAAATATTGCATGGCCATGAGAACAAATATCATTTATTCAAAGATGGAAATGAGTACATTGTTAGAGCACATCGTAAGAAGACAAACATTGCTATGGTAAATGTTGGACAGGTAAAGGGACTGGTAAATTCAAGTAAAAAATTTGTTCTTCTTATGATTAAGCCTAAAGATGATGTTAATAATGAATCATTTGAGGGATGTGATCCTAAGTTGAAACCATATTTACATGATGTAGTTATTTCACATCATGAGATGTTTCAGGAGCCAACAGGATTGCCTCTAAAAAGAGAGATTCAACATGAGATTAAGTTTCAGCAATATTGTCCTCTTCCAAACATCGGTATGTATCACATGTCGATAATGGAGAATGCTGAAATAAAGAGGCAAAACAAAGAGATGTTGGACAAAGGAATCATAAGGCCAAGAACCTCGCCATGCGGTTCACCCATAGACTTGATACCAAAGAAATATGGGACTTGGCACATGTGTGTAGATTTTCGAGCTTTGAACAATATTACGGTAAAGAATTGTTACCCACTCCCAAGGATAGATGATTTGCTTGATCAGCTGAAAGAAGCAAAAATTTTCACTAAGTTAGATTTAAAAAGTGGATATCATCAAGTAAGAATTGCAGAAAGTGATATATGGAAAACTGCATTCAAAACCAAACAAGGACTCTTTGAGTGGCTAGTTATGCCATTTGGTTTATGTAATGCACCGACAACTTTCATGTATGTGATGGATAGTGTTTTGTGTCCATACCTTGATGAATTTGTGATTGTGTACTTAGATGACATATTAATTTTCAGCAAAACAAGAGAAGAACATGTCTTGCATGTGAATAGAGTGCTTCATATTTTGAAGAAAGAGAATTGTTTCTTAAGATGTCAAAGTGTGAGTTTGGAAAGAATTCTTTGGTATATTTGGGACATATTGCAGGAGGAGGAGAATTGAGGATTGATCATTCTAAAGTGGAAGCCATTGTGAATTGGCCCACAACCAAAACAGTAACCGAGGTAAGAAGTTTCTTAGGTGCAGCTCAGTATTGGAGAAAGTTTAATCCTTATAAAGTGGAAGCCATAGTGAATTGGCCCACAACCAAAACAGTAACCGAGGTAAGAAGTTTCTTAGGTGCAGCTCAGTATTGGAGAAAGTTTATTGCTAACTTTTCTTCCATCACAGCTCCTATGCATGCAGTGATAAGTGTGAATAAAGGCTTCCAATGGGGAGGAAAACAACACCAAGCTTTCGAAGCTTTAAAAGACAAGATCAGTTCAGCTCCAGTCCTTGCATTACAAAATTTGAGACAACCATTCGAGATTCAAACCGATGCTAGTGATTAAGCCATGGGAATAGTACTTTTGCAGCATGGTAAGCCTATCAATTTTCATTCTAAAACTTTTAATGGTGATGCGACTAATTATCGTACATATGACAAAGAACTATATGCGTGTAATGTCCCAAATTTGGAATTTTCTGCTCCATGGGGA
Organism: Pinus albicaulis; assembly: GCA_034641835.2. Classification (NCBI taxonomy): domain Eukaryota; kingdom Viridiplantae; phylum Streptophyta; class Pinopsida; order Pinales; family Pinaceae; genus Pinus; species Pinus albicaulis. Next base: position 671,063,442 of record CM076574.1, on the reverse strand, counting down.
ACATCTTAGATGTTCCATTTTTCCTTCTTCAGTGAGACATTGCGAGTCCATTTCAGAGATTGACTGATGGGGAATTTACAGGATATGAATCCTTCTAAAGCAGGGAGAAATCCTGAGGCTAGCTGGCCCTTCTCAGACTCTGCCTATGGATATGAAATATTCAACCTCGGGAATTTCTGCTACAGGGTCCTTGAGGACGCTGTATAAGGAAGCTGCTGCATAAATAAGGCTATCCAACGTTGGGATGCCCTAGAATTTTTTTAATATAAATTCCCTACAAAAAATTAGCTTAAAGAAATGATTCTAGTTGGGTTATACAAACCTCCCCAAACTAGATCTCTAAAACAGTGCTCAAAGAGAGAGCTTACAACAATATATGAACATAACCATGAGAATCTACAATTATGAATACATCATGAGAGGGAAATAGTACAGAAAAATTGTATTATGATATCAGCATGATTGTACAGAAATATCATGAGGAACAAGGCCCTCAAGCTTTAGAACCAATCCTCCAATGAATATACAATATAATGTTGGAGTAGCTGCAGCTACACAGAAATGCCAGAGAACCATAATTGCGCAGTCTCTATGAGAGATGTAGTTGCTGAATGTATACAAAAGATAATGTAGCTGAAGTAAAACAAGAAAATGGCCCAAGAAAGGAAAATGGGCTCAATACGGGATTTCTAGCCAATCTGAGGGAGATTGCTAGAAATGCCGGATAAAATACAAAAGTGACAAACTAGTTGTCACTGCAACTAAAAAAAAATGAATATGAGGTTGTGGCTGATATGAAATGATGATGCCCTCCTCTGATAATTCCCTCAAGGAAAAAGGGGCTGATCCCCTTGATCTCAAAAGCACTCCTCCTGATGAGCACAAGAATCTCCCTCAACACTGCCCTCATAGAATAACACAGTTTCTCCAAGTGACTGCACAGTGGGAGATAGTGAATGAGTGGCCTGATGTCACAGATATGAAATGAAGTCCAAGAGCCCTCTCTACATCTCTTCCCATGAAGAATCCCTGCTCCACTGAAAAGCAAGTAGTGAAAGACTCAATGAGTTCCTTTGTTGCTTCCCCAGCTACACAACACTATTCTGCTACAGAAATAATGCTGCAACTAAAGGAGTAAGCTTGGAAAAATTCTGGAATGAGGAAATGCAGCTCAAATCCTCTCCTCCCATGAGGAATAGGTGGGGGATCCCCACCGGGAACACCCCCAGTGCTCAAGAGCACTGCAATCCTGCTAAATAGCTCAGATATGCAAGTCCTTGGCCTCACCACGAAATGTCTGAATCAAAGAATGAATCAAATGAATTGCTCCTTCGGTCTTATAAATAAAATGAACTCACTTTCACAATAGTCCCCACAATTAGGGTTTTCATTCACTTTTGAATGCTTTCCCTCCAAAAGCTGCGTTATCTTCTCAAGCAAGCTAACCATCTAAAGCAACGCTGTTGACTTGGTCAAAATAGCCAACTCAAGGTGATCCTCATCATGTTCACACCACAGGCTGTTTATTTCAGTTGCTTTATTATTTCTCCTTTCACACAAGGGGTGTTATTTATTCATATGAAAGGGGCTAAGGTGTCTCCTTGCCCTTTTTATCAAACAAAAATAAAATGTGCAACTATAACGTCCATTTCAGCTTGAGGCTAAAAATTGGGACATTACAGTCCTCCCCTCCCACATGTTGCTTGTCCTAAAGCAACTGCATAGAGAGAACAAAAATTTCTCCCCCTTATTCTCTTGTGGCCTCCTCATCAACAATCTCCACCACTGCTCAAGATATGCTGCAATAAAACTGTCCTCCAATGCCTCCTCCCAAGTATGCAAACCAGAATGGTGCACCTTACGGAAATATAGAAGTTGTAGGTGGAAATATATCTGCTAAACCATGGCATCCTCATGGTAGGAGTGATGACATGCATGGGAAAATATAATCCCATTAGTGATCTCCTCATCCATGCTATCATCAAATGGAAATCTTGCCCTCGATTCTGCAATGTAATGGGGCTGAATGGAGAGTTTTGTTGCTTCATCCCAATAAGATCTTCTCTCCCTTTGTAGAACATATGGGGTTGTCTCTATCCTTGGACTGAAATGGTATGGCCTCCAAGAGTGGCCCAAGTTACCCCATTAAAATATCCAGCCATGAATTACCTCTGTAAATTCTCCAAGTGGTTTGCCCCACAAGAAGAGAAAAGTGATAGTATGGCAATCATGGTTTGCCCATGGTATCTCCTGCAAAATATAACATGTGAAATGGGGAGAATAACACTCCCAATGGGTTGTCCCAACATAAAATTCACTCTCCAAATGGTTCTCCTTGTGAACATATAAGCATCAGCAATACAAGGTAGCACAATACAATGAAAACAAGCTGCCATAAGACAACTAAAGAGTGGGTCACTGCGCCTTTCATGGGACTAACACAGTGAGCCTCTTTCCTTTATCAAGGATATACATAACAAGTGCTTTTCCCAGCCACTTGTTGCTGCCACACACATCTCAAAAGATAGGAACATAAAAATATAGATTGGTGCCAATGGTGTACACCAATGAGCATGTGGCTTCCTCCACAAACCACCATAAGAATAGTCCATTATTCTGCTAAAAAAGGATACAAATACATCCTTGTACATCATGCAAGAAGGGATCAACTCTTCTTGACTCATCATGTTACTCAAACAAGGAAGGAAATTACAATATATAATGATTATACCCTCTCCAATTTGTACTTGAACTCTTGAGCTTGAAATGGCCCAACTGAAGTTTCCCTCTACCCTCAATGAGTAGGTAAGTGGTTGTGAGGTTTTCTCCACCATAATCAAGTGGGCTATGCATCTCCCTATGCTAATAGGTGCCATGATGAATGCCCTCCAAGTGAACTCCTCTAGCCAATCAAAGTATGCATCCAAGTGCATAGCTAGGAAGCCCTTATGTGCTGCATGTAGAAATTTCCCCTTGAGACTAGAAGCTCTAGTCAAGAAGAGCCTGCCATGATGATAGCTGATCATGTAATCCACTGAATTTTTGCCATATCCATCAAGGCCATCCAAGAATCATGCATGCACCAAGATCCTGGGACCTCTCAACCAAAAGCTGAGTCCTCCAACATGGATCAATCCTCCATATAGATAGTGCTGGTATTCTGCAATAGGGTGCTCCAACACGCTGCTGCCTGCTACCTTGACATCCCCTCATGTCAAATTCATCCTCAAATTTTCTGCCATGCCCTCATGCAATTGCTCATGCTCAAAGAAATGATGATCTCTGAAAATAAGCCTCCCATGAGATACTATCACCTCGAAAGAATCTCCCGATCCTGGGCAATGTAAGCATGAGTGGCCTCCATCCACTCCAAAGCATGAAAGAGTTATTTCCCAAAGGAAGTAACCTCTCTCTCATCAAATCCATGGAGCAGTCATCCTGCATCATGAAGATGCTACCCTCCATCCATGCAGCAAACTCTATCAGCGTAGTAAAGTTGATGAAGAGGGGTGATACTGAAAATGAGAGAGTGCATCTCTCTCCTTGAGTTTACCCCAAACCCTCTGCACTGTGTTGGATCCCTCCAGTGTCTCCAACCCTCTGGAATCCAATGAGTGGTGAACCCAAAAAACATGATGCCTCTCATCATCACTAGATCATGTGGCCTCCCAAGTGGAAAACCACCAAAAAGTGAGACATCAAGATCTGAAAATAGACTGCATGTATGAGTGGACTGATTTGTCCCTCTCTCCTCTGCGCAGTGCAGTCTCTTTCCTTTGTGCAGAAACCTTCTAAAATAGATAAGGGAGAATTCTCTTCCTCCCTCCATGTTGATCCTGCTGTTCTTCTATATCCATCTCATAATCCCCCAACAAATGCTACATATGACTCTGGAATTGTGTCTTGGTACCCACATGCAAAACATTTGGAACTCCTTGCAAAGACACAAGGGCTCCTCTAGTAGAAGCAATGGCTCCCCTTTCACCTCCATGTGGTGATGGATCTCCTCATAATGTGACAACGCTGTTGGTTCTTTCTAGTGCATGCAAAGTGTTTGTGTTTATCACATAATGAGTTTCACCAAGTTTTCTCCATCAAACCCTTAGTGAATGTGTCACAAGTTTTTGCATTTGCATGTCAATGAAAAATTAAACCCTCAAACCAACAATCATGAGCCATACCTTGAGTTGCAGTGCTGCTCCTCACATGGCCTCCTTTCTTCCTCTACTCCCTTGCAATGCAAGTGAACAAGGGATTGCACTGTGGATCTGCATGTGTGGCTGAATGCCCACACCCTTCATGTGAAATAGCTAGGATTTTCCTCATCAATAAACCCTTCTCAGAAAATTTCTTCAAAATTCCATTTTATCAAGATCTTCAATAATCTCCTGGAAAAGAAGAAGGGAAACCTCCTCTTCCTTCATTCCTCTTTCCTTGTCTCCTTGTAAATCTCCTCCCCTTGGAGAGAAGCTCCTCTTCTGATAGCAATTGATCTTGGGAACAGGATGAGCCAAGATCATGCTCTGATACCACTGTAATGTCCCAAATATGGAATTTTCTGCTCCATCAGGAACATCTTAGATGTTACATTTTTCCTTCTTTAGTGAGACACTGCAAGTCCATTTCAGAGATTGACTGATGGGGAATTTACAGGATATGACTCCTTCTAAAGAAGGGAGAAATCCTGAGGCTAGCTGGCCCTTCTCAAACTCTGCCTATGGATATGAAATATTCCACCTCAGGAATTTCTGCTACAGGGTCCTTGAGGATGCTGTATAAGGAAGCTGCATAAAATGAGCTTAAAGACATGATTCTAGTTGGGTTATACAAACCTCCCCAAACTAGATCTCTAAAACAGTGCTCAAAGAGAGAGCTTACAACAATATATGAACATAACCATGAGACTTTGCAATTTTGAATAAATCATGAGAGGGAAATAGTAAAACAACATTATATTATGATATCAGCATGATTGTACAGAAATATCATGAGGAACAAGGCCCTCAAGCTTTAGAACCAATCCTCCAATGAATATACAATATAATGCCGGAGTAGCTGCATCTACACAGAAATGCCAGAGAACCATAACTGCACAGTCTCTATGAGAGATGCAGTTGTTGAATGTATAGAAATGATAATTTAGCTTAAGGAACAAAAGAAAATGGCGCAAGAAATGAAAACGAGCTCAATATGGGATTTCTAGCCAATCTGAGGGAGATTGCTAGAAATGCCGGATAAAATACAAAAATGACAAACTAGTTGTCATTGCAACTGAAACAGAATGAATATGAGGCTGTGGCTGATCTGAGATGCTTATGCCCTCCTCTGATAATGCCCTCAAGGAAAAATGGGCTGATCCCCTTGATCTCAAAAGCACTTCTCCTGATGAGCACAAGAATCTCCCTCAACACTACCCTCATAGAATAACGCAGTTTCTCCAAGTGACTGCACAGTGGGAGATGGTGAATGAGTGGCCTGATGCCATAGATCTGAAATGAAGTCCAAGAGCCCTCTCTACAACTCTTCCCATGAATAATCCTTCCTCCACTGAGAAGCAAGTAGTGAAAGACTCAATGAGTTCCTCTGCTGCTTCCCCAGCTACACAACACCATTCTGCTACAGAAATAATGCTGCAACTGAAGGAGTAAGCTTGGAAAAATTCTGAAATGAGTAAATGAAGCTCAAATCCTCTCCTCCCATGAGGAAGAGATGGGGGATCCCCACCGGGAACACCCCTAGTGCTCAAGAGCACTGCAATCCTGCTAAACAGCCCGGATATGCAAGTCCTTGGCCTCACCACAAAATGTCTGAATCAAAGAATGAATCAAATGAGCTACTCCTTCATTCTTATAAAGAAAATTAACTCAATTTCACCATAGGCCCCACAATTAGGGTTTGCATTCACTTTTGAATGCTTTCCCTCCAAAAGTTGTGTTATCTTCTCAAGCAAGCTAACCCTCTAAAGCAGCGCTGTTGACTTGGTCAAAATAACCAACTCAAGGTGATCCTCATCATGTTCACACCACGGGATGTTTATTTCAGCTGCTTTATTATTTCTCCTTTCACACAAGGAGTGTTATTTCTTCAAATGAAAGGGGCTAAGGTGTCTCCTTGCCCATTTTATTAAACAAAAATAAAATGTGCAACTATAATGTCCATTTTAGCTTGAGGCTAAAACTTGGGACATTACAATGCGTTGAAAAAGTGTCAAGAAGTGGAAACACTACTTGATGGGTAAAGAGACTATTGTACATATCAATCACCAACCATTACAGTACTTGTAGTCACAAACAAAATTGCATCAATCATGACATTTCAGGTGATTGGGATTTCTTCAATAGTTGCACTTGGTTATAAGGTACAAGAAAGGTATTTTCAATAAAGTTGCGGATATGCTTTCAAAACCAATCATTAGTGCATCTACTTTACTCAAAAGTGATTCTGTTGTACATGAGAGTTACACAGAACAATACGCACATGACATTTATTTTCAAGATGTGTATGCTAGTTTGAGTGAAGGGAATCAAGTTGAAGAAAAATATTATCACATGCATAACAATTTGCTGTTTCATTTTGCAAAACTGTGTATTCCACAAGGAGAGAGGCTAAGTGTCACGAGAGAAGCTCATTCATCTATTATTGCTAGACACTTTAGGGTAAGAAAAATAATGGTGCATATACAAAGGTATTTCTATTGGCTTCGCATGGTAGATAATGTGTCACATTTTATAAGAGGTTGTTCTATGTGTGCAACAAGTAAGCCTAGCAATAGGAAGCTTGGGTTGTACACGTCACTACCGGGACCATCAAGATCATGGGAGAGTGTCTCCATGGATTTTTTTGGAGGTCTGCCTACGTCAAGAAAACAACATGATTATCTTTATGTAGTTGTGGATAGATTCAGTAAATGTGTATACTTATGCCATGTAAGAAAACTATTAATGCTGAACAAAATGCTGGATTTTTTTGGAGGTATGCCTACGTCAAGAAAACAACATGATTATCTTTATGTAGTTGTGGATAGATTCAGTAAAATGTGTATACTTATGCCATGTAAGAAAACTATTAATGCTGAACAAACTGCTGAACTTTATTTTCAACATGTTTGGGTTCATTTTGGATTGCCAACTTCTATTTTTAGTGATAGGGATTCTAGGTTCATTGGGAATTTTTGGTCAAATTTATGGAGTATGATGGACACAAAGTTGAAAAAGAGTACCACATTCCACCCACAAACAGATGGACAAATCGAGGTGGTGAACATAACCGTTGTGAATCTATTGAGAGGATATTGCAACAAACATCCTAAGTTGTGGGATGAACAACTACATTACATTCAACACACTTACAACTGAGAAAAACACTCTTCTACAAAAACATCACCTTTTGAAGTATGCTTTGGGTATTTGCAAAAATCGCCATTAGAATTCATCTTTGGGAAGGATGTTGCAATTGATGGCCATAGTGATATTGACAAGGCTGGAAATTTCATCGAGAAAATTCAGATTATACATCAACAAGTTCAAGAGAAACTTGAGAAAAGTCAAAGAAAATACAAAGAGAGGCATGACAAACATACATTTGAACACAAGTTTCAAGAGGGAGATGAGGTATGGTTGCACATTAGCAAAGAAAGGATGCAAGGGGAAGGTAAAAATCTCAAACCCATTTGCTATGGTCCATTCAAGATCATAAAGCAAGTTGGTAATAATGCATTTCAACTTGACTTGCCTTCATATATGCAAATGTATTCAGTTGTTAATGTTGAAAAATTACGTTTGTATAAGCCACCTTTGATTGATGATCAAGGAAGTGATGTTCAACTACCTTCTATTAAATATTTCTCACCAGAATTTCTGGATGAGCTCAAGGAAGATACAATTCTTAACATGAGGACAAGAGAATCCAAGAGGGGAAGTGTTGAATGCCTTCCAGTTGGGCTCAAAGGAAATAAACCAAGCAAGGAAATATGGATGGTGGTTGGAAAGGTGAAGGAGTTTTACCCTCATCTACTGAATAGGTAATCAAGTCTTTTGGGGTCCAAAATCTTCCTAATGGGGAGGAGTGATCAGGAGTTCATAAATTTTACTCAAAATTCAATGTTAAAGGATTGGGTTGAAACCATAATGGTTGCATAGATATCATATTCTTGATTCTTGTGTCGCAAACGGTTCGAAAAACCAATGTCGTATGAGGGAGATATCACATTCTGATCGAAATGCCAAATAGGTAAAATTGCGACATGTTTGACTGGGATGCACAATCAGCAGGATGGAGGTACAATCAACAAAAAAGAATATTATTTCCTCAAAACCAATAAGTGTGTGACAAGTATCTCTTCATTATTTTTTGAATTAGTTTGTACGTTTTGTTGGAGGGCCAATCACAGGGTGCCACGTGGCCAACCCTGAGGCTGTCATGTGTCCCTAGAATGGCATTGTAAAATTTTTTTGGAGTCCGCAGGAATCGACCACAGGACCTCCAGAAGAACATGTGCACATCCTAACCACCTGAGACACACGATGAGTCTTAACCTATATGGGAGTTAGGTTTATGTTAAAGTTGAATGGATTCATCTTTGGGGGTTGGGACCGACGATGGTCCCAACCCGCCAGCGGTCCCTCGTGGTGTGTTCACATGGTGGAATTAAAATCCACCACAACATTACAAACCTTCGACCATTTTATCCACTGATAGTTCTACAATAGTGTTCACATGTCATAACATTAATGTTATCGGCACGCGGTTATCACAAACTCTCTACCTCAACCAAAGTCAAACAAATCCAACCACATGTTTAACATGGATTCTGCCCAAACTGCCGTTGGTTGTTAACCGCGAGGTTTGGGGGTCATGTGCCCAACCAAAAACTTTAATTTCATGGTTTATTTTGGGGTCAATACTAGAAGGCATGCGAATAGTGGCAGAACCCACTAAATTACCTCTAGTTAAGCGGAGCTCTCCACTTTTAGTGGAGTTTTTCTAGGTGTAACTAGGAAAAAGAGTAGGAGACTCAATTTTCACCCATTCAGAGTGAATGGAGAGTCATTTTTGACTAATTGGAGCATTCAAGAGCCATTGGTGTAGAGAAAAAAACCATTAGAGCATTGTAACTACATGTATTTGCAAAATTTTTAGCATAATGAAAGATGGACATGCCATTGGGAGCTGGACCAACAGATTTAGCTCGATAGGGGTGAACTGATTCATCATGGATGCTGTGTAAATTATATGTGGTGACTTATTTATCTATTTTAAAATATTATTCAGTGTTATTTAAGCTTTTTTTATGCTTCTAATTCACCCAAAATCATCTACAATTCATGGTTAAAATCCTCAATCCTTAAGAAAACTAATGAGACAAGTATGCACATGTTTATAAACTGAAAAGACACTTAGCACAAAAAAACTAATACAGTAATTTCAGATCAATCCACCTCTTTCTGCCTTCAAAACTTCATATCCACCCTAAAAACACCCTATGAATCCCTCCTGTAGCATTACAGGTCGTCCTGTAGCATTACATGACTTCCTATAGCAACCTCCTGTAGCATGCCTATAGCACCACTTTCCTTCACCAGATTTTCTACCAATTTAAATTTTAGCTCAATTAGGATGAATAATGACCTTAAAATATGATTTGATGACCAAGAGAATCTCCTAGACCTCCCCAACGATTCCTTGTCCTCACTGCAAAAACAATGTATTTTTTTTTCAAATTAAAAGTAATTTACAAGTTCAATTTCTGATTTTTCAGCAAGATTGAGTAGATTTATGATACATGTAATTTTGAGATTAGTCTGATGAATTATGCAACATAGAGTAGTATTATTTATGCAGGTAGATTATATTTCTTTATCCTTCATGAAAATTTAGTTAGCACCTACAATTTGAAAAAGTAGAGGTTTTTATTTCCTAGTTAAAATCAAATTTTCAATTATAATTTCATAAGCAAGGTTTATTTGTAGACAAGTAGGAGGGATGGTCTTTGGACACTCTGATCTAATGTCATAGTTTAGGGTGGCATGAGTATAATCCAATATACTATGCATATAGCACTGTCACCTCTAAGTTTGTATGAATTACAGGTCGATAAATAGAGTTGAGGAGCCCTTGGGCATTGCAAAACTCTTGGTTCAATACTAGGGCTCACCACTTTCCATTTCCAACTTGGTATGAGCCATCCACAAAACTATGGTTACAACTTGACCATACAAAACCATTCTCTTATTTGGTACTTGACACTTTGTAATCATGATGGCTATGAGTCATCCACGAACTCATGGTAGTCATGATAGTTACGGGTCATCCAAAAACCCATGGCTATGGGTTAACCACACAAATTCCTTCTCTTCACTGGCTTGCGACACATTGTAATAATGATGGTATAATGAACATAATAGGGTACCTCTTTTTTATCATGGGTGAAATTACAGGGAGCATTACACTAGTACATTTGGCGGAAATTCCGACACTTGGTTCCGATACTTTTGACCAAATGTCGGAAATTTCCCCAAATTTTTTCAATCCCGCCCGAAACCGTCGCTATACCGACGTCTAGAGAAAAGTGTCACAATACCGACACTTAGACAAAGTGTCACAATTGCGACACTATGCCCCAAAGCATCGCTATTGCGACGGCTGCTTCCAAACGTCGCAATTGTGACACAACGTATAAGTGTCACAATTGCGACGTTTGGAGGCATCCGTCGCAATAGCAACGCTTTGTTTGCGACACAATGTCTAAGTGTCGCAATTGTGAAATTTGGAGGCATCCGTCGTAATAGTGACACTTTGGCTGTCGTTGGTATAATGACACTTATATGCAATAAACGACAGTTATATGCCTTTGCAAAAATGGTCGGCTTACAGAGCAACGCGAGGAGTAGTTCATGGAGGCACCTTTGCAATTACGCATAATTTGGAGAGAAAATAGTAATAATAAGAGATGCTCATTTAATTGTGTCTTTGATTTTTGAAGATATGGATTTTCCAACCTGCAATTCTATGCTGTCGAGAAAGACTCGAAATCCTCTGGAAACAAGACTGTTGTGAAGATGCCTGGCGAAGAAACGGACATCGGGTTCATGACTGTTACTGAACACATCGTAGTCCAGCGAAGAAGGCACCAAGGAGGGTATTCTCAGTGAATGAGGGATGTTGAAATATTAATTTCAACTACCCTGTCCTCTAGCCACTTTCTAAATCTGTTTGAATGGCTTTGTCAAAAAGTCGCTTTCTAAAACTGATGAACAGTCAATTTTGGTTTTGAAATCACAGTCCCTGCACACTTAAAAACAGAGCGCTGTATTGTTTTGGAAATAGAGAAATTTAATAGTAAACGCGGGAGATTTTAATTCAGAAGAACATGGTCCCATAGACCACAGATCAAATCAGCCATCCACGTGGAAGTAGGTGATTCGATTGCGTTATTTTTTGGCCCGTCTGCATTGTGGAATTTCGGACCCGAAACATTATAGGACGAAATTAATTTGATTTTCGCGTCACAGTTTTCCTTCGTACGCAAAGCCAAAAAACAGACCCGAATTTTTATATGGTGTATTCTATGAAGTTTTCGCGTCACAAATTAGGGTGACATCAGCAGGCTATTTTGGAACGCGAATTTGTGATTGAAATCGAGTTTTTTTTTTTGAAGTTCAGACGTATGATATAGTTTTATTAATATTTTGTTATAAGTTTTGTTTCATCGCCCGATATTTATTTAAACCATTCGCTCATATATAACATATGCACAAATATTTCACTTTGGGCATTTGTAATGTGGGCCCCGAATACTTTAAATAGGTACATATACATTTGACAGTTTAAAAGTTTTGAGGATTGCACCCCTGGTGCAATTGTTTGTTTATAAGATTATATGATACATGTGAGATAAAGGTTTATTATTTATCATATATAAATAAATTTTATCAATATTCTACATTTACACTTTTATGAGGTGTTGTTATAAGCAAATTCATAAATATCTCTTTTTAATCCTCATTTTACTCCATGAATATGTTTGGAAATGAAATTTCAATAGATTAATTTTCTCCTAACCCATGTATGATCAATATTGTACATTTACATTCTTAATTATGAGGTGATGTTATAGGTAAATCCATGAATATCTCCTTTTAATATTCATTTTAATCCATGAATATGTTTGGAAATGAAATTTCAATAGATTAATTTTCTTGCTATTCTTCTTAGAAATAATTATATATAATTTTTTTTTTTTCAAAATAGATTAAAAAAACTATATGAGAAAAATTATTAATTCATCAATATGTGTGTGTGTGTTGTGAGGAATAATTTCATAGTTCAACTTAATGGTTCATTATATAATCATGTGATCATCACCAATGATATATCTTAAAAAGCAACTGAAAAGCCATGTGTACAAAATCGATGTATACTCTAGAGAGTGGTTCTCATATCACTATGTAAATTGTTGTATGCTACTTCAACAAAATTATAAGATAAAATATAATACACATCATATATGCACCATAACAATTGGTGCAAGGTAAAACCCACCTACCACACCTTTGTACTCGATCCAATTTTCTCTGTCAACTCTTCTAGCTGTGGGAGTTTCCTCCAAGGATCATAATACCCCCAAGGCCTGTTATCACCCTAGTAATTCTCAGGTTGTGGGATAGGGATTTTTGTAGTTAAGAACACCAGAGGTAACCAAGAACCACTTTGGGCAGTCTGATGAAATGCCTTTGAACCCTCAACTAGTGATTGAACCATTTGAATGCTGGGCACTTGATTTTGTTGGCCCTATTAGTCCTCCCTCAAACCAAAAAACATACATCCTACTTGCAACCAAATATGTCACTAAGTGGGTCGAAGCAGAGGCACTTTCAAAAGCTACAGAGGACTCTGTAGTACAGTTTCTTTTCCAAATCTTTGTGCGCATGGTCTCCGAAGGGACATAATCACAGATGGAGGACCACAATTTGTAGGTAATAAATTTGCTGAAACATTGCAAAACTACCACATTCAGCACAAGATTACAACTCCATATCACCCACAGGCCAATGGCCAAGTAGAGAGCACGAACAAAGTAATTGAATCTATATTAACAAAAACCGTTGCCCCACACAGATGAGATTGGGCCTACAGATTTCCAGAAGCATTGTGGGCATATCGAACAACGTGGAGACCTACTACAGGATATTCACCATATCAATTGGTATTTGGAAAAGAACCCATCTTTCCTATAGAATTTGAAATTCAAACATTAAGAATAGCTCAAAAGGTGGGTCTAAATCTAAATGAAGCCCATGCTAAAATACTACAGCAAATTAATGAGTTAGATGAAATTAGGCTCTCTGCTCTTTAGCACACAGCATTAATTCAGCAACAGAGAGCCAAATGGCATGATGCCCATATCAAAGAAAAGATCTTCCACGAAGGAGATTGGGCACTCCTATATGATTCTAGGTTTCAGGATTTCCTAGGGAAACTCCAGACATGATGGCTTGGACCCTATGAAATACAAAAAGTGCATGATAATGGCACTATTACATTAGCCACCATTGACAGATCTGGACATTCCTTTAAGGTAAATGGTCATCGAGTACGATTGTATCATAAACCGCTTACCCGGGAATCCTTTTACCAACAGTTACGGGGAGATTCTACCATGGAAATTCTCATTGAAGGGGAGAACTCCTCCTCGGCACCAGTTTGTTAAATCATTCCTTTTTTTAAAATTTTGTACATAAAGAATTTTTCATTTTCTTGATTGTTCGTTTTTTCTAAAAATTTCTTTTTATATCGTTTCTTTATTCCGTCATTGTTTGTTTTATGACATTCTGAAAAAAAAAAAAAAAAAAAATCTGTTTATTTCGTTTGTTTTGAGTTTTACTGTTCCTTTCAAAAGGAACAACAGTTTCGTAGTATGCTTTTGCTGTTCCTTTCGAAAGGAACAACACTTTCGCGGATTGTTTTTGCTGTTCTTTTTAAAGGAACAACACCTTTTTGAGTGGATTGTTTTTTTGTTTTAAGCCAGCATTTTGAGAATTTTTTATCACTCTTCTAAAGGAAAATATATCATTTATATACAATCATACAAATTAAAGCTTACTGTAATCAGCAAATCAAAAGAAATCATCATTTTTCAGGAAATTGTCTAGTAATGATAAGAAAAAAGGGAAAAGGGGCATGATCAATAACATAATTTTGCTACTTTATTACCATTGAATTAATCTGATCGATTATCTTTATCATGATTGGTTCTTTCCCATATGCTATAAATTTCTTTTATTTTTATTTATGGAATAGGAATAAGGGCATATTCTTTTCTATTGAGATGTTTAGACTTCTTCCACCATCCCTACTCTTAAGGAGTGTTGAGGCATCCTTTATGAATAACTAAGGAAAAGTGCTATATGAAAAAAAATATTTACATATTTTATTAATAATTTTATGATTTTGTAGATGGAGGATAGGGGATCTCATCAAGAGCCAGCCTACCCTGATCATAAGGAAGGCAGTGAAGTGGCATTCCCATCATGGCCACCAAACCAGGGATATGGTCCAATAGACAATTGAGAAAAACAAGAAGTCTTTGGAACATGAGGTCTCATCACGAGCCGACCTGCCCACCTTTCACTTCGCATTGTGGTTTATCTGGTCACCAAGCCAGCACAATGGCCTCCATCATGATATTCAACAAAAATCACTTCCTTAGCATAAATAAAGGACAATGGTTCCGTGGGTAAGAAAGCAACTCTGTCAAGGTTATGGACACCTGTGGGCAACAGAGCTCTGCTGATGGTATTGGAGTCACATTTATACACATCAATAGTTATATTTAACCCTTTTCCTATATCTCTATTTAAATATCAAATGAAAGTATGAATCCCTTACCTTTACTTCTGAACCTATTATACATGAAAATCATTACAAATAGATCATATTAGTTTGAAATGGTAAATAATGCAATTGTACTTATGTTTATCTTATGCTTTCCCTTCTCCTCATATTTGAATAATTACAAAACGATTTTATATCCATTACCGATTCATCATACGCATTGATTTCAGTAATTTCTATAATTTGATTGAATGTATCATAATTATGCTTGCTTTTTACTGCTGTACTACTGCTGTGCCACACTTGCCTCTCTCAATTGATGGTCGAGGATGACCTATCATCCATTTGGGGGGCGCGGATGTCTGCATGCAGATCAAATTCCGAGATTTCTTTACCTGTATGTGAGCCAAATCCCTGCATTTTAGGAAATAACAAATTTTCAACGACATTATTACAATTCACCGTGCTGTGCTATTCCATTGCGATTAATGTGTGTTGAGAAAAACTAACAGAGTGCAGAGATGATGGCAGGATGGCAAATTCATAGTGAACCACAGGTGCTAATCGTTTCTGATGCGACATGAGAAATTTTAGAAAGACTGGGGTGGATTACATATTTTATGAGAATGCAGCAACCCCATGAAGCAGTGGCCACCGAATTTTTACAAAACCTGCAAGAAGGATATTCCATGGTCAGAGGTAGACAGATAGCTGTATCCAATGAAATAATCTCAGAGGTGTCTGGCATCCCAACGAAAGGGACTATTTGGACTCAGAAAAAGATTAGGATTCGAGAAGGCATGAAGATTTTTCAAGATGACGGACATACATTAGTTATTAAAGGCAAAGGAGTTTAGCCAGCATCATTAGGAGAACCATGGACAGAGTTGGCCAAGATTGTGTAGGCTTATATAATGTGCAACGGAAGAAAACATGTGGTAAGACCTCACCACCTTAAGCTACTGGCTGTATTAAAACATAAATGCACCATTAATTTGCCTACATTTTTAAATTCTTTGTTGCATGATACTGCTCATGGTATAAGAAAAGCTCAACATGCAGATATGGTGGTCAACCACCTTTGTCTAATTCGATTAATAGTGAGTCGTAGTCTCGCCTAGCAACAGACCAGCTGGGAAGAGTTGATATTCTCCATTGATGGAGGGTTAGCTTTACTTGCTCCAAAACGGAAGAGGATGGCCGGTTCAATAGCTGAGCCATCTACTCATGGACAGTCCCTTCGATCAAAACAAAGTAGGAGGATGGTGGAAGGACTTCTGGGCAGCAGCAGTTAGCCCCTGGAATTGCACAGCTCAGAGGATGAACAACCTCCACAATTGGAGGGAGCAAGCCCCCATACTGATAAAGAACAAGAATTGGAAGGAGAAATTTGCTACTCAGACGAAGAAGAAATAAGTCGCCACACCGGTAGTGAAAAATAATCCAGTGCAGAGGAAGCAAATAATGAGGAAGAAGAAATCGAAGGAAATACTGAGGAAGAAGAAATTGAATGAGAAATTTGGTATTTGGATGAGGAGGAAGGAAGTTATCATACCTGTGAAGAGGATGAATATAATCATAGTAGTGATAAGGAAGGAACAGAGCCTCCTGAAAATGCTATTGTAAGCCCTTTACAGGAAGACCAATTGGCCCAGATTTTGGCCAATATGAGTGATTATACACGGCCTCATAGCCCTTTGGACCTTAACATTGATATTAATCAACTACCAGAGTACTCTGCTATCAATAGAGAAACAACTGGAGAAATGATGAATGAAACAACAAACCCTAGCGAAGCTAGGGTTGTTTCTCCTGAGAGGCGTGAACAGGAGAAAGAGAACACCGAACCAATATCTCAACCTGGAATCCCCCAGGAGATTGCAGAGTCAACTGAGAATATGATTCCCGAGGAATATAGCCAAGGGCATATGAATGTCGAAGAAGAACCCCAAGAAGAAGGTCAAGAAGAGAATTTAACTGAAGGCATAGCTGATATAGATCAAAACCCTATTGAACAAACGGGTTCAGATAAAGGAGCCGCTATTCCATTAAGAAAGAAGAGGAAAATAGCTGAGATTGAGAAGCTTTGCAGGGAATGAATAAATCTTCATAAACTAGTAGAAAAGCTCAGGAAAACCATTAGGGTTCTGAGAATGAAACAAATGCCTAAGCGAGCCCTTAAGAGAAGAAGCATAACTACCAAAATAATTTCGAAAAAGAGAAAGGTGACCGCTAATAGGAACCCCCAAGTTGCAGAAGAAACCATACCTGAGCCTTATTATGAGGATGTGGAGCATCAAATGGCTGTGCCAACACAAGCTGTTCCAGAGGAACCTGTTTTAAGTGAAAATATGCAATCTAGTAGCCAACACACTTTTAGTGATCTGACACTAGCCAGAATCCAAGAAGAGTTGGCACAGGCCCGAATAGAAAGGCAAAGATTGGAGGAAGACACTGTCTTAAGAAAGAAATATCAGGAATTGCAGCAACAAATGAGAATTATTCATGAAGCAGAAGCTGAAGCTCATGAAAAATGTCGGAAAGCAGAGGAAAAGGCTGATAAGGTAATGAACCAACTAAAACTAGCCTACAATCGAATGGACACTCTCTGCTCGTTGTATACTGATGTCTTAGCCTGTAGATGCCCCGCCAAAAAATATGCTTTTCTTTTACTAGAAAGATATTTACAACTAAAGATCAAGGCAGTTAGGGCAGGGAAATCCATAGAGCTAAAAACCATAGACGACTTTGTATCATGCTACAAACTTTATGGGATCAAAGTACAACACCTTTTGTGTGAATTTTACTTGCATAATCTGATACTTGAAAATGACAGTGAATCAAACCCTAGCCCTTTTGTTGGAGATGTTCAATTTCAGGCATTCATTTCCTTTGCTGTAAATCAATTAAAATGACTTAAAGCCTATAACGCCTTTCAAAGGCAGGAAAATGAATTAGATCTGTGGGTCAAAAGTGAACCTCAAAACCCACTTCAATTTTGGGCTAGGCAGAAAATATTGATGACTAAGGAAGGCGTTACCCAAGCTTTAGGGCCTGTCCACAAATCAATTATTTTGAATGGAACAGTTCTCATCCATTAGAAACCAAGCTTATATAGTGGCTAAGGTCCGGTGGAGAACCTCCAATCAGAATGTACAAAATAGGGAACCATTTAATTATAGAAACTTTGGGCTAGCTGCAGACCGCTTGATTTCCTATAGTCATCTCGTTTTAAAAGAAGGACCATTCTGGTTAGGATGTAGCTTCCACATCCCTATTGCATGGTACCCTGCTTCGGACTACAAAGCTATTTATGAACTCCCTGAAGGACAGACAAAACATGTTTTTGAGGAATTAGCTGCACTACATGGTTTTAGGCCTGTCGATGACAAACCTTATCCAGCTTATTCTTTGACTGCTCTCCATGTGAACTATAGTTTTCATGAGGACATGAAAAAGATTAAGTAGGGGGGTATGTTGGGCAGTGAAAAAGGTATGAAATTACTATCTATTTTCTCATTCTTTTACCATAAACATACTCCTTTTTGCCTTGGAAAGGTAATTTGTTGTAAGAATTATAATAGAATTGGAAAGGTTTATGTTTCTTGTAAACAGATGGCTAAAGGTTACTTTTTGTTGACAAAATAGGAATTTGACGAGGTGAACAGCTGTACCAAAGGTGGGGCTGAAATGAATATAACTGCTGCTCCATCAACATTGAACCATATCCAGCCAAAGGCAAGGATATCCGAATGAATTGCCAAGAAAAGGCAAGGGACAGCTCGGCCTCGATCAGCTCGTTGTTCAAACTCATCTTATTCCTTGATTTGTCCATCAAGATTTGATATATAAAGCAATGTCCTTTAGTGAAAAAGGGACAGTGTTGTTGAGAGAGTGAATTGGTCAAAAGGCTTTACATTTAAACATTTCCTTTGTAATATAATGTTCTATTGACTCTCGGCCTTGAGAGAACCTCCTCTGTAATGCTTTATGTTTATTTAATATAAGACACGCGTTTTGTTTCATCTTCCAAGTTCTGAATTAGCTCAGCAGTATTTCACTGGCACTAAGGGCCCGGCTCTGGTGGAATCACTTCGCTGTTTGTATTTTTAATCCTTGCTTACTGTTGTGTGAAATGTGTTTAATGTTTATTTCAATTACAGAATTGATTTATCATTTTTAGATCAAATACAGAGTCATTTCTATTTCATCCTTTACAAGAAGCACATTCATTGTTCAGTTATCTTGTTATCTTTATAAAGCTTTGTTGTTCTGTATCTGATTCGAGTTGCTGTTCCATTAATTTATGATGATTGATTGTTGCGTAGTGATTGGCTATCGACGGGATTGAAGCGTGGAAATCTAGTTGTTTGATCACGTTAGAATTGTAATTCCTGTTCATTTTATATTGCTGTTCATTGTTTATTCATAGCTTTTGATTAGAAAATAGATGAGTTATAGTTATATGATGCTGTTCCTTTTCAGATTTTGTTCCTTTTAGTTATTTCCATTAGCACGAAGATTGAGTTTTCTTTTATTGCTTTAAAGATTGCCAACTGTAGAGGACACTGGTTATTTCTTCCAAGTCCCCAGATTGGTTATCTTGCATCGATTTCTAAGGGAAGGAGTTATTGCTACTGTATCTCTGATCGATGTTTTGCAGATTGATGTAGTTTAATTTTCAAAGCATTTCTATTCATGTCACTGTAATTAGATTTTTTTACAAGCATTTGTTACTTTTGCATTTAACATTATGTACTACATCTTCATAGCATTTCTCTTAGATAATTGCAGCCTTAGACAGAGTACACTCTTGAAATAAAAAGTCACTCTCGGATTGATAATTAATGTAGGTTAATTAGGTGTTCAAAAGATACCTTTTTACGACCCAACAATTATCAAGTAGAAAACATTAAAATGCCAACAAGTTTTGAAACAGGGAGCTTATTATCACTAATCCTGTTTAATTTTTCCTTAGTTGATCATTATAGACTAGAAAAAAATAATATGAATGAATGTAAAATTTAAAGAAATAAACTGAAAACAAGGAAAGAAATGAGACTTATCTTGTCACCACGAGAATCCTTAGCTACGATGTCTCTGATCTCTTTCCAGTCTGCTGCTTTCACTAATTGACTCACCAACTTCAATATAACCAGCAAATAAGACTATAGTTGTCTTGAGAAATTTTGTTCACACTGAATACTTTGAATTATGAAGTATTTATACAAAAAACTGTTTACAAAATACTTCAGGAATTTAGATAATGTTTTAATAAAAAATAGGAAAGAAAACTTAAAAAGGGGGACAACTGCAAAACAGTTTGCAAGCTGTTACCATTTTACAAGCAAAAATAGAACTGATTATTCTAATTTGAACTAATTGTTGTTGTGCCACTTTAACCCTGTATTTTTACCATTTGAGGTAGCAGTAAAAAATGAATTTCTAAGTGAATTTCCTGTTTTTTATCCATTAAATTCACAGCAGATCTGTGAATTCTTGCCACTTTTCTGCAGAGGGGATCTTCATAGTCTTCAATTTTCTGTAACTTTCATCTGCCTCTGTATACTTGGCAAAGTTAGGCTTGATAGTGAACATATGCCTGATCTCATTATCTAAAAAGAACAAATTTTCAAAATACTGAAGAAGTATTTTGCCTGTTGGTGATCCTTGAGGCAGTGGTTGTTTGGCTTGCTCTTTTGCATGATTTCTGATTTTTAGATCATAATCTTTCCGAGGCATTAACTTGTCATTCAATGCGTGAATATCAGGCAAACCTGCTTCTGACAATGTTTTGTATTTGGCTAAAAATCTTGAGATTGATGCATTCATGTCTTTACACCGGTCCTCTAGATTAATCATTATGTTTCTTTGGTTCAGGACCTTTTTTATTTGAAGAATGGTTTTTGTTCTATCAACAATTTTCAATTCTTCCAACTCTTCGTTGTTTTTACTGTTTAAAAAATCTATGAGTTGGATTTCTTGGGCTGGTTTATTGTCAATTTCCCTGTTGGCCTTGTCAATCTCTGCACTAGCAGCTTGAAGTAACTCCCTCTGTTCATAAATTATCCGAATTGAAGGCTATTGAGAATGAATGCCTTCAATAATTTTGGTCCATAAATGATTTTTTATGTAGGCCACTTGATCTGTAAGATTTACTTGTGCTTGCAGAATCTTTACCTGTTCTTGTAGTCGATCGACCCTTTGCTCATGTCCTTTAGAAGTAATTAAGGCATCATTTTTGGAATTTTCTAAATTTTTAATAATGCATTTAAAACTAAGAATCTCTTTATCTTGGTCTTGTAGTGTGCTCCTCTGTGAGGATGAAGAAGAGGCAGAGATTACCTGAGAAGTAATTGGCACTGCAGTTGCCAGTACTCCTTTCGGTGCCAAGTGTTCTGCCAAAGTAGATGGTATATCAGTGTTTACAGTGGGGATCACTGTAGGAATGACCATTGGTTGTGATTTTCTTAGTTCTTCATTCTCTTTCATTAGAGCTTCTGTTTGACTTTCCATTGTTTTTATCTGAGCTGTCATTTGATGTAGAAGCTGCTTTAATTCATCATTCTCTGTTTTTTGCTGTATAATTTCTTTTGCTTGAGAGTTTTCACTCTGAGGCAACTTCAACTGTTTTCTAAGAGCAACCATATCCTCTTTTTTTCTGTTTAATTAAGACTTTTGCCCCTTCAATGTTGGTTGGGTCACCCCCTGCTTCAATCACTATATCTTCTAGTACTTTTATTCTTAAATTATTAGCATACAGTGAGGCTTTGTCCAACTTCATTTGATTTTTGAGGTTGAGCACTGTTTTCTCAAGCCTAATTGATTTCATAGTTTTACTGACAATTTTGGAATATAGAATTTCAGTATTGCTCCTATGAAATTCAATTTGATCTAATTCATGAATGGCATCTGCATCCACTTCAAAATCTGTTTTGGAATAATCTGCCACTGATTTTGGCTCAACCACTGTAGGCTTCAAGAATGACATTACCAATTTATTGGATGAATAATCAAATGTTGAAAGAAGCCTGTCTTTGTTTCCAGGATTTTCCTTAAGAAATATAGAATAAGCTTGATTCTTGATCTCTTCATTCTTCTCTTTAATTTGTCTGAATATGATCTGAATCTTTGACTCTGTATTGTCAGTTTCCTGAGAAGAAGGAGGAAAATCGACAGTAGCCTGGTTTTCCTTCATGACCGTATCTTTTTGTTGTGTTCCAATTTTTACATTTTGAAGCTCTTTTAATGTTTCAGTGACTATTCTTGTTGCTTCATCATCTATATCAATATTTACAGCCTTATCCTTTTCTTCTTCTGTTGACTTGCTTCTTTTACTAGAAGGAATTCTGAATTTTATGTTCTCAATAGTCTTAGCTATGAAACTATCTCCTTCTCTGTCTCTTTTATGTACATTATCAGTATCTTTGCTTGTAGAAGCCACTTGTGTCTGTTCAATCTGTTTTCCTTTTCCACTCTCTACCTGTATTACCTATACTGCCTGTGAATCATCATCAGATAGGGTGTTTGGCTCCCATTCAATTTTATTTACATATCTTTCAATATGGGGCTTAGGATCATGCAAGTAAACAGGCAACTCACATTTTACCCTTATTGCACTCAAAATACCTTGTGGGTCATAATTCCATGTAAAACTACATGGGAATTTATAGTCTTTAAGTTTGACATTTATCTCATTGGTAGCTTCTCTGTTATTCAAAATAAATGGCCCAATTTGATTTTTCAGCTTAAATTGGGTCTTTTTCTTGGAATCTATGAAGTTGATTTCATCTACATTCAATAGTTGTCTCAGATATTCTAAAGAAAATATTCTTGTAATAACAAATCTGGGTAACCTATATGGGGCCAGGGATGAGCCATACACTCTGATTTCAGTATGATTTTTATATAAATACCAATCTGCAGTTTTGTAGCTCTCTGATAACTACATAATTCTTCTTGTCTCATCATTGATCCTAGGGATCTCCTCTTTTTCCAAGAGATACATAGCAGGGGCTATAAATGAGTCATTGAAATCTGTAAAACTATACTCTCTGTTCCATTTCCTTAGAATAGATGACCAAAATACTACTGATAGAACTTTTCCTTTTGCATCCACTTTCTGACATTCAATTGGAAACTTATCTATTTGATAATATAGGAAGAGGTGGAGTAGATAAGAGGAGTATCTGAAAACTCCTTATTCTGATAATCTGGATAACTGATAATGCATACTTTCAGCAATAAATATAGCAAAATTGAACTGAATGGATGGTGATTGACTAGCGATTAGAGTTGACAGAAAACCTAGGATAGCCACATCAGTGAATTCATCACTGGTGTATCCTAGTATGAAGGAGAGCATTGAGACAATCTGTCTAGTTTCATTTGGGAAATCAACGGTATCAAAAGGAGGATTTAACTTAGGAATATCAAATTGATTTGGACAAAAAGTCTGGTATATTTTGAATCTAGTATTGAAATCCAAGTCAAGATATAGTTGGGTTAAATCTTCTATTGATAGGGAAGCAGAATTGGGGTCATGATTCATTTGCAACATGGAATTTATCAACTCTTCAGTGATGTAAAACAAGATCTCTTTTTCTTTGTTTACAATACATCTTTGTTCTGGCATATAATAGGCTTGGCATAATCTGATAAAGTCAGGAACATAATGAGTGAGAGGGACAATATATCTAGGCAGATTGGATTCCCAAATTGGAATATCTTTGTCACTCTTTTCCACTGATTTTCCATAGCACCAATTATAGACATCAAACAAGTTAAATTCTACATTAGGGTCTAGTATTCTACAGTCCAGATCAACTAAAGGGTTGTTCTCTGGAGAAATGACTGGAGGTTGGACTGATCTGACCACTTATGTAGAATCAGCCATGAGTACAGGAGTTGGTTTGTCGATTTTGAAGGACATAGGCTGAGGAATCTTTGCAAAAGACTTCTTTTGAGATTTTGGGCCTCCATTCTTGGGGGTTACCTGTTTCTTGGTCATTTTTAATAATGAACGAAGCAAGCTTAAACGGTTTGCTAAGTTCCTTTACGAGAAACAGGGGTTTCTTGGCGAATTTCTACTGAAAATGGGGTTTCTGAGCAGGGTTTTTAGGAAATGCAAGGAATTTAAAGCTCAGAACGTGTATTTAAAATCGATTTCAACAGTAAAACGGACTAGGGTATGGAAAAAACTGCGAGAAAGGGTAATTAGGGATTCCAGGGAAATTTTGACAGAGTTTCCCCTGAAAAATGGACACTTTTTTGCAGTAACTTTGGTAATTATTTGAAATCGACAGGAATTTTGAAATCTCAGAGGGCAAGTTCGAAGAAAAGTACCTGGAGAACCAGCGGAATTCGGTTGAAGACGTTGCAGAGGTGCTCAGTCTTCAATTTTTTGAAAATGGCTTCGCAAAGGACAATGTAGTACTTTGTAATGGAAATTCAGGGCAATGGGCGTCGAAAAATGGTACTGGTAGGTTGAAAATGGCTCTGCAAAGTTTCTCAGGGTTCAAATGGCGTGATTTTGAGGAAAAACGGTTCTGCAATGTTTTTACAGGTTTAAAGCGAAAAGGTGAAAATTTGAATGAAAAATATAATTTTAATATATTAAACGATGGTATAACCATAGTTAAATGACATTAAACTCGGGTTAAATGGGTGAGGTTTAGGGAATACCGCCAGTGGTATTCGCGAGGGTAAATGGTGGTAAGTGGAAACTAGCTTTTCGAACATGATACAACGCGGTGGAGACACGTAAGCGCGGGTGGTTTGGAAAAACCACCCATTTCACGCGACTTTGCCAAAGCATTAAACGATTACTTTATGAGCGCGAAAATGTATTAGTGCCGTCGGATCTGGATTCAACGAGAGAATGGCCACGATCAAAAGGAAAGGTGCGGGGAAAAGGTAAGTTATCAGGTTCACTTTGGGCCATTGATCTTGGGAAACCGTCGCTATACTGAAATTTATAGAAAAGTGTCGCACTACCGACACTTAGACAAAGTGTCGCAATTGTGATGTTTGGAGGAAGACGTCACAATTGCGACACTATGCCCCAAAGCATCGCTATTGCGACAGATGCCTCCAAACATCGCAATTGCCTCCAAACGTCGCTATTATATGTTTTACGAAGATATGGTAAGGAACTCTCTCTTGTTCTTCTTAGAAATAATTATATATAATTTTTTTTTTTTTCAAAATAGATTAAAAAAATTATATGAGAAAAATTATTAATTCATCAATATGTGTGTGTGTGTTGTGAGGAATAATTTCATAGTTCAACTTAATGGTTCATTATATAATCATGTGAGCATCACCAATGATATATCTTAAAAAGCAACTGAAAAGCCATGTGTACAAAATCGATGTATACTCTAGAGAGTGGTTCTCATATCACTATGTAAATTGTTGTATGCTACTTCAACAAAATTATAAGATAAATGGTAATACACAACATATATGCACCATAAAAATTGCCATACAACTAATTTGTTTTAGGATACATGTGGCATTCTAGGGGTAAATTCCATATGATGTGTATATCAATCTATTAGGTGTTGGTAAGTTGTGAGTATCTAAGAAATGATAAGGAATATCCATACATCATGATCTCGTAATGTGATTATAAATTTTGTCTATAATTTCCATAAAATGTATAAATGATTTGTTTAAAAAAAATCAACACAATCAACCCTAAACAATGCTCATGATGTGGAATGTCATTGGCGAAACCAAAATGATGGTCACATGTCCCATTTCTATGATAATGGTGATCATATATATGTTGTAGCGACACTCGATGAGTAATTACATAAATCTCAGAGTGTGACTCATTGTGCCATATTTTTTTAAAGCATGATTTTTTTTCCTAGTTTTTACTAATTTGTTAACATATTTTATTCATTTGGAAAGCTAATTAATGATGCTTTAAGTAATTAGGACCTAATGAGAGGTCATCTTCACATCCTCACTGAAATATATTTGGTAATTGTAGTCACTATATGGACCACACATGCATGCTACTTAAGAAAAATTGAAATATAAACTATAATACACATCTTATATCTGCCATAACAATTGTCATACAACTTATTTACTTATAGATACATATGAAATACTTCAGGTAAATGCCATATTATGTGTATACCAATATAGTAGGTGTTGGTAAGTTATGAGGATCTAAGAAATGATAGGGTATCCACACATTAGTGCCCTGGTGAAATTTTTGCATAATTTTCTATTTGTTGTAATTTTGTTGCCTGGATTTGTTATAGATTTCAAATAATACAATTATCTACCAATTTTTCTTTATAAAGAAGAAGTACAATAAGTAGTCACCTAAAAGTGAGCCATGTGAAAATATTGGTAACATGAGTAACCTGGTAAGCTGTAAATGAAAAGAGAATAACCTCAACTCACCAACAAGTGGCAGGTAGGGTTGGAATTTTGATTTCTCTTTACCCGTCACACAATTTTTTTTGACATTTTGGTCATTATTTTTCTAGTCAATAAACGTTACGTTTAAAATTTTGCACTTCATTAATGACATTCTCGTAATAAATTAACCCTTCACCAATAAAGTTTGATTAAAAAAATTGAACACTCTTCCATTTTCTTTGGATTTTGGAGTGTGATATATCTGTGTCATGGACTTTTAATACCTAAATTTTCAAGAGAAATAACTGATTCTTGTCAAAATAATATTTCCTCAATATATGCTATGATCTACTAAAAATTACTTCAAAAATCAAGTAACCTTCCAATATAAAGAAAAAAACATGAACGAGCTTTCCCAAAATTGCAATAAATTTATGTTTATTATTAATATTGCATAATCTGTCTTATAAAAATTGCATAATCAGACTAAGAAAAAATCCTCAGTGCATTTTTTATTGTTGTTGTGATTAAAAAAATGAGCCAAAGAATGCTAAGGCACTCAGAGAAATCAATCTATGTATTATTTCTCACAAAATCATGTTGAGTAGTGGAGACTAAGCGCTAGATTTTTTGTTGTCCTCAATCTCTCTATTAATTATGTCTATGTAGTTATAAGAATAACAAGCCAAAGAAATCTCAGGCTTCCAGAGAAATTAGTCTCTGTGTGCAGAAATTAATGATTACTGTTGACTAAATGTTATACCATTTGAAATTACTGAGCGAAATTAATCAGGCGATGATGTACCATTTGTCAGTATCTATTTTCTCATGTATGAAAGTTGATGTACCATTGAAAGTTTAATAATTCTATTGAAATTTTAATTACTATAATAACTATATATATATATATATATTTTTTTTTTTAAATTTGATGATTAATAATAATTAAATTAAAATTCTTAAAAGACAAAATAAAAGCCTAATAATCACGAACTACCATGATAATTTAAAAATATAGAACTCAGGCTGAACATAGTTACAAAGATACCAAGAAAAGAAGAGTGCATGTGCATGATAACCTCTTTCTTGACAACCTATGAATGCCATTCTCAATGAAGACTCAAGACTCAACTGGATTGGATTGTGTATGAAAACAATAGGAATGAATCAAAGTTCAATGAATGAATAACTTGATCGAGAAAATTTATAGGGAAAGGTAACTTGACTATCAATCTACTAAACCTCACTTCCATGATTAAAAAAACACCCCCACCTTCTCAGTGGTCCCATCATGGTCGACCTATTGAAAAAAAGCCAAAAAATATTATTTTTTTATATATTTTTGCATGGCCATTGGACAATGATTTACTATGGTTTTCCTACTAAATTCCAATGGATGATTATTCAAAAATATTGAGAATTAGTTTAGTCTCAAGGCATAGCCAAGAGTCTTACTGGATAATTATAGATTACCTATCCATTGGATGATTGTACATTTTTCATCTACTTTTTCACGTGAGTTTCAGTTGATGCTAGATCTTTGCCTTCTATTTCTTTAGTGAAGCTAAGAGTTAACTTTCATCTTACATTAATAACTATACTTGCATGAATATCCATGCTTTTATACTTCCCCATTGTGGTCAATGTGATGTATGGCCTTGGCCCATTGATCTTACAATTAACTCACTATTCATATTCAATTTTCTCCAGTTCAGCCCAATAAAATAAAGAAAACAGAAAATGAAGTCTTGATTTTTCTTTCCAGTGCTCCTACATAATACAAATACTCTTAAAAACCAATTAATATATAAATTGTCATCATTCATGCTAAAATCAGTTTGAATTTTTTTAATGAATCTGCTTACAAATCTCTAGTCCATTACTCATAAGAAAAAGAGATAATTTAGAACTATGATTTCACAATAAGGCTATCGGGCTCCCACAAAGCGATAGACTTGGTGGGGACAGTGACTACTGCGGCGGCTCTTTGAATCTGCCTCTTGATTTCATCATTCTCCACAACAGAGCACTGATAGATCGGTCCGTTGGGTAGCGGCGCACTTGGGGTCAGATCAATCGGGTGCTTGACCTGACAGTGTAGAGGAACCCCTGTGGGTGAGGTGAAAATGTCCCCGTACTCCTCCAAAACCTTATCCATTTGTTGTTATCGTGCAGAGGAGCCTTGTCTGGAGGTCATGGCCATAGTATTATTCTTTCCCTGGGGGCGGATCATCAGGAAAACGAATTTCCTAGTTTGGGAAATGAGCTTACTGCATTGTTTTGCAGTAACCAAAGAGATAGTGGTAGGAGGTGGTACCTCTGGTATCCTGTACAACTTATTTCCGATAGTAACAATAACAGCACGAGGCCGAGACTCATACACCGCATGATGCTTCCACAAGTATGGTTGTCCTAATAATACATCACAAACACCAATAGGAGCAACGTCACATAATAACTCTTCCGTGAAGGGCTTGATGCTATAGGGAAGGCGACACTACTGGCTGACGTGGAGATCTCGTCCTTGGTGAAGCCACCCGATGGTGTATGGATGTGGGTGAGCTGTGGTCGGCAAGCCCAACCGCTTCACGACATCTGCTGAAATGAGGTTCTTTTGGCTCCCATTGTCGAAAATGAACTGTACCGGGGAGCCCTTTACCCACATTTGGGAGTGGAAGAGACGTTCCTCCTCCTCCGGATCTTCTGGTTCCTCCTTCTGGATATTTGTAGTGGCAACAGTGGCATTGGGCTTCGCATAAATAATCTGTTTCCCTTTTTCATCCCCCTTGTTAGGTTCTGATTCGGAGTCGGAGCATGCATCTGACTCAGAAGCCCTCATCTCGGCCACCAGCGACTACTTGGCCCGACACTCACTTGTGTTGTGAGTGGAGCTCTTATGGAACTCACACCACTTTCGTGTGTCCTTATTTGGCTTTGTGGTGCTGTTCTTTGCTTGTGGCTTCGACAGGTTCTCTTGAGTCACCATGCCTTGGCTCTATCCTTTGTTCTGCAGTTTGGGAGCACCTTTCCCTTGCTTTTGATTTGCAGATCCAAAGTCTCGCTTCTTCTGTTTGAATTTCTGCTCAATCTTGGCAGCATACCGGTATGCCGTACCAAGTGAGGAGATGTCGAGGAACTCCATTTCCTCTTGAATGTATCTATGCAGACAACTGTGATACTTTAGCACCAGATGTTTCTCTGAATCTTTGATACCCAACTTGGTGCGCAAGGTATGGAACAGATTCGTCAGCTCATGCACATCTTGATCCCTTTGTTGCCGCAGCATGGTCCATTGTATGTACTTGTCCTCATAGCTCCCCACGGGATAGTATTGTTCCTTGACGGCGTCTCGGAAAGAATTCCAAGTGGGTATGACCGAGAACAGAGAGGGTTTTGTCTCGTCCTTTTTCTCACAGTGGGTTTCCCACCAGTCCTTGACATGGGGGGCAGCTTTGAGGAGTGCAAAAATAATCTTCTCCCTATCGGAAAAGTCATGAACCGAGAAATATCCTTCTAATAGATTCAACCATCTATCTACAACATCTGCATCTATTTGACCCTCAAATATGGGAATGTCAAAATTTACTTGTACCTTAAAAGGAGTCACACCTCTAGAGTGGCTGCTGGATCCAGATGCGCCGCTGGTGGGCAGCCATTGAAGGATCTAGGCAAAGTTATCCATCATCATGTTCCTTTGTTTTTTGAGGGCCTCCTCGAGCAATATTTCGATAGGATATCCTACTCCCTCATCTTTCTTTTCATCCCCCATGGGCATTCTTCAGGGTTTGAGGTTGATCTTGTAAAGGTTCTACCAGATCGAGCCCTAACTCCTTATACCCCGACCTCGTTGGGGACATGCAAAGAAGGATCGAGAAAAAGTAGACCGCTCTGATACCACTGATCCAGATTTATGCAGGAATGCAACATAATAAACACATAACCATAAATACAGAGATGTAGTGGAAATAACACTTCATTTTATTAATATCAAAGAACTGAAATTTGCTTACAGACAGAATGGAAATAAAACTAGCTAGGGCACTGGTAGCTATCTCTGAGGAGATATGTGGCAGCTACAGGCCTCTGAACTGAGTTAAAATGAAGCTCGAGGGCCTATTTATTATTGAGAAACAATGGAGAACTGTAAACATCCAAAAACCTAACCCTAGGAGATGAAGCGCCAAAACTATGGGCCCTGTTTGGGTAAATTGGTGTTTCAACTTCCCAAGGACGTAACTTTGGCATACTATCTCTGTTTGACGCACATGATACATCATTAGAAAGATATATACGAGGACTACAACTTTCGCCATGAATATCATTCCAAAATAGAATGATATGAAATGATATTCGCTGCAGGCGCGATGCCCAAAAAATGTCGTTTAGGGCTTCAAAACGGCTCTGGAAGTTCAGGACCTGAAAAACTTCTAAAAATAGTAAGTTGTGCCGAAACTGAAAAACTGAATTAGACAATGGTGGGGCCCCAAGTGGAATAGGTGGGTGGCCACCAGTATCCACCTGGATCATTGAGTGAGCCAAAAAAGTAACTTTCCTTACTTTTTGAGTACAACCTTGCAATTCCGAAGAGGACTAGTGTTGCAAAATTATTGGTAAGTGGAAATTAAAGGGCGTAAGAACGTTTTTGAAAAAATTTCAAACGTCAAAATTAAGTCTTCTATCCTTCCTAGCACCTCACGGAAAATGGGAATCCGCAAATTCTAGGCGTCAAATATGTGCAAAATGCCTTATGACGGGCAAAATGGAGGATTGGTCCTATGATGCTACATGAGTTAGGGTTTCATGTGGCAACAGGGAACCTTGTATAGTTTTTCAAGGATAGGAAAGGAGAATATTGTCAGTTAATCATCACATGAAACTTCATCACCATTTGAAAATTGTGTCCTAATTTGAAACAATAAGACTACCCAACTATTTCATTATTTAATTTTGATTGTGTAATACAAAAAAATATCCTAGATAAATTAAATAATGTAAGCACTTTTGCAAAAATTTAGTGGAGAGAACCTTCAATTACATTTATTTTGAAGTTCCACTTGCATTTTAAGCCATTTTAATTAGTCTTTCATGGCTATTCTAGTAAAAATTTCAACCTCTTGTAGAAATTTGTTTGTCACTTGTATTAGAAATGCAAAAATCAAATGTAAATAAAAATGATTTGAAATGATAAAAATCAAATGTGCGCTACATAAAAATGATTTTTTTAAAAACTACATTAACGTCTGATATCACACGCGCATTCACCCTTAGCTCTTACAGAACATCATTAGCCCTCAACATTCACCCTCAGCTCCTGCAGAACAACATTCACTCTCAGTTCTTGCAAAATGGTAAGTTCTTACTGCATGCCCTTCCTCCTATAGTAGGGTTGACCCTATTTGGGTTTTTTTGGAGCCTCTGAGAATACAAAGGTCGTGATTGATTACGGGGCACTACCTATATTTGTGGAACTTCTTACCTCTGGGAATGATAATGTTCGAGAACAGGTAGCACGTTCATTTTAGAGGCATAAAATTATTCTTCCCAACTATTTTTATACGTCTGTAATTTTGGAATTTGATTTAAAAAACTACTACCCAACTTTGAGTTCAACTGGTGTTCGTGTAAGGCTGTTTGGGCTTTGGGAAATATTGTTGGAGACTTTGCAACATTTAGGGATCTTGCCCTCAGTCATGGAGCTCTGAGGCAGGGGCTTGCCCAGTTGAATGATACTTCCAGAATTTCAATGATAAGAAATGCTACATGGGCTCTATCAAATTTTTTCCGTGGTAAACCCCAACCACTATTTGAACAGGTAAGCAGAATACATTTTCTTCCTCTTCTTAGTTCGCATATACTGTGGATTTTTTTTATAGATCTTGGTGCTTGGTAGATTTGGACGTAATATGGACCTAGGCGCTTGTTCATTACAATGACTCCGTCATCAGGTTTTAGAAAATGCTCAGAAATTTGGGTTTCACAAGGGGATTACCCTTGCTTGCAATGATCGATTATCAATCGCATTAAAAAAAAGTCTTTCATAGCATTGCTGAGCTCTTTGTAGGTGAATTTCTGAGGCAATTTCACAATATATGAACTAAATTTGTCTGTCCTTTTCAATACTCTGCGCTTGTAGTAGAACCAGACAAACAATCTAGTGGCTAATGCAACAACAACAACACCTCCTATTGCAATGCCTACAATTCACCCTCTCTGCATGCATGAATGACTATGGAACCCTCTTTTGTGAACAGGTACTGGAGCTGAAGGTACTGGTTTCCATTAGGATCGTGGAATTCAACATCCAAAATAGTATCAAATTCCACTGCAATAGTATTCCCCAACGAGGGAAACAGTTAATTGAGACCTATTGGACTTATCACCCCCAAATAGCCTTCAGGGCTACCCAGAGTGTGATCATCTAGAGCAATAAAAAATGTTCATCCATCCCCAATTGAAACAAGAACAGGACCCACATTGGTTACAGAAAAGGAGAAACACGTTTTGAAAGAAGAAGAAACTTTTGTATTAGGGTCCATAAATATAACTGGTCTATTGTACAATGCCCTACCTGCACTTCAAATTGGTACTCCCAACTCCATGCTAAGGCTCACTGTGCCATTCTTTAAATGAGAATCTTAACCTGAAGTTTGATTCCAAAAAACCCAAGTCCCCTGTTCTATGCCCAAGACCTCTGTTACAACGAGTAGAGTTTTGAGCGAAATACTTCACAATAGGAAGCAAAAGAAACATCGCAAAATTTCTCCGCTTTAGACTGATAATTTTCTGTGCGAAAATTCAACTGCGGTTAGTAAAAACATAATATCAAACACAACCAATCCACAATGGAATTTGAACATGAGGATTCATAACCACAGAAAACCCTCTCCAGGTTAAAAGAATTCTAGAATGGCTTTAAGATTCTACTAATGAGCGCTTACAACACCATAGGAATTACTGTCACAATGAAATCTGCTGGAAGCAAAGCCCTTGTATAGTTTCTACATTTCCACAGTGGAAGCAAGAATCTTGCTACCTCTCATGATCTGTTTCTGTGGTCAAATCCTTTGCTATGGCTGTCTTGTTCTGCTAAACGTGGATCTATCTTAGCTTTGGCTCTGGTTCTCATTTAGGATCATGGCTATCTGATCTTGCTGTGGCTTTGACTATACAAACTTTTTCAATAGGAAAATGTTGACTCTGCTATATATAGGAGCTTCAATGGGTGCTCTCAAACACTTTTTTGGGCAGCTTTGTTTTGTCTCTGATTCAAAGTAGAACTATGTTGGCCTTGGTTTTTTAGTCCTTGGAACTTAGTTCTCTCATATTTTCCATCCTATCCCCATTTTGCTACCGAGAAAGACATAACTTCATGATATCAAAATTGACTATTTTTGGCCATTTATCTTTAGTAATGGTACAAATTTAATTTGGTGCATTCGTACAGTATCTGAAGAGCACTCTCAAGCTGTTATTCAATATTTTCGCATAAATACTACATTTAACTGCCATGCTCTAATATTTATATCAACCATAAGCATTCTTAAGGTAGTTCCACATTTGTGAAGAAAAAGGAATGCTTTTGATAGCTTCTTATCATAGTGGTACAATTATGTTTGCAGTTTATCTTTTATAAACCTCCAATTTTCCAAACGTAGTAGAGACTACAGTTTGCATCTCAAATTTTGGACAAATCTGTTTAGTATTCTACAAAAAATGCATTAAGAATAAAAAAAACCCACAATTTGTAAAAAGCCCACAATTTTGTAAAAATCTCACAATTTTGTAAAAAGTCCACAATTTGTAAAAGGCCCACAATTTTGTAAAAAGCCCACATTTTATTAAAAATATAAACAATTTGTAAAAAGCCCACAATTTGTAAAAAGCCCACAATTTTGGTAAAAGCCCACATTTTGTAAAAAGCTCACAATTTGTAAAATGCCCACTTTTATTTTCTTTTTGCTTATATATTGAGCTCCCATTGAGTTCAACAAGTCTTGGGTTTTCTACACCATTGAGAGATATATATTGTTTTCTTTATAGGATAATTTGCATCAATGGAAGAAAACATTGGAGGTGGAAAACAAATTTAAAAGGGTGAAAGGGGTGATGGCAGAGTTTATTGCCCTTGTAAAAAATGTTGTATGAGAAATAATGTTAGAGTTTTAATAGCAATAGCAACAGTGCATTGTAGGAAATATGGGCACATTGATGGTGGATCGAATGACTATCGTCCCGTGGTAATTAATTATCTATCTTCATTTTGATTATATCGTAAAATTTTATATTATTTTAATATTTTTTATATGCGCACTAATGTTTAATTATTAATGTTTGTAATTTCCATAAAGGCACAGTTGCCCCCCAACTTTTTGCAGATGATCAACCAGCTTCCACGGCTAAATAGTAGTAGATTAGATGATGTTGCACCAGTACAAGAGAATATTGCAGCAAATATTAGTATTGGAAATGATGTTGTACAAGGTGAAGAACATGAAGCGAATGATGAAGGTAATTTTAATGATCCCATGGAGGTAGATCATGATGACAGTAATGAGACAGTTCACATTAGTGATGGGACAAATCAAATGCTCCAAGACTTGTATGGTGAGTCAGATGATGATGGTGGAGATAGCAGTGACGGTATTTATGATGTACCTCTGATTGAAAGGTCAAGTGAACGAATTTTTGAACACTCAAATGCAACTCTTCTCTCTGCTACATTGTTGTTGGTGAACTTAAAGGTTATGAATAATTTGTCGAACAGATGTATGACACAAATCCTAAGGTATGCAATATGTATATATGATCACATATATGTAAATGTTGATTATTTTCCCTTTTTTAGTTGTAATAAATGTGTAAAATAATAACTTATATATATATATATATATATATATATATATCAAAACCGGCCGGTTTGAACTGCTAACCGGTCAAACTGGCCGGTCAGTAGGGCTGCCAGTTGGAACCGGCCTTGCAACTCGGTCTATAGCCTATTCTCACCTGTTTTGGCTGGTTAATTGGACCTAACCGGCCGGTTAAGTACGGAACTTGCCAGTTTATGCATAAACCGGCCGGTTCCGTACTTAACCGACTGGTTAGGTGCTCCTCCATGAGTTGCAAATTCCTCAGTGTCTCCTCCATGAGCTGCAAATTCCTCTATTATACTAGCAACAAACTTGTCTAATAACTCATACTCAACACCTTATAGTAGCAACAATACACATGATGACTGATAAATACAAGGCTGGCCAGCATAAAATCCCTGGCAGCATGCAACTCATCAAGTGTACTTGATGACAATTTCTGTTCTCAAAACAATCAGCAGCAACCTTATTTCACACTCAGCTAGGAACTATCAGACACTCTCTCTCTGCTCACACATAGCAGCAGCATAAATACAAAACCTTTCACACATCATACAAGCAATTTGATCATGGCATCAAGACTAATGCAAATGTTCTGACACCACTCAAGGGACAACAACATACAACCTAATGAAAATGTGACTAGCAATAATAAATTGACCACTAGAAAATTCCCGCTTGGAAATGCACTAAACTGGCTACTGAGTTTTCTGGGTTTTAATGAATCTTTTCAGTGATAAATTTCGTCAAACACATTGTGAGCAAACTGCTGAAGTTGTAATGCTCTCTCAACTTGTTACAAATAGCACTAATAGTGGGTTTCATAAACCAATTCAATACCTCTAAGTGTTGTAGATGTTTTTCTAGAAATTTATTGGCAAGCAAACATAGATAATGAAGAATACAAGATCTTCAAAATGTTGGTCTGATATATATATATATATATCTATATCTATATCTATATCTATATCTATATCTATATCTATATCTATATCTATATATATATATATATATATATATATACTGAACCCAGAATTGTCTTTAAGGCTGATACAATGAATTGACAACAGATCTGAGCAGGGACAGATTGTATATTATAATATTAACTCAGCAATAAAACACAGTGAATAATATAAGAAAAACCTGATACATTACTTCAACAAGTTTGCTTATGTATTTTTCGATGATATGTATTGCATTTTGTGCCATTTTGATATATTCACCTTTGCATGGTATATAAATGAGCAAAATTTTCATATTTTGTCTCTATTGGCTTGGAATCATGGTTGCAAATCTTAAAAATAGTTTTCTTTTTTATTAAAAAATAATTATTTAATGTATTTTTTTTAAAACCGGTTCATTGAGATCTGACCGCTACCGGTTACACCAGTTCTTGTTCGAAACCTGGTTCATTAGCTCCACCGGTCCGATCACCGGTTCCGGTTTTAATAACTATGATATATATATATATATATATATATATATATATATGATTAATAATCTTTACAAGACACTAGTTTTTGTTTATGTTGTA
The DNA here is from genome assembly GCA_034641835.2 of Pinus albicaulis. Taxonomy (NCBI): domain Eukaryota; kingdom Viridiplantae; phylum Streptophyta; class Pinopsida; order Pinales; family Pinaceae; genus Pinus; species Pinus albicaulis. The sequence continues at coordinate 671,026,824 of CM076574.1, read as the reverse complement.
GATTGTTGGGTGAATATTTGTTACCATCGCCAAATACTTTACCTCGAACATATCGAGATCTACGTGCTATTATGAAACACTTTGGAATGGAATATAACACTATATATGCATGTCCTAAAGATCATATTATATATTACGGAGAACATGCGTTGAAAACAGAATGTCTGAAATGTGGTACCAGTAGATATCGAACAGATCAACTAACCAAAAAGGTGCCTCAAAAGGTTCTTCGTCATATTCACATAATTCCATGTTTGCAGCAAATGTTCAGGTGTAACAGCATAGCACAGTTTATGGATTACCATTCAAAGAATAGAAGTGGAGATGGTGTTCTTCGAATGCCTGCAGATGGTTATGCATTTAGAGAAATCGAGGAAAAATATGTAGATTTTAAAAATGAACCTTGTAATGTCAGGCTTTCATTGGCAGCTGCTGGTGTTAATCCATTCAGAGAGCTTAGATCTACTTACTCAGTGTGGCCTATTTTCGTTATCAACAATAAAATTCCTCCTTGGATGTCAATAAAGAGGGAGCACATAATGTTGACTATGATTATTCCAGGTATTTGATACATTATTTCTTTGAATGTAACATTTTCATTTCTCTCGTTGTTTGCATAAATATATATTTTATTTATTTACTTACTTATATATACATATATCATGGTATTAATTATTATGTACCTTAATTTTGAACAATTAGGTAATTACTAGGTCAAAGATATGAATGTATATATTGAGCCTCTTATCGATGAGCTAATACAGTTATGGCATGGCATCACTATGTATGACAACACTAAGCCAATCAAGAAGAAGAGATTTCAATGTCGTGGATGCTTGTATGGACAATTCATGATGCCCCAGGACTAAGAGATGTTTGTGGTATGTAATATTTCATTGCACTTTAATATAATACATAATTGTCTAAATTAGATATACCATATTACATGTTTTAAAAATGATCTCATAGTATATTAATTGTTATTGATCCATTTATTGCAGGTCTTCAAACAAAGGGTAGATTTGCATGTCCAGTTTGTGGCCCTAAGATGAAGTATCATCATTCGCTAGACTTAAGAAAGATGGTGTTTGATGAGTTTAGGCACTTCCTCCCTAGGAACCATAAGTATCTTACTACTGAAAAACATCTTTTCAATGATAAAGAAGAAACTAGATTAAAACCACGAAGAATGGCACCTCGGTTGTGGATGTTGGAATATAACAGAATTAATAATCGTCGAGCAGCTGGTACATTATTTGTGTATATATATATATATTATTTGTTTATGTAATGTTTGGAATTTTTGTTTTAACTAATGAATTTATTTTATTGTATTTTATAATTAATATTGTTTTGATTTATTTTATTCTTTGATATCAAGGTCATCGTCACCGTGAAGGTACTAATATTGTACTTCCACCTGGAATGAAATGTTATCCTTATCAATTCGCGAGGTTGCCCTACTATGAGGACCTAAAAATATCTCATTTGTTTGATACAATGCATGTCGGGAAGAATGTGACAGAAATGTTATGGCGAACCATAGATGGTGCACATGATAGAGATAAAATTGACAAAATTTGTGCTGACATTGAGAAATCGAATCATGCAATGAAAAGTGTGATCGATGGATCAAATAACAATGGAGGTCAAAATTATAATAATATTCCATGGTTATTAACAGAACAACAAAGCAATGATGTAAAAGAGGTCGTTAGAAGAATTAAATTTCCAATAGGTTTTGCTTCAAACATAAATAATATCTTAACGAAGAAAGGTGACTTCAGTGGGGTGAAAACACATGATTGGCATACCTTTGTTAAGGTAATTTTTTTGGTATACATTTTTTTATGTTATTGCTTGAATACATATTTTAAATTTTCCTTTTTTTTGTTTAATTTTGAAACCAATAACGATTCATTTTTTTATTTTTGTAGTATGTTCTACCTGTATCTCTCCCAAACGACTTCAACAACAATGTCAAACAATATATATTCAGTCTTAGTAAATACATGAGGTAAGTAGTTTTGATTTATACGCAAAATCTAATTGCTACAATTTCTTTTCGTACTTGATGAAATGATGTATTAATTTACTTGTAATGAAATATATATTATGTTTCATTGAAATAACCTTGCGTAATGATTTGCAGATGGTTTTCATTGAAAGAAATCCATCAAGATGAAATAAAGTATTGGAAGAGAGAAATTCCTCGACTAATGTGTGAAATGCAAAAGTATCTACCTCCAACATTTTTCAATGCACAAGAACACTACTTGATACACCAAGTTGAGGAGATTGAAATGTGTGGACTAGTACACACAAGGTCAATGTGGATGGTCGAGAGGCACCTGAAATCCTTGAAGGCTTTGGTTAGACAAAGAGCACGACCTGAGGGTTCTATGGTGGAGGGATATGTGGTATATCAATCCATGGTGTATATTAGTCATTATCTTCCTAAATTAGCTGTGCCAGCCATGACGGTGGTGGATTTCATTTGGGATGTGAACTCCATCAAAAAATTTGAAGTGGAGCACCTGTTGGGAAAAGGTAGAATGAAGAAAGTGAGAGGTAAAAGATTTATTATGTATAATATATATAATGTTTCATTTTTTTACATCATGTATATGATCATTATATTAATTTAGGTCTTATTCTTTCATAGTTTATTAATTAGTATAATTTACCATGGTTATAAGTAATATTTATTAATATTGGTGAATTATTGTTTTTTTATTCAGGTGCTCAAGATTATGAGGCACTACTTTTATACATTGCAAACAATCTTGAGTGGATGAGTGAATGGATTGAAACATGTAAAGCACATAAATACGGTAGGTTATCATGAAACTACTGTTTTAATTGATTAGATAAGCATATCGTAGTGGAGATGGGAACGTTACGGACAGGGAAATCGATTTAGCATATGGTTTGAAATATAGAAAGGTAAGCAATTAATTCACCTATTTTATTCATTACTTATTTTATACTATATTTATAATGTGACAAGAAGTTTGATTTTTCAGTTAATTTTCATGTTGTGTAAATTATATGTTTAATTATTAATTGAGAATGCATATTTTTCATGTTTGGCATATTGCAGTTGAAACACCACAAGGCTATGTGGTGCAATGGTCGTCAATTTCGCGTTAAAAAGTTGGATGCCAATAGGAAAAATTCTGATAGTGGGATAACTGTAGTATTCCAGGTCATTAATGTTTCCTCTAGGAGTGACAGACATCCTCGAGAATCTGAAAATAGATATTATGGGTTCTTAGATGATATAGTTGAGTGTGATTTTAATTCCTTCAAAATAGTTTTGTTTGACGTCAAATGGTATAGGCTACGAATGAATGTACGTGATGATGATAGAGCACTTATTCAACATGACAATGGATTTCCGATGGTTAAAACATCGCAGTTTGAAGCAGGAAAAGATCGCTATGTTTTTCCAAGCCAATGCAAACAAGTCTTTTACTCAGAGGTTCCAGGTGAGAACGAATGGTAATTTGCTATTAGATATGATCCAAGAGGAAGGCCAATAGAGTATACTGTAGAGGAAGAAGATGATATTGATTAAGAATAAGATGATGCAGTGGCAGATGAGCAGGAAGATGCATTGATAGACGAAGAAGATATCTTAGAAGATGAACCAGGCATAGGAGATGAGGCAACAATTATTGATGATGATGTCGATGAGGATATTATTGAAAATGACATAATTGATGATGATGATGACATGGTCGATCATTTCATCACCGTTTATGAATCAGATGTTGATATAGATGTCGATCAGTTGGATGAAGATCAAGAAGATACAGAAGAAGAATATTGATACAGATGTTATGTTCGAGTATGAGCTGGTATGTTATAACTTTATATTTTAATTTGTAGGAATTATTGTCTTTAAATAATTTACTAATTATGTTGGTTTGTTGCATGTTGTTTATTATTTAAAACCAATAAATAATGGCCTTACTATTGTTTATTATTTCATAGGATTCATTTGATTCTATGGTCAGGTCTCTGAAAAAACCAATTAAACACTTAAATAGTCAAGATCAAGAAGACAGGCTTTACCCCCACCATAAATTTCTAGAAAACTAGCCTTCAGTTCAGCTTGCTGTGCTGAAGACGAGGGTGGATTTGCATGATCAGTTGAATGAAAATGAATCAGATATTCGGGATGTTTTTTAGGGTAGATCCATAAGTCCCATAGATGAAGATCCCATTGCTGCAGAATTTATGTCTGCGTTGAAGCACAAGTATAGTGTTGTATCGAAATACAAATTAGAGGACAACTATACCAAGTCTAAATCCACTGAATCCAGTTCTAGTGCTCTTGAACTTATCTAATTAAAGCCAGAAGCAGGATTTACAATCTCTAATGGGAACGAGTATGGCAGTTCCAATATTGGATTGGATGTCCAGAGCTCTGCAATAGACACTGGACCTGATCGTAATGAACCCCAAATAATTCAATGTGATGAAAATATGGACTTTGATGATGATCAGGAAAACAAGCCAAAGAATTTTGGCAATATTGAAGAAACTGAAGAGGTTTCCTGTGATCGATTGAATCAACTCAGCCATAAGACATCTACTGTACGCTGGGTTGTATCAGAAGGAGAATCAGTTTTGCTTTCCCATGATGATGGACGCTACTCTTTTCACGATATAGCAAATTCAAAGGTGTGGAGGTTTTAATTATTGTACTTAATTTTGGGGTTTATGGGTGTTATAATTTATACATTTTGGGATTTTCTATTAGAAATAGGGAAAATCATAGGGGTTAGATTATTCTCATCGTTTAAATTTCTATATTTGAAATAAAATTCACCAATTTATATTTAAAAAATGATTTTCCTAAATATTTGATGTAGTTTAAATAGGATGTAGTTCATTTCAAAAACTGTTGAAATTTTCTAGAAACTATGATTGTGATTTCAAGAATATTTATGCACTCTTTAAATTTTCCCTTAACATAAAGGGCAGTTGATGTATGAGTAATACTTAGTATTTTTTTTTTCCAATCTCCAGGAGAAGGCTGAATATAAAGCTCCATACGGGCTTACCCCAAACAGGTGGGGTGATTGCTGGTTGATCAGAGTAGCTGGTTTAGATGGTCGCACTGGTAAATATGTTGTGGTAGCATCTGTAGGTTGTACATTGGACTCAGGTTTTTGTTCATGGGACTTTTATAATAAATAAATTATGGCATTCCATACTAAATCAGAGGCCTTCACTTCAACGTCCAGTACCATCTCTCCAATTTTGGCAGAGAGGGATGTCTCGGGGAGAAATTTTGGCTTTGCAAATGTTGTGCTAGAGAATCAACATTGGTGGTACAGGCCATGTGGGCCTCTTATGGTATCTACTACCAGTGCCCAAAAGACAGTTAATATTTATGATATTCGTGATGTATATCTTGTGATTTCAATGTCTTTGTTTTGAAATTTTAGGTTTCATAGTAAATCATCAATGGGCTCTGAAATAAGGCTGCACATTGAAATCTTGGATACATGTTTCATGCCAAAATCAGTTGTATCTTCCATAAATAAACAATCTTGGACCACTCTGTATAAATCTGCTTCTTAGAAAATATTACATCTCCCTCATTGTACATGTGGTGTTCTTACATGCATAGCAAAGGCATTGTTTTGGCAATCATTTTATAAGTCACTAGATATTGTGGGTACAAGGATCTAGGGTCTCCACATGAAACTATGTTGCCCGGAGACTCACTCTTCCCGTCCTTAAATATGTAAACATAGTAGTATGCCAATGCTTCTTTCATTTTGTATGCATAAGATGATTTTTTGTTAAGTTCCATAATTGTTTTTAAGTTTTATCGATCCTATTTTTGTTGTGAATGCACAGGTTTTTGGCTCAACACAGATTTGTTATATCTTTGTACTTTTACTTTACTAACTATTTGAAATTTCTAGTAATATTTAGAGGTGTCTTTTAAGGGATGAGGGGAATTACTTGGATTTAGTGCTGCCCACTCTCAATAGAGGCTTATAGTAAACTATAACACATTGTGATGTATATCAGTGGTAGTTGGGGCAGCAACAAAATCAGTTTCATGCTTCAGTAGATTTATTCTTCTTGGAAAGCTTTCAGTTGAAAAAAAAAAGGGAATGAAACACGCAACCAGTCCCCTTCCTTTTATTAGACCACCTGCTTTCTTTTTATGAGAGCATCTATAGGCTAAAGTTACTAGAAGTGGTCAAAAGTGAGTTTGGTTAGTTGGCAAAGTCCAAATATTCTTAGCCCTCAACAATGTTTAAATACTTCATAGGCATGTTAACCCCTCCTAGACTGTGTTGCGTAAGTGGGTTTTACAGAATTTTATGCACTTAGGGTTAGTCTCAAATTTTGAAATTTGATGTAATTAGGATTATATTCAAGTGCTGGCCAAATTGGTAAAATTGATACTTAGCCATAGCTGAAAGGCAGTAATATGCAGTGAGGTCATTCTATGAAATCATTCAATTTGGCATGTGAATCTCACATCTAAGGGCCATTAAAATCCCATGGATGGAGACTGATCAGGATTCAACATTGCTGTTACTATTAGTGGAGTTGGGTATGGCACAAGTACAATAAAATATTGGAAACAGTAGTAACATCATAGATTCAGAATCTTAATCTCTATATTAAATGAGCATTAGAATGTAACTTGATTTCAGTAAAATCTCTAACAGGTTTGTTCTAAATCGGACCTGAAATGTTCACTTGTAAAGATGTTTGAGGCTTGAGGTTGTATGACACTGCAACAATTGACTTGTTGAGTACATGATGACATTAGGTCATTGTGAAACTGAATATATGCTACTTCGGTATGAATATTGATTGCAAAAACTGTGTTTTCTAAATAATGTTTCCAATGAAACCTGAAATGGCTCTTGTTATGTTGAAAACATCTGTCATCTTTAATCTACTATCAATTTGAGTGACAAGGGTAGCTAAACCACATGAAAATTCTTCGAAGATGTTACAGATGCATGGAAGCTCTGGAAATTTAGCCCCTCACTATGTTATCTGATGCAGGGGAATTAGGCCCAAGACAACTTTTGTACATAAATAAATGTAAAGGGGGGTCTCATGTTTTATTTTCCTATGAAATTATCCATAGTTGAGCTAATTTAGTTAATTTTTAGAGAAAATGTAACTGCCCGAATGATTAATGGGCACCTGAAGAGATAGTCAGTTTCACAAGTTAAGCTAATTCTAGGAGTCTGTCTCTGTCTATCAGAGCGTTAGTCTCAGAGTTGGCCTTGAGCAGTTTTGAAAGCCCACTCTCATCGTGAGCAGTGATCAAATTTGAAGGGCAGGTCTTAATTTCAATTAGAAGGGCATATATTTATGTCGCCCTTCCATGATGAAAAGCTTTAAAAAAAATCATTTCAATTGACCACAATACATTGTTTTTACATTTCATTTTCAGAAAGAGAAAACCATCAATATTTATGTTAATAAAAGACTTTTACATATACAATAGTGAAGGAGGATCCATCTTGGATTGCTTAAATTGTTCTATTGTCTATTAAAACTCTTTTGGAATGCTGAGACTTCCACTAATTACACATCTCAAATAATTGGAACAGTCCCTTGACTTGGCCGTAAAATTGATCCAAGATAGCACAGGTTGCAAAGGACTACGTATCAAAATGGGCATATAATGTTATTTCTCCATTATCCTTCCGAGGCAATATAGATTGAGAATCTGGATAGATTCCCTAAATAGCCGTGCCCTTGTCTCTTTCCTACCAGTCACATTTTAATGGAAATTACTGGTCTTTGATTGAATGTAGAATTACTGCAATGGAAAAAAGAAGAGGAGTATCCAGAGATCAATATACCTATAAGGCTATAACACCACATATTGTAATGATAGATATGCAGTTGTAACAGTTTATCCATGATCTAAATATAAATATATAGTGAGTAGAAATCTCATCAGAGTTTTGCATAAGCTCTGTAACTTGGCATATAATCACTGCTCAAAATGTTCAACAAAACAACACTTGATGAGTGAAAACTATATTTAGGTGTGGACAACAATATGTTTTATGTATCATTTGACCTCCATGGAGTTATCATTGCACAAGCTTGGACGATCCAAACAGTTGGTAGTAGGAGATGCCATGTAGACTCTAAAATTTTAGGTTGGTCAAGCTCCTTGATATTAATTCAAAATTTAATAGACAACAACTACAAGCGTGAACCCACATCAATATTTCATGCATATACGTGCTCCCTTATTTTTCACTATACTTTTCCTCGTTACTTTCCCAATTTTCCTTCGTCTGGCGGTTGAAAGAGCGGAGGTCCAGCAGATTTCGGATCCACGAACCATCGAAACTGGAGAACGATAAGGGACTCGGCCCAACCAGCGACAATAATAATCATAGTATTTCTGTGGGAAGTAAAGTGAAGAAGGGCGTTCTGGATGTAGGCACCAGCGTGTGGGAGGGTTTTCAGTATGTAAAAGCTTTCATTGTCTCTCAGGTAAAAGCTTTAATTAATCCTAAATATAGAATTGGCATCATCTTTAATGTTTTAATTGCATATTTCAATGTTGTTGAATGGACAAACAGGTGAAGAAATTGAGCGCCAAAGACGAGAAGGAATTGATGGAGGCTGAATTTCAAGAAGATCGAATGCAGGCAGATGCTGCAGACTCAGTCGAAGCACAAAAGAAAAGGCATGAACAGGAAGTTCTGGGCATCCAGAGTTCATAAATGTTAAGCATTCAGGTCTTTGCTTATCTTTTATCTGTAGATGTTGATCAGTTTTTTGTTTTTAAGTTTTTTTGCAGTGTGGTTCTCTGTAAACCTATTGTTTGCCACATTTCTTTACTTGTCAGGCTTATCATTTATTCTCCAAATGAAGCCCTGTAATTTGTAACACTATATGGGCATGCAGCTCACTTGTTAGAATATAGTTGATACAATATGTTGTACATGAAGCCTGGAATTGTGTACATTCCTGGAATATATTAATTTGCAGGCATGCTTAAAAGAGAGATAGGGTTTGATAAAATCAAAAACCCTGAACATGAAGAAAAAAAGAGGCAATTATTTTATACAGATAGAACCAAGACACTATCTCCTCATTAATAACAAAACCTCAGTCCAAAAATCATATGTAAAAATTCTAGAAGTCAAAAGCTGAAAATTTCTGAAATGGAACCAGGCCCTTTTCAAAAGAATAAATTTAGTAAAAACAAGGTTGAAGAAAGTCATCTTATCAAAATTTCCACATACCGTGTTATCAAGGAATGACTCTGAGTCCTGAGTAGTGAGACTAAGGAATTGGTCTTTTGCTGCAGGTTTATGTTCTCTTCTCCAACACGATGAAAAGAAAATTCTTAGCTTTGGAGTCTGAAGCCTAAGTCACAACTTGAAAGTTGGTAAGGAAAATTATCAGGGTTGTTTCCAGTTGGCTTGGAGTTCACAACCTCATTAATTTTCTTTAATGCATTTCCTTCAATGCTGCAGTTGTCACTGGCCAACAACCTTTACAATAAAATTTGTTAGACCCGTCACGCTACGAGGAAAATTTGACGTGATCACTGATCATTGATTTCTTATTGTGATAACAAATATTGGAGATTTACTGTCCTGTTTTAAAGTTTCATTTTTTTTTTTAAAATTGAAAACGTTGTCGGTATACCGACGCTTTGTAAGCGTCGCTCTTTTGATTTTTTGAACGATTCCCATTTTCGTCGGTCTTGTGACGTCTGTCGATATTGCGACAGTTCTTCCTGGCGTCGGTATTGCGACACTTTTGGAAAGCGTCGGTATTACGACGCTTCTGGAAAGCATCGGTCTTGAGACACTTTTGCAATGCATCGGTCTTGTGACACTTTTGTACGGCGTCGATATTGCGACAGTCTAGAAACGTCGGAAGAGCGACAGCATAAAGACGTCAGAAGAGCGACGTTCAAAATGTTGGACCACATTTCGTTGGAATTGCGACAGTTCTTCCTGGCATCGGTATTGTGACGCTTCTGGAAAGCGTTGGTCTTGTGACACTTTTGCAATACATCGGTCTTGTGACACTTTTGTACAACGTAGGAATTGCGACAGTTTAGACACGTCGGAAGAGCGACAGTATAAATACGTCGGAAGAGTGACGTTCAAAACATCGGACGACATTACGTCGGAATGGCGACACTTTACAAACATCGGAAGAGCGACGTTCAAAACGTCGGACCACATTTCGTCGGAATGGTGACACTTTACAAACGTCGGAAGAGTGACGGTTTAGGAAACGTTGAAAGAGCGACGCTTGTTTGGAAGCGACGGAAACAATGTCGGTATTGCGACACTTTGTCAAGGTGTCGGAATTGCGACGTTATGGTGAACCACATTTTGTCCATCCTCGAACTGTCGCTCTTGCGACGACTATGTGTCGGAATAGAGATGAAGTTGCCGTCGGAAATTTGGCCAAATTTCCTAGTGTTATTTTCTTAGGGGGGTAACTGATTTGAATCTTAGGGTGGATTTTAGTCTAAATTCATATGTATAAATCATAAAGTCATATTTTTATGTAAAAAGGAACTTGATAGATATGTAATTAATGAAATAAAACCTAATAAAATTTTAATTTATCAATAATACAACTTATTAGAAGGAAATTAGAAGACAGTAAAGGTTGGGAAGGAGAAATCCTAAAATTGGCCTCATTACATATAATGGTTCTTATTAATGGAATCCTTCTTCTCAAACTCTCCCTCTCTCTTCTCATATTTTTGTGATGTACTTGGTTCATGCATTTTCATCAATGTTCTTCTGCTAAATTTCATGGAAGTTTTGTATGTTTTCTCTTCTACTCTCTCAGCAGTCAAGCCTTCCGTATCTTAAGTCCCAAGATATGGATCACCAACTATTTCCATTGACATGCTTGTGCTTGTACTCATGCCTGTTGTTAGTATGAATCCTTTGTCGAAGTGTACGAAAAAGGACCACTTTAGCTACGCATAACTAATATCCCTAACAAAAAAAGTGGCTTCCAATATCTTCAGATCTACGGTTAGTTGAACAAGAAAAGAGCTGCAAAAAACCAGATCTATGCATGGAAAGACATTAAGCAGTAAAAACAAGGGTTTGCTTCATATACCAATAGACAAGACAAGAACAATTTTTGAAAGAATTTTTGTATTAATTGGGCACCTGGGAGGAAAACAAGAAGGCGTATCCAATTCTCCTCAGTGGGATGGGTTCTTGGAAGTCCTCAGCACTTCAGATCTAAGATTTCTCTCTCTCGTTGGTGTAGAAAACCCAATGCAAAGAATAGAGCTCAATGGGAGCTCACACAACAAATGATGGAAAAATGGGACCAAGTGTATAGATCCAGAGTGATCTAATAGGCAACAAAAGGTGAAGAATGGTAGGAAAAACCTTCCTATTTATAACAAAATATTGGGTCATTCTAGATCTTGGTGCATGATTAAAATAATGTTAACCAAATCTAGATCTACCTTTTATGGAATATTTTATTATATTTGTTGAAGGGGAAAAGTATTTGACTTGGGTCAAATCCCTTTATTTGTCAAAAATAAATAAATAAATGATTTATTTATCTTTTTAAGGAAATGGTTGAAAGATAATCAAATAAATAATGATTTACTTAATTATTTAAGGAAGTGGTTGAAATATAATTAAATAAATAATGATTTATTTAATTATTTGTGGGTGATTTGGTCATATTTAACAAGGAATATTATCTAAATAAGATTTAAATAATTATTCCTAGAAAATAATAAGATAAATAAAGGTTTATCTAATTAATTTCTTTGTTTTGAGTTAAACATGACTAGGAATAATAATTAAATTATGGTTTAATTAATTATTCCATGAGGAAAATTAAACAAAATAGGTTTGTTTAATATTTCCTTTTGGGGTTTCCTGTTTAGACCATAAACAACCTAATAAATGTGGTTTATTAAGTTATTTTACATAATGAAAGCAATTTTACTTAGGGTAAAATTGGTCTTACATGGTGTACTTGGGTCCATCTAATGATAATAGGTTAGATGACCAAAAAATGGTGTAACAGATTTCCCCCCAGCGTGCGAGTGTTAGGAGCAAATCGTATGATCGAAGTACGTTGTAAGAACTCAATCACCAGACATCAAGAGGGAAGTCAGAGAGAGAAATTTAAGGTAGACGAGTGTGCTGAAGAACTAGACCCTGAGGAGACGAGACTCGCAGGTGCAACAAGTCTCTTTTTATGAGAGGGTACCTGTGCTGAAGGCGGCGGGGGAGGCATACCTATGCCCGCCAAGACAAAGTACAAAATAATAGTGTGTCCAGTAAACAAGGGACCGAACCATAAAGTACAACCAACATAATCATGAGCCAGATAAAAATACAATGAGGAATCCCACATACATGCTGTGCCTGGGATAACAGCCAGGACTTATACAATAATATATGAGTACATGAGATACAAATACAACCAAAATTCCCCCTGTGAATGGGGAAGGGCTCACAAAATCTGACTGATACATGCAAATCAGGGAGGCTCTGCAAGTGGCTAAGGCCAACATCATCAAATATCTGGAGCTGCATCGAAGGCTGCAAGGAGGAGGTCATTCGGGCATGTGGGGGGCTACCTGCAGGGCCACCCCTTCATGAGGGTTGAGACATCTCACACACACCCGGGAATCATCAAGAGCTACTGTTGTATCACTGAACCATCAAGTATACGGATCTCGGTCATGCTGAAAGGAGTTGGAGTGGAGAAACAGTCAAGTCAAAGGGAAATGAGAGATCCCTTTTCCTGATCCGAGGCACTGAACAAGAGTGGAAGCTGGAACCAAGGTACACCACCCTCTAGACCTGGCTTCTAGAATGAATGAGCTGATGTCGATAGAAGGAGGTCCACCATAGGTGAGGCAGTGAGAGATCCTCAACTAAGGCACGAGAGAAAATAGTAGAGCGACGGACAGACTGACACTAATGATGATGGTGAAATGGAAGGGATTGAGTAGCGAATGGACGACTTCCCTTGTTAGAGCATAAAGGGCATGAATGACATGGCAGCGACTGACGCAATATCATAAGGGATAGGGGACAGTGGGACTGAAGGCCATAATGTGCGACACAAGAGAGAGACCAAGCAATGAAGGATGGAGGGCTATAGCAGGGTACAACAGGACTCGGGATAGACTCCATGAATGCGATGATGACTCGACTCGGATGCTCTAAACAAGGGTGACTCAATGGTGCTGCCACATAGGAAAGGCCATATGGGGGACCATGAAAACATGAGTACAAGATGGTAACTCATGATGAAAATCGACACGAACGAAGACAAGTAAGGAGGCAAAATGGTGCCCCAAGTACAAGTGTCGTAAGTGAAGAAATGCGATTTTAAGGAGAGGTGAAGTGACCCTTCTTGGAAAAAATGTGTCCTGGTGAAGTATCAAATCACAAAAAACTAACAGATACCCATTTGAGGGCTCGGTGAGAGCTTTCCAACGGTGCAGACGGTTTGTCAAACGGAGCTACGGTGTGGTCGCAGCAGGCGAAAGAAAAAACAAGGGTTCTCTTTTAATAAGGCAGTTTTCCCTCCAAATTCACTCATTTGCTAGTGTTGCTGTGGTGAATGTAGAGAGGAGAGAAGGCCCTAAATCTTGCGGCGAGCATAGCGGACAAACTGACCATTGGAATCGAGATCCGTCAGTTGCAGGTAAGAGGCCTAACCTTACTCTTTCAGTTTGATGGATTGAAAGTTCAGTTTAGGGCCAAAAATCTCAGTAACAGACCCTCCTTCATCTCTACGGCCGGGTCGCACTTTTTGGGCCAAAAAGTGCAACCTGGGAAGCAGGTTTCAGGGCAAAAAGTGCGACCTGTCCCAGAATTGGGCAGAAAACTGCGACCTGGGAGATGAAGGGGTTTTAGTGTTGTTTTATGGCTGAGAGTTGGGTTTTTGTGTTTGGTTATGGTATTCTCGATCTGTATGCTGACAAAAATTATGTTTTTGTGCAGATATGGCAGATATACGGGTTAACTGGAGAGAGAGAGACTTGGGTGCATTACGGGCAGAGATCCAGGCAGATCAGGGCGTCCGTCGTGTGTTGGCTAGGTTTGGGGTTCTAAAGTTTTTGGAGAACCCTTTGATGAGAGCGGGAGAGCCATTTTTGGCCTGGATTATCAGTTACTGGGATCCAGAGCATGAGGTCTTTGTAGTGCAGGGGCACAGGACCGAACTGACAGTCCAGGATGTGTATTTCCTGACGGGTCTCCCGCCACTGGGGATGGTGGGAAACACGCAACTAGTATTACCGCGGGGGCGGCATATCATGGAGTTTGTGGAGCGACATTGTCGAGCGGGTCTCCAATTCAAGGGGACTCGGATACCGATCAGGGATCTAGAGAGACTAGAGACCCGTGCAGTGGCCGCAGCTGTGCTGCGTATCCTGGGAAACCAGGTGCTCCATCACATCACTGGGGGGCAGATGATGATTGTGGAGAGTGTGTTGAGTGGGACCTACTATGGGTGGGCCCAAATGATGCTGGTGTCGCTAAAACGACAGTTGTCGCTCTACAAGCGGCAAGTGAACCACGATTGCTCGTATGGGACTTTATTGTGCGCCTTCGTCTTTGAGAAGATCCCAACCTTGCGTCCTCGTATACAGCTTCCAGATGGGGGCCCGAGAGAGCCCAGGATTCGCCGGTGGGGGCGGCTACTGTGCAGAGGAGGAGGAGGGGCCGTCGGGCGAGTGTTTTGACCTGAGTTCTTTGCCCATTAGGATTAGATGCCGTTATACATAGACGACTATCCCCATAGTGTGATGGAGTTAGCTGTGGAGATTCGACCGCCACTCTCCACCTCGGTCGAGTAAGGGCCCGATGGTAAGTGACAAACATTGCTATTCCTGTATGGGCATGTTAAAGTTATTGAATAGTAGATATGGTACTGATTCATGTACTTTTGGTATGCAGATATAGCTCCGATAAAACCGGCCGGATATATGGGACGCCCGGCAGCCTCTGGAGCTGCAGGTCCGAGTGGGTCGAGAGCAGCACGCAATGAGGATGCGGCCGCCCTCCTGGAGGACATCCACCGTAGATGTGAGACGTTGCTGATCGGAGTTTCAGAGCGCGGGTGGCAAGACTTAGATGACCAATACGTGGAGGCATGCATTGGTCTTCCCTCGGAATGGCGAGGTGTCATGCGGTGCATGGCGATGGCCAGTCAAGGCATATGTGATCTACGGGCTACAGGGGCAGAGCCATTGGCTCGAGATCCTCCAGATAGTGAGTAGGTGTGGGGCATGTGGTGCCCCCTAGTGTGTATGTAGGGGCAGGGGGTGCCCCCAGTTTTGAGTTTTTTGTAACATGCGATGGGCATGTCATATGTATCAGAGTAGATGGACTCTAAACACATGTTTTGCGACACATATTATGGATATCCATCATTCTTTAATGATTATAAATGTTATTTTCTTGTATGAAATGCTTGTGATAAATGCCAATATAGAACATGGTTTTCAATACTATCTACATAGTGATTCTGTTCTCGAGGTACATGGTTGAAAGTTATGGTTTCAAATGCATGTATCAAGAGTTTCACTTGTAAATAGCGTCTAAACAGCATAGGGGTATGCACACGATAAACACCATTTAGTTGCATGATAAGAAGTAAGGAATCCAAACGAACGTGCAGATGAAGGATGCAATGGAAGAGGGCATCGACTAAGATACCACGCACTGCATCATATTCAGCCTGATTGTTGGTGGCGGTAACTACCGCAGTCCGTTGGAGAACACATGCATGGGTGAAGATGGCCCAACTCCGCCGAGGCCAGATTCCCGGGAGTAATGACTCAGACCACCTGCCAGAAGGGGGCGCGGTGTGGACGGGGGGTCCTGTGGAATGGTGTTACAAGACAACAAATGAGGGGAGGAGAGGCAATGACGGTAGCATGAGTGTATAGAAGACATCGAGCAGCAACTGCGGGAGGGATTGCAAGGAGAAGGATGACTATGACTCATATACAAACTAGAGGGTGGTATATGAGGGCTATCGGAAGTATGGTGAGAACTCGGGCTGCGAAGGTCAACAGAGATACGGGTGGAGTGATCTCGTGTATGGGTAGAAAAGAGGTTGTCAGGTGAGACAACGAGGGAGGATGCAGGGGGACTGGGCTCCAAATGTCTCGCAGAGGAGGATAGGTAAAGAATGGTCGTAGTAGACTCTGTCATCTGAACATCAGGGGGGGGGAATGTCGATGTGAGCGGGGATCCTCAGGATGGCCTGAAGCATACTGCGCTAGGATGGGAGAGGCGGATTGATTTTGTTCAACCTCATACTCTCGAACTACCTCTAAAGAGGCGTGGTAATGTGTCAGGTGAGGACAATGGTGGGAGTAATGGCCATGAACACCGCACAAAGCACATGTTTTGTTGGTGTGGAGAGTCTTGGGGTTCTTGGTTACAGACGAAGAAGGAATGGAGGCTTCAGGGACCGTAGACTCAGGGAATGCGACTTTAACCATGGGCTGGATACGAGGCAACTCGGGACAAGCATGGGTGGCATGACTGATGACATCACACAAGGCACAAGGCTTTGCGGGCGAAGGAGGGGCCGGGTCAGTCGTGGTGGTCTTGTCTTTGGGTGCCCCCTTGTGAGCTTTGCCTTTCTTCCCGGGAGTCGTCACGACAGGAGAAGGGTCTTGTGGAGGTGCTGGGGGCACAGTGGCAACAGAGGAAGCGAGGGGGATCGGTTGAACCGGTGTCAAAGCCATGTAGGGTTTGGGGAGACCAGGAGGGGTAGCTGCCGGAGGATCAAGATACCAGACTGGTATGCCCAAGGTCGGGTTAGGGAGAGAGAGGGTGGCCATGACGGGGACAGAATATACTCCAGGAGGGGGAGCCAGGAAAGGTATCTTCCTAGCAAGGTAATGACCAGGAGGGACGGCTTCGAGATGGTTAAGGCCTGGGGGAACCGATCCGGGAGGATAAAGGGGTTCTGGGATACCAACTGTAGGGGGAGGGCTAGAAGGAGGAGGTCCGGCTGGCTGAGATGAATGGCTAGGAGCGGGTTGCGGAGGGCGAGGGGGAGGTTGTTGACTAGCCGAAGCAGGCCGCTTAAGGGCAGCCTGAGATGATTGCATCATGCAAACATTCGATAAGCTGGGGTCAGAGATAGAAGGAGGAAGACCAGGGAAGGTTCCGAGCAAAGAGGAATCTTTGTAGACGCCGGGGGAGAGACTCGTCAAGGAGTCGACGGTTTGCTTGTTGGCTACAGAAGAGATGGTCGTCTCAGGTGAGGTCTGAGATTTTGGCTCATGATATGTCAACTGGTCAATGGTGACTATCTTTCCATTATGGGGGAAAGACATCTTGCGGAAAACCACGGATGGGACAACAGACATAGCATAGGTGTAGCTTCGCCCCAATAGAATGTTGTAGTCTAGCGGGGTGTCGATGACTTCGACGTCAACGCAAACAGTCTTACCGGCGAGGGTGATAGGACAATTACGAAACATGCCAATGGGCTGGGAGGCATGGCCGTCCCACGCTCGAAGGGTGATCGTGGAAGGGGCCAGCTCAGGGGATCCGAGTTGCTTCCAAACCGAAGCGGACATCACACAGGTGGATGCCCCCTCATCAATTATACAGCGCGAAACGTTGGCATTTCGGATTTTGACTGGGATTTGGAAGGCGACGAAAGCAGGAAGGGGGTGATGGTCCGATTGAGTGGCGTCGAAAACAATCATTAGGTCGTCAGCAGGATCTACAGCGCCCACGACATATAGTAGAGCCTTTTTTTGGGAAGGGCACGACTGGAGGAGTTCCAGTGTGGAAATGGAAGCAGGAGATTGCGCCAAATCATCTACTATACTATACGAATGAGCAGCTCGACCGAAAGTAGCGTTTCGACGTAGGGGTCCCTTAGGAATCTTGGTATGGACCTCAACCTTGGGTTGAGGGATATGTAAGGGGCCACTGGATGTCGAAAGAGGCTCTGTAGAACCTGAAGAAGGAGGCTCGAGGGCAGACTGAGCAGGAGGCTTGGGGTACTGGCGAGACCGAGTTTGAAGGTGAAGGTCGACGGTTGGGGATGGATCAGAGGTCATCATGAGGATCTGGTAATCGGAGGAACCAGAATGGAGGGTGGAGTGGAGACCCACCCGTCAGGTGGTTGGGTAGCCATGAATCCTTGCTGAGGGAAAGGATCAGTAAACACAGCTGGTTGAGTAGTGGCCACATTAGGGGGAGCGTGAGGGGAGGCATGTTGTCCGCGCAATGTGGCTTGAGACTCCCACATCTGCCGCATCTGTGGTAAAAGGGGACAATCGTGGGTGTAATGACCGTAAACACCGCAACACGAACAAGGCTTGTTGGTACGAAGAGGCCTGTCCGGCTTGGGCTGAGTGCCTTATTGCTGGTTAGCAGTGTTAGGGTAAAAACCTTGAGGATTGGGTCCACGAGTACCAGGGGCAGATTGATTTGGATTGCCTCTCCGCCTTCTTTGAGAAGAAGGGGGATTAGTCGCACCCTGCTGTGCAAATACTTGCCCTGAAGGGGGCTGTAGGTGTTGCTGCTGGGGTTGAGGAGGCAAGGGAGGTGGAAGCGCATATGCCGGAGGAGCTGGCACACCAGGCTGTGGATAAGGGTAATGGTTAGGTTGGGTAACATTGAGGTAAGTAGGAGGTTGGGCAAAAGGAGGAGGCATGCCGTATCCTGGGTACATGCTACCGGGAGGGGGAAGAGTGCTAGAGGTGCTGGCCCCTCCGTGAGGGAGACCGTAGCCCATAGGAGGTTGAGCATACGGATGGGAAAGGGCTCCAATGATACCGTCGACGGAATGAGATGCCCCCGGGGTGTTAGCGCCACCGAGCCTGGGGAAGTCAGGAAGGACGGTATAAACATAACCAGACTAGGCGTAGATCAGGTCATATTTCAAGGCTATTTGGAGGGTGGCTTCTTCGGTTTGAGGGAAATGGGAGGCGACATCTTTGCCGATGGGAGCTAAGAGAGAGCAAAGGAACCAGTCCATATAGATCCGATCTTTGAAGGGGGGAGCTCGACATAAGCTGCGTCTACGTCGCCATTCCTGAACATGGGTGGAAAGGCGGGTCGAAGATGTTTGCTTAAAGGAAGTCAAGAGCTTTGTACCGGTATCGTATCGGAGAGGGAGTTGGAAGTAAGATAAAAAGGCTTGGGCAATGGTCACAAAGGTGGTATGGGAAGAGGTGGCTTGGTCTACATACCATTTAGAAGCTTCGCCAGTAAGCGTGCGTTGGAACAAACGAAGACGGATGGAGTCATCGGTAATGGAATTGGAGGAACACCACATGTGGAAAGATCGGACATGATTGGTTGGATCTTCTCCAGCAAGGCCTTCGAACTTAGGGATGTTGGAGGGGAGCTTGGTTGGCATAGCAGGCCAACCAACATCATGGTGGATAGGGTCATTGATCAACTGATTGAAATCGGGGAGGCTGAGGCTTGCGATGTACGACAGCAAGGGTATGGCCGAGGTAGTTCCTGTGGCGGTTCTGCTAGTAGTAGTTCCGGAATTAGGGCCGGGAGCACTGCTAGCGTTAGGCCCTGGACCAGACATAGTGAAGGTGATAGGGGGAGAACCAGAAGGAGAAGGAGAACCCAATGAATCAGAAGAGGAGTCAGAGTGCGGACTCGGAGGAGGACTGGCTCGACGACGGCGGGACGGAGCAGGTCGATCGACCGGAAACTGAGGGTGAAGGCCAAGAAGTCTCCGGGAAAGGCGCCTTGGGGGCGCAATGATGACGGGAAGAAGGAAACCGACAAGGGAAAAAAGGGATAGAATCAAGTGAGGTTAAGGGCAGAAAATGTGCAGTGACAATTGATTTTAGAGTCTTTTCCAGACGGTGTTAACCAGGCGCTTCTTCACTTAGGGTCACTGTGTGGTGTGCGTTAATTTTAATTTTTAAAACCCTTTTCGTTTTGAGAGCAAGAAAAAAGTGTGTTGCGTAACTGAAAATAAATCTGCAGAGAACAGTATATAACGCTGAAATAACAGAAAATTAATAGCTACTATTGCATCTATCTAACCCAAGAAGGTGGGTCCCTCAAAACTAGTCTAAAAAAGGGGAAAAAATCTAATCAAAACACACTGAAAAGAGGCCAATAGATCTAAGGTCGGGAGGGACAGGGATCTAAAGGATAAAGTTGTTGAAAAGAGGTGCAGATCACAACCAAGAGACAGAGGCAAGGTGGCTGGAAAAAGGGAGGAAATCAGCAAAAAGCGGAAAGGACAGGGAGGAGGTCCTAAAGAGAGGTCCAAACAAAATGACAAGAGGTGATTTTAAAGGAAGAAACGCTGATTTAAAGGGATCTGAGGAGGAGGTTTCAGATCTGAAAAAGGGGAGGCTGAAACTCTGAAAAACAGAGGGCTGAAATAGCTAAAACTCTTCCAGAAAAATTGGAGGGTACTGAAGCCCTAGGGGGCTAGGTTCCCACTTATATGAGTAAAAATAGATCAGAACTAGGTCAAAGCGGGCTGAGACGGAGGCTGGAAAACCCTGACAGAAGCTTCAGCAAAACCCAGAAAAATTGCAAAAAAACCACTGAAAAATTGGCAGGTCACATGTTCTGACCTGTTTTCAGTGCAGGTCGTAGAAAAGAGGCTGAAAAGTGTGACCTGGAGGTCCAGGTCGCAGCTTTTGGGCTGAAAAGTGCGACCTCCCGTTCCGGTTGTCTCGGCGGCAGATTTTCGGAAAAGTTGCCAACTCAGTTGCTGCTGATGTCGCTTACCTGCGCAATAGGGTCAGAAACACACGAAAGTTAAAAAATTTAATGTTTTAGGGTTTTAATGTGAGAAAAACAACATAAAAATAGGAAAAATAAACAGCTGAAAAGAAACCCTAGGGTCTGAAGTAGCTGGATATGCAGGAATATGAAAAACGACAGCGGTCGTAATTTAAAACCCGTGTGGAGTCGCCATTTGTTAGTATGAATCCTTCGTCGAAGTGTACGAAAAAGGACCACTTTAGCTACGCATAACTAATAGCCCTAACAACAAAAGTGGCTGCCAATATCTTCAGATCTGCAGTTAGTTGAACAAGAAAAGAGCTGCAAAAAACCAGATCTATGCATGGAAAGACATTAAGCAGTAAAAAAAAGGGTTTGCTCCATATACCAATAGACAAGACAAGAACAATTTTTGAAAGAATTTTTGTATTAATTGGGCACCTGGGAGGAAAACAAGAAGGCGTATCCAATTCTCCTCAGTGGGATGGGTTCTTGGAAGTCCTCAGCACTTCAGATCTAAGATTTCTCTCTCTCGTTGGTGTAGAAAACCCAATGCAAAGAATAGAGCTCAAAGGGAGCTCACACAGCAAATAATGGAAAAATGTGACCAAGTGTATAGATCCAGAGTGATCTAATAGGCAACAAAAGGTGAAGAATGGTAGGAAAAACCCTCCTATTTATAACAAAATGTTGGGTCATTCTAGATCTTGGTGCATGATTAAAATAATGTTAACCAAATCTAGATCCACCTTTTATGGAATATTTTATTATATTTGTTGGAGGGAAAAAGTATTTGACTTGGGTCAAATTCCTTTATTTGTCAAAAATAAATAAATAAATGATTTATTTATCTTTTTAAGGAAGTGGTTGAAAGATAATTAAATAAATAATGATTTATTTAATTATTTGTGGTGATTTGGTCATATTTAACAAGGAATATTATCTAAATAAGATTAAATAATTATTCCTAGGAAATAATAAGATAAATAAAGGTTTATCTAATTAATTTCTTTGTTTTTGGGTTAAACATGACTGGGAATAATAATTAAATTATGGTTTAATTAATTATTCCATGAGGAAAATCAAACAAATATAGGTTTGTTTAATATTTCCTTTTGGGGTTTCCTGTTTAGACCATAAACAACCTAATAAAAGTGGTTTATTAAGTTATTTTACATAGTGAAAGCAATTTTACTTAGGGTAAAATTGGTCTTACATGGTGTACTTGGGTCCATCTAATGATAATAGGTTAGATGACCAAAAAATGGTGAAATACCTGTGGATGAAAGCCACAACATGAGAAAAATGGTTGGGGTTAGGCATAAGCCTAAACTGCCTTTGATAAAATAGATACACCCCACTCATGCTTACTTAACTAAAGGATGGAATATGACATTCAATTCATAATAAAATGAATCTTAGTAAAAAAACAAAATATTAACATGGAATTTTATAATATTTTGATCTGAAATTGATTGTTAGTTTTTGCCGTGCTAATATCATTTTCAAATTTAAATAAACTTTGCTTTGGTTTGCTTATCCATTAAGAGTTTATCCATGAGCATGTGATTGTCTAATCATTAAACTTGTTGAAATTTAGTTTTTTTCATGAAGTCAAAAGAATAGAAACTAATTTCTTACCAAAAGAAAATAAGTACATAGCAAGCAAAAATAGCAGAGCTCAATACACAAGTTTTTGATGAAGGAGTTCACCCCTACTGGGCTACATCTCCTTGGTCCAGCGTCATAGTGTGGGCTTTTGTATTAGCTCCAAATGTGAAAAATTCATGTTTAAAATATCATGTTGCCTCTACAACATGCTCCAATGGCTCCAAAACATCAAAATATACCAGAAATGACTCTTCCTGAGCTCATTGTAGTCGAAAATTGTTTGAGTTATGGCAGAAACAAGTTTTCCTAGTATTTTTCCATAAATATGGAGTTTCGCTAGTTAACATGGCTAAATTTGGAAAACACGCCTAAAAAGGTGCCTCCACTAATTTCGCCGCCATTTTAATCTGTACTTAATTTAAGATAAACACACTTAACTCTTAAGGTAAGTGCACTTTATTGGTAAAGTGCATTTAACACTAATACAGTTTAACGTGGCTTAACCAAAGATTATCAATTAATAAACATGGCTTAATCATTGACATAAATTCTTCCAATTTTTTTCCTTAGCACCTGGTCTCCGCCTTTGAGCACATGGGAGGGGGCTGGCCCTCTCTGGACCCCCAAACTCCAACGTGATAAAATTCATATAGTAGTGGGCACCCTTAGAGATTAAGACCCACGGTATGGTAGAGCGGTAAGGCAGTGTATTGGCATGGGTGAGGTCATGGGTTTGACCCTAACCCACACCATAAAATTTTTCTCTAAAGTATATATACTGTCACCATAGTTAGAGCTCCGCCACCATAGTTAGAAGTCCTCCATATTTGGTTAGATCCATTGGTTGTAAGGTTTCAAAATTTTGGTTAATATATATATATATATATATATATATATATATATATATATATATATAAAATATGTGCGTAACTCCATTGTTTCAACCTTAATATAAAACATGCTATGCGCCCATATAACATTGTAATAAAATTAAAAATTCCAACCTTTCCATATGGGGGGGGCACATGGCAGGCTTTGGGTGCGCCACATGGCCCTTCCCCGTTGGCCCATAAATTCCAATTAAAATTGAACCATAATCATAAAATTTCCAACTTAGGAAATGGAGGAAAAATTCAACTTCACATAACAACCTTGGCGAATCTGAAGATGACACTTGTCACAATGTTACTGGCTAAAATTGGAGAATATTCTCTGTGAAGCTGAATGGACTTGCCACATCATCCTTGTACCTATTCTGCTCATTTTTTTGCCTGTTTGGGAAAACGAACAACATTCCATAATTCCCTCATACGAACTTGGAATTTGATGAAATGAGTTGCGTTGGAATCCTGGAGATGAGCTCTATCTAGGAATTCAAGTTTGAAGAATTTCTGAGCACTTTCAATTTTGAGCTAAATACTAAGCCTTAGATCATTCCTCCCCACTAAAAGCCTTTCGGACCCCAAAAAATACTATCAATTGTTTAGCAAGTGAGAGTACAACTCCCTCACTCTTCCAATATCCAACCACTTGGTCTTTGAAGGATTTTGACCCTTGAGTCACACTCTAAGGTATTCAATGTTACCTCTTCTTGAAGTTCTGATTTTTCTATCAAGTATGAGATATTGCTGAAGTTCATCAAGATATTCTAGCGAGAAATCATCTATTGATGGAAATTGAACATGATCTCCTTAATCATCAATCAAAGGAGGCTCAAATAATCTCAAATTCTCAACATTTATGACAGAATAAATTTGCATATAAGGAGGCAAATCTAGCTTGAATGCATTTGTACCAATATTTTCCAGAATTTTAAATGGACCATAACGAATTGGTTTGAGATTTTTACCTCCCCCTTGCAATATTTATTTTCTTATGTACAACCAAACTTCATCACCAACTTGGAGTTTGTGATCAACCCAGTGTTTGCTATGCCTTGCATTGTAGCTTATTTGACTCTTTTCAAGTTGCTCTTGCATGGTGTGATGTATCAACTGAATTTTATCAATGAACTTCATTGCCTTATCTATGTCACTATGATCATCTATAGAGACATATTTCTCAAAGATTAATTCCAACGAAGATATTGGAAAATAACCATAACATGCCTCAAATGGCGATGTGTTTGTGGAAGAAATTTTTTCCCTGTTGTATGCATTTTGAATGTAGTGCAACTGTTCATCCCACAACTTGGGATGCTTGCTGCAATAACCTCTAAGAAGATGAATAACGATGCTATTCACCACCTCTATTTGACCATATGTTTGCAGATGAAATGTTGTACTCTTATTCAACTTTGTGTCCATCATGTCCCATAACTTTGACCAAAAATTCCCAACAAATCTAGAATCTTGATCACTTACAATAGAAGTAGGAAGACCAAAATGGACCCAAAATTTTTGAAAGAAAATATTATCAGTTTGTTAAACTATAATGGTTTTCTTACATGACATCAAAATACACATTTTGATGGACCTATCTACCACAACATACAAATAATCATGACCTTTCCTTGACATAGGAAGACGACCTACAAAATCCATTGAGATACTCTCCTAAGGATGTGAAGGAACCGTAAGTGGAGTGTACAATCCAAGATTCCTATTGATAGGCTTACTTGTTGCACATAAAGAAAATTCTCTAATAAAAAGGGATACACTTCAATCATGCGTGGCCAATAAAAATACCTTTGGAGATTCGCTACTGTCTTGCCTACACCGAAATGTCCTGCAATCAATGATGTGTGTGCCTCCCTTATGATACTGTTTCTTTCTCCCTGTGGAATACATAACTTGCCCAAGTGATACAAAAAACTATTATGCACATGATAATCTAACTGTTCATTTTGGTTTCATTGACTCAAAATCTCATACACATCTTGAAAATCACTATCATTTTCATATTGTTTAATGTAAATTTCATTCATAATGGAATTGTGCTTGAGTATAATAGCTGAATTTACAATAGGCCTAGAGAGCATAACAACCACCTTATTGTAGATTCCCTTTTTGTACCTGATAGCCAATTGAAATTGTCATAGAAAACCCATCCATTTGAAATGTCTTGATTGCTGCAACTTTGACTGTGATTGTAAGTATTGCAATGGTTGATGGTCGGTATGGAGAATGGTTTCTTTCTTGTCAATTAATGCTTCCATTTCTTTACACTTTGTACCAATTCATATAACTCTTTATCGTAGGTGGGATATTTAGTCACAACTCTATTAAAAATTTCAGAATGAAATGAAATAGGCTTACCATGCTGCATGAGCATTGCTCCCATAACATAATCACTTGCATCTGTTTGGATCTCAAATGGATATCTAAAATCCGAAAGTGATAAAACCAGTGTTGAAATTATCTTTTGCTTCAAAGCATCAAATGATTTTTCCTATACATCTCCCCAATGGAATACCTTCTTCACACTTGCCAATGCTTGTAACGAAGCTGCAATGGAAGAAAAATTAGCAATAAATTTCCTCCAATACTGTGATGCCCCTAAAAAAATTCTTACCTCTGTAATTGTATTGGGTTTGGGTCAATTCAAAATGACCTCTACTTTGGAAGGATCGATCTTCAACTCACCTCCTCCAACAATGTGTCCCAAATACACCAATAAAGTCTTACCAAACTTGCACTTTGACATCTTTAAAAATAATTTCTCATTTTTCAAGACATCAAGTACCTTGTTCACATGCATGACATGTTATTCTCTTGACATGCTGAATATGAGTATGTCATCTAAGTAAAAAATGAAAAATTCATCTAGAAATGGTCTAAGTACATCATTCATGACTCTCATGAAAGTAGCTAGTGCATTTCTTAAGCCAAATGGTATAACTAACCACACATACAATCCTTATCTAGTTTTGAAAGCAATTTTCCAAATTTCCTCTTCAACTATTCTAACTTGATGATAACCACTTCATAAGTCTAACTTAGTGAAATAATTTGCATGATTTCACTGATCAAGCAAATCATCAATGCATGGGAGTGGGTAGCGATTCTTTACCGTGATTTTATTTAGTGCACAGAAATCGATACACCTGCACCAATTCCCGTCCTTATTTGGAACCAAAACTATTGGTGAAACACATGGCACAATAGATGGGCGTATGATACCTTTGTCAAGCAATTATTGGATTTTCTTCTTTATTTCCAAACTATCCATAATTGACATGCGATACATACCAATGTTTAGAAGTGGAACATCCTGCTGCAGCTGAATCTCATGCTAAATTCCCCTCTTGGGTGGTAACCCCTTTGGTTCTTGAAGAATATTGCCATGCTGACTTACCACATCAAAAAAATCATATTTATATTTGTCATCACATCCATCAAAAGATTCATAGTCAACATCATCCTTTTTCTTGATCATGAGAAGCACAAATTTTTTACTTGCATTTACTAGCCTCTTCATTTGCCCTGCATTAACTAAAGAAATGTTTAGTTTCTTGCGATGAGCTCTCACAATTTACTCCAACCCATCCTTGAGAAAATGATATTTGTTCTCATGGTGACAAAACACCACTTTTCTGTCATACAAATATGGACTTATGAAGATAATCCCAGAAATGTCAAGTGGAACCACATCTAACTTGACTTCATCAACAAAGTTTGCAGTAATAGCAAATCTAAATATGCATTTCCTTGTAACTTGTAAATTGGCATTCTTAACTATCCAACCCAAAGGGTATGGTTTATTATGTGTTATAGTTTCAAGGTTAAGCTTTTTGAAAAAGTCTTATGAAATCAAGTTTGATTGTGACCCCGTATCAAATAATGCATCAATCTTTGTATGATTAGAAATCACTCTAACATGGAATAATTCTATCCTTGTGTATTCATTTGGAGTGTTGTTGTGACTGTTTTAGGAACCAACACTTGCTATGGATTCCTTTCCTTTGTTAACCATGGCGATTATCTTGGTCTAATCTCCTGAATTAGATCCAAGATCTTGTTGTGTAGTGGCAATCGTCTTCTGTTTCCCTTTTTTATTTGGTTTCTTTAGACTTAATTCGGGATGTAGTTTCCAACATTGAACTTCATTATGCCCCTCTTTGGAACAATGTTTGCATGTAGTTTTCTCCCCTTCTTTCTTGATACTTTCATTCTTCTTTCCCTTCCATTTTCCTCCCTTCTCTTTTCCCTTACCCTTGAATGGATTATTCTTACTACCCTCTATAGGAATGTTTTTTCCCCTTGCTTCAAGATGTGTGGCTTGCACACATAGTTCATCTAATTTATTTGGGTTAAACATAGGGATAGTATGTTTCAAGTAGGAATGTAAACCTCATATATATTTCAAGAGTGTATCTTGTGAATTCAAGTTTACTCTTAGCAACAAAGCCCTCTTTCTAAACTCCTGAGTGTACTCTTGAAAAGTTTGGCCTTTGAGCTGCCTAAATATTTTCCAACTCATAATTTATTTTTCGACATAGGCTAATGGATAAAACTGTCTTTTAATGGAATAAATGAATTCAACCCAAGAAATGGAAATCTTACCATGGATTCACATTTCCTCTTGTGTCTTTGCATCCCACCAAACTAGTGATGCTCCTTCTAGCCTTAATGAAGCCAACTGGAACTTTATGTTGTCTTCTTGTAAATTATGAATTCTACACTATACTTCCAATTGACGAATCCAATTGTCGAACTTCTCTACATTAACCTCTCCATTGTATATGGCAAGTTCAAACTTGATGTCCAATTTGAGTAACAAAGTCTTTCCTTTTGGGACTTGGAATGAGTGTGGGTATGCGTTTTTGTGGTGGATGTGGAAGATGAAGATTCCATTAGGATAATGAAGATGAAGATGGTAAAGATGGAGGTGGATTTCCTTCACTACCTTTTCAGCTCTTCTCTTCATTCTTCTTACTGTTTGAAGATCCTTTTCCATGTGGAGGCTTTGAACCTTATCCATATTTTTCTGCAATGAATGCTTCATACATGACTTTAACCATTCTTTTCATCTCTTTGAAGTATCTATTAAAATACTCTTCTTTATAATGTTCATGAGTCCCTTCATAGCCTGACATTTTGGCTTTGGATTCAAGCTCAACCTCTATAGCTTGTACCTCTTCAATCACTTCAACCTCTTGTGCAATTTGTACCTCTTCAACCTCAACTGATGGAGATGGAATTTGAGGTGCTTCAGGTGCTGCTTTGAGTGGTCCTTTGGGTGAGGATGATGCTTTCTTAGCTCTCTTCATTCTTTTCCTAATATCAAGACTAGCTACCAATAGCTTCCCTTCTCCTCTCTGCAAACTCAACCTTGTAAGCAACACCAAAATTGAAACTATTAAAACCCTTCAAAAAAAAAAAGCAAGCAACCTAGTGCTCTAATGCCAACTTGATTTGAAATTTATTTTTAGTTTTTTTAGTGCTAATATTAGTTTCATATTTAAATAAACTTTTCTTTGGTTTTCTTATCCATTAAGAGTTTATCCATGAGCATGTGATTGTCTAATCATTAAACTTGGTGAAATTTAAGTCAAAAGCATATAAACTAATTGCTGAAAAGCAGAAAATAAGTACACAACAAGCACAAATAACAGAGCTCAATACAAAAATTTTTGATGAAGGAGTTCACCCCTCCTGGGCTACATCTCCTTGGTCTAGCTTCATAGTTTGGGCCTTTGAATTAGCTTCAAATGTGAAAAATGCTTGTTTATAGTCTCCAGTTTCCTCTACAACCTACTCCAATGGCTCCAGAACATCAAAATCTACCAAAAATGACTCTTTCTGAGCTCATTTAGGTCAAAATTTCCCGAGTTATGGAAAAAACAAGTTTTCCTAGAATTTTTCCACCAAATCCGGAGTTTCGCTAGTTAACATGGCTAAATTTGGCAAACTTGCCTAAAAAGGCACCTGTGGTGGATTTGACACACAGGCGTAAGAAATCACACCAGTTTAAGGGGTGTGGTATACCCCTTTAAAATATTGGTAACATGCAGAAAGTGGTGGAGCTCAAAAGCATACAATCTAGAGGAAAAAGTATGTAAATGTATGCTCAAATTAAACTAAAACTAAAACACAAATATACAAAAGCTATTGAAGAGAGTCAAAATGATAATAATGCAAATGATGGCTCTAGGCCTCTTCTTATTAAACGTTTGATATGGAGAAGAAATTTTACCCACTTGCGAAAGGGCCCCTAGAAAATGGTTCTAGGTCCCGATGCAAGGATGTTGTTTTCCAAGCTCTGCCTCGATGCAGTCTCCCTCTCTCTCTACTATGATGGACTAAGATTATTAGGTGGCCAACAATCGAGTCCCCTCTATTTCCAGCTTCGGGTCACACACTGCTGGTATTGCTTGGGAAATTCTGGCCAGTATAACAATGTGATCACCCATTCTTCATCTCATGGTGGCTTTATATAGGGGATTTCAAATCCTCCTTCCCTCCCTTGGTACATGGTGGATGGTGACCCAAGGGAGAGGTATGATTTCATTGTGTGCTCCAAATACTCCTTTGTGTGCTCACATAATGTCTAAGGAGGCGTTGGTTACTGTCCTTAGGTGACTTCATGTAAGGAGAAACTTGTCCTTTGCTCTGTGTGGTCCCAAAAAGTGACATTTTTCCATTTTCAGGAATGCGCACTTATCAGGAAAAAAGGCGCGCAGAAGGCACTCTTATCAAAGGATAATGTGTGCAATCAGCATTTCAGACTAGTTCAAATTTTATTTTCTCAAAACCTTAGATATTTTAAATACTTTCTTGATTCCATAATGTCTTCCTGCCCTGTAAATCCTTTGGCTTGACATTAATTAATGTCATCTTCTGCTGTATGATTTTCCAATGTTAATAGTTGCCCCATAATGTGTGAGGTCTAGGAAGGACTGTATAGCCAAAATAAATTATATTTTATTTTTTGTATCGTGCGTAGAGAGAGAGAGGGAGAACTGCGTGAATCTTGGAATTGACAACACCCTGCACCGTTTTCGAGATGACCATGGCCTAAGGGATCCCTGCAAGAAAATATAATTTACAACATATATACATAATTTCAATGGGGCGGTGATGTCCCATGCTCGTGATGCTATGTCTAGTTAAAAAAATTTGACAGATACATGTGTTGTCTCTGTCACTACTATGGTAGTGATGCTGGTGGTTGTTGATGATGACTGTTGATGCCCTCCGGGGCATTTTTTCTTTGACGATAGGTGGAATGTGGTACCCATATGCGTAAAATTGGTATGAAATATAGTTGCACAATGTACACATAGGTGTTGGCTGGGACCTTCCCATGTAATCATTGTCGATAGAGACGCTTATGGAGGCACGATTCTTTGACGGATCTGATCAAAGTGCAATGGTTGTAAGGTACGATACCATCTTGACATGAAAGCTTTTTTCGTAGTCGAATATTAGGAGGATTGATGACATCTGTGGACAATGATGTCTCCCACAGTGCCACCCGAGGATACCCCTTTACATGGGGAGGGGTGATCCAAGCTACCGCTTCCTTTTTGGAAAAGAGGTGTCGAGGTCGACAAAAAGGAAGCCTTAACTGAACCATGGGTCACCGACCTGAGGGGTCGGGGACCTGGATGTGATGGGTTTAACATAGAAAATTGGTGAGAGGTGACTGAAAACTAATGATGGGGATTCAATGGCCTAAGGTCGGAGTATCCTTTAGTAGCTTGGCAACAGTCATAGTTATTTATGAAGGGAAAATCCTTGGAGTCGGTAGGACTTCCAGGGCGGGTGTAAACTTGGCTATGAATGTCATTATGGTGTGTGCGAGGGGGTGAAATACTCCAACCAAGGGAGATGAGGGACTGATTCCATGGGAGAAAATATGAAACATGAGGTTGGAGGGGCAAAGTGCACCATTTTTGGTCTTTTTACTCTTACCAAAAGAATAAAATAATGAGGTTTGGTTTGTACAAAACACAGAGACAGGTACCCCAGAACATGAAAGTGTTCGCTCACTAAAGGCGTGAGGACAGTGTTTTTCTAGGGGTGGGGGTCCCATTGGTTGGTCTCATGTGTGGGGTTGATGAAGCAGATGAAATAGTGTCATAGATGGGATTATGCTAGTGGAGGTACGGTGGGCCAAATGCGATGCACGGAGGTGCGCGTTATATCTGCTTGTACAACTTGGTCGTCTGGGAAGGGGGTTTTAGTTTTCATGGTAAACTTGACCTTATGTATGATGAATGGATGGGCACGAGGTGGTTCCTGGACTGAAGTGGTATGGCCATGGCGTCACTTTTGATGTGATATATGGTCTAATTTGGGTGACAAGCGCCATGGAGGGGAGGCTCTACCGACCAACGCGGATGTTTATCATGTGCAGGGTGTGGTAATTATAAACACGGTCGGATATGAGGACCCTATGGCTCATTTCTGATGGAGAAATGATGTCAGGATATGAAAATTTTCCTAGGACTCTATCATGCTGGGGGTAGAATGATACCTGCTCTGGAACCTTTAGTAGATGGTGTTGTAAATGGTTTGCGGGTTCTTCCTGCAAAAACAACTACCTCAAGTGAAAGCATCTTCTTTTTATAAAATATTATTGAAAGACATGAGCTTTAAAAAGGAAGATGAGAGAGGGCATACCTGTCGACGCTGAAAATTTATTTTTTCTGGAAAGCGAATGTGTGGCATCGCTTTCATTCATCATGGCATACTCATGATGGTGCAACTTACGGTTCGCAGAATGGACCTTTTGATCTCCTGTTATGGACCTTCGAAGTTTTTGAAAAGGGCGATAAATAGGTGATTATTTCCCTAATCCTATTCATTTGTACTTGCTTATTTTTGAGAGATCAGAGGTGTTTGCAGAGCCTTTCTTGCTGTTGCGGTCAGCCTGTGTACCAAGGACTAGCGATACTATGCCGAGGTAACTTCCATGACATCCTGCATTTTAATTTTTTCAGTTTGATGGTGCCGTGGGCCATACAAATTGGGTTTGTATGGTATTTGGGTGAATTTTTCCCTAGATTGCACAAGATATCTAGGAAAAATCACGCCTTCCTTGGTCACAATGTTGAGGGATAGGAGCGTTAGGGTGCGCTGTTCCCTAGCTTTAGCGCGCCTGTGAACAATACATGCGTGCGAGGGTGCACTTGTCTGAGGGACAGGTGCGCAAAGGACAAGGTGATAAAATTTTTGGTTTTTTGTCTCTTTTTGAGTTTTTTTCTCTGTACTGATGGGTGCCTATGTTGATGACAGGTTGGTGTGGAGGGAGCGAGACTGGCTCGAGATCCGGACCGCTCTAGCTACTAATGTTGGGGCGCAACGTCAGTTGGATGCATGGGGCCTTCTGAAGTTTGCTGAAAATGAGTTTCTTTGGTCGCGGGACCGTTTACTGTGCTACATTATACAACATTGGCGCAAGAGGTGCAACATGTTCGTGTTGCAGGGAACAAACTTGGTGATCTGTCCCGAGATGGATATCTACTTTGTGACCGGGTTGTTGCCTCAGGGGGAGGTTTTGAGATACCCACTCTCCTCAGGGAGAGTGAACCTGGATAGATTTCAGAGGCGTCATTGCAGAGGGGTGCCTATTACCAAGGGATGCATCAACATTGCATCAATTACAAATGTGGCACAACGGTGTGCTCTGGCAGTGATTGTGGCCCTTCCCCATTGGCCCATAAATTCCAATTAAAACTGAACCATAATTATAAAATTTCCAACTTAGGAAATGGAGGAAAAGTTCAACTTCACATAGCAACCTTGGAAAATTTGAAGATGACACTTGTCACAGTGTTACTAGCTGAAATTGGAGAATATTCCCTATGAATCTGACTGGACTTGCCACATCATCCTTGTACATGTTCTGCTCATTTTTTTTCCTGTTTGGGAGAATGAACAACATGCCATAATTCCCTCATACAAACTTGAAATTTGATGAAACGAGTTGCATTGGAATCTTGGAGACGAGCTCTATCAAGGCATTCAGGTTCAAATCATTTCTGAGCACTTTCAATTTTGATCTAAATACTAAGCCTTAGATCATATGTGGTAATGTTGTTTATTGACCATATTACTATGCAAATTGTATGTGTGATAAAATCCCCAATACACTATGCATAATCCGATAGGAATCTCTTAGGAAGTTCACCCATTGTCACCTCAATGACATGTCCTCTCACTTTAGGCCTACTCTCATCTAACTCAAGGGGATATTCCCTACGAGGATGAGTATGGCATAATCAAATGAGCACAAGGTGATGTCAATAATAACCTTAGTAAAATGATTTTTTTGAAGAAATAAGTGATGGAGGAATATGAAGATCAATACCAATATCCTTCTAATGTTATGGAGTAAAGAGGAATAAAGTGGCAAGATGAGATCAAGAAGAAAAATCTCTTAGGTTGGTTACTTGATGCTTATGAATTAGAGAAAAATATTAGAACCCTATAAGCTAAATTAACCCATTGGTTAATCAAGGAAATTCATAAAATCATAGATCCATGAGAAGGAATCCCTCCAAGGGGAAATATTTCAACCACAAGATCTATTGTGGCATGAAATAAAATGAAAAACCTCACGAAGAGACTTGATTGTATGGCATAACAAGGAGGATTAAGACTTATCCCAAGTCAACAAAGGAGATGATGTTAGAAAAACCTCTAAACATCCTCCTTACAAGTGACAAAGTTTCCCTTCAAATTGTTCAATATCAGTAGCCTTGTGGTAGTCTTGAATAATCATAATAATGCCTTTAATGATGTAGAAGAAATAAACAATATAGAAAATATTCTAAGTCGACATAGATAAGCCCTTAACTCTAAAAATGATCCAATAACGATATTTCAATTAAGCTCCAAAGATAGGAATTATCTCACAAGTCAACCATGAGTACATATTAGGAATCTCTCCTCTATTTATAGAGTGATATTTAACTTCCTTTACAATAAAATATCATTATTTTATTTAATTACTTAAATCGGCTTAAGAAACTAAATTTAAATAACTCCTAAAATTAAATAATCTAACACAACATGAAAATAAATTGGTAAAGTCACATGTACAATGAGTAATATGAACAAAAATCCACATAAGAGGGATCAATTGATCCAAATAAGAGAAAATGGTGGTCCAAGCTACCATGTCTAGCCTATAGATGATGGCTAAAGAGAGGTCCAGTGATTTACATTTTGGTAAATTGTTGCCTCAAATCAACAATGTTCCAATGTCCCTCCTTCTTTAGTGCAACAACCTCAAGAAAAGGGTGCATAATATTCTAGTGATAGAACAACGCTATGAAAAAAACTCTATAAATCATGTAAAATAATGCTCTCGAACCCTCATAGAGTGTCTCAAGTGAAGGCCCATGGTCATATAACTTAGGTTAATGCACTCCATGAAGCATGGGGGATGCTCCTATAAGTAAAAATTTGGGTCGTTAGACCCCAATCTAGCCAAGTGATGTCAAAATATAATGAATTTGATCCTCATTTTAGTTCATCATTCTACAAGATACTTCTTCCAAGCTATGCCCACAACATATAAGACATATAAAGGGATTTTTATCTCATTATAATCAACCCTCTAAGTCATAAAATTCTAGAAAAATTCCCCATGGTCTACATGTGTGCAAATTAACCTTCCAAATTTGCTCATAAGGCAATAAATAAGGATAACATTGGATGATTCTCCACATGGCATGTCAAAAATATGTCTATGCATGCCCAAAAAACCCTAACAATGATTTGGGTGTGTGACCAATGCCGTGACATATGTGTAGTGCCTCGATCAACATGATCTTCATCAGGAAGTGTGAAAGTCCCCATAAATTAGAATGCAACTAGTCCGTAAAGGATGGCTATGCCATGCCACAACTTGACCTTCTTAGCAAAAAATTTACTAGGGTGACCCAACTGAATGGAGGGGTAACAAACCCCATATGCCTATGTAATTAGTTTCATTATATTGGTTATGTCACTGGTGATGTATTAATTTACATGTAATATGATATCGTTGTAACTTTTAACTAGGATCACTTATATGGCTATTATTACTTAAAGTAGACATATATCATGACTCATTGTTCCTTAATATGGGTTTCATAAGTGAGTTTTATGTATCTGACATATAATATGTGGATATGACTTCTCACTATTAAAGAGCCCTTGAGGTATTTAATTTTTCGATGGGAGTATTATCCATCGTAATAGATGATCACGATATTCAATATGTTTGAGGAGTCTCCCAAGTTAGAAAAATATGATTCCATACTAAGAATAAATAGTGACACATATTGGTTTTTAATAATTTTAAATCCTATAAGAATGCACCATAAACATAAGAAAATTAAAAGAAATAATAAGAGGAAAATGCACACAAATTTATAGTAGTGAGGTTTCCACAATTTGTAGAGAAAGAATTTAGTTGAAGATGAATCACTTTATTACTCTCCACAACTCTATTACATTGAACC
The DNA here is from genome assembly GCA_034641835.2 of Pinus albicaulis. NCBI lineage: Eukaryota > Viridiplantae > Streptophyta > Pinopsida > Pinales > Pinaceae > Pinus > Pinus albicaulis. The sequence continues at coordinate 670,991,046 of CM076574.1, read as the reverse complement.
ACTAATATTGCTCAAATATCAATATTAAACTTTAATAGTGAGAATACTACTTCACATAATGAATGCTTGATAAATAAAATCTTACTTATTAAGATCATATTAAGGTACAAGGAGCTACATTAGTTCCTATTTTATGTAACAAGTGCCACAATAGTGGTCCCATAAAGTCTAATGATACCCCATTACATGTACATAGATGGTCCAACAATAAGGACATCAAATTCTATCAATCCCATCATAATTACACTAACTACATCAACAAATGTGGTTACTATACAACATTACAAAGTATTCTAACATTCCCCCTTAATGTTGCCCAGATAAAATAATATATACGCATAAGAATATGGCTTTACATTCACATTCCCACTTAATGAAAACTACACACATTCATAATATTTAATAATTTGTGAATGTTAACAAATTTTCTTTCATTTATGACCAGCAAAAAAATATGACAAATATCTATCAACAGGAACCTACCCATGATGTAGTGCCAAAAAACTCAAAACAAAATCTCAATATTTAGAATTGTCTATCTCCAAAACCTCCACACAAATTTATTAAAAAATAGTACTACAACAAACAAAAGTCCAATTACATATATGTCACCTATAAAGAAATAATTCACACAAAAATATTTGGAATTAATGAAATAAACACAATGTGATTCTATAAAAAATGTAACAAAGCCTATCTAGAAATAATTAAAGAAAGAATGCCAATGTTTTCAAAGAAAAACCTTCCCTAAAAAGAGAAAATATGGAAAAAGTCATGTTGATTTTGAAGGTGATCTAAAAAGTTGTAATTCGTAATGATAAAGAAGAATAATGGTTTGACAAAAGTGTTGATGATCACCATGGACTCTCCAATCATATATATGAAGAACATAACTACACCATTTAGATGATAGATACACTCAATAAGTGCTCCAAACACCACATGCAAGAGAATGGAATTCCTACAAAAGATGCGCACCTCCTAAAAAATCACCAAATATATGATTCCACCAAAAACCTACTCAATAGAGAATATTTCCATGTGTTGAAATTTGCAACAAGAAACAATGAAATTGGCATCCATAAAGGAAAAAAATGGACCACATAACTGGTGTGGGATTCCAGTCACACATGAGTGAGGAATTCAGTTACACACTAGTGCTAAATGTGGGCATCTAATTTATTTATCCCTTAAATAAATTAGAAATTAAATTGTAATTTCATCTCATAACAACTTGTATCAATTAACTAAGTCAGAAATACTGAGTTAGCTCAAGAAATTCGAGTTGAGGGTCAAAGGTGAGGCATGTAGAGCGATTCTATTATTTTCAGGGTCTAGTTGCAGTTAATGCATTAGTTTAGTGCATGTGTAATCAGTTAACTCAAATTAATTGAGTTAAAATTAGTTTAACTAGTTCTAACTGAGCGATGAGATAGTGAGCGGTCCAGTGAATTAAATCAAATTTAACTCATAAGTAGTGATATATTAGATAACTGATTATTCGCTATTAATAGTTGCATGCATGTCAATTCTGATGACGACTTATTTGAGACATAGGTTAAAGGGAAGTTAACCATCGGTTGTATTATTAGCGAATTGCCCAGGCGCAATTATAAAGTCAAAGGAAGGCTCCATAGGGATTGCACAATCAAGGAATGTTGATTATCATATTTAATAGGGATTAATTTCCTAGGGATTTTGTGATCAAGGTTGGGCTAATTAGGGGCTGAGAATTGGCCAAGTGTTGGTCAATTTTTCTTAAGAATTTCTAGTCAGTTTTGAGCAGGATCAGAGTGAGACGATTATTAGAGTGCAGGATTTTCTCGGTGTGAGAAATAATTTTATTGTTTCATGATTATTTGACTATGTACAAATATGATAAAGGGGTTTTGAGCAGGTTCTTTCCCCAAATACACCTTGTGTTGTATGATTGATAATTTCCTTTCTCTTACTTACATGTGATTGAGAAATCGCGTTTTATATTCCATAAATATAGTAGAAGGATTCAGTATCTTGTTTTAGTACATTTGATGATCGGATTGAATCCATTGGCATAGAGTTTATGTATAAATTTCTACATGTTATCAGAGCACCAGGAATCACAATAGTGGAGAAGAAATTGAGTTTGTGTTGAACAATATTCAAATTTTCACATACATTATTTGGAGGTAGCAGCAAATCAAGATGTATTTCAATGGCTTGAGACTCAAATTTTCACTTGAGGGAAATTTGAATTGTATTTTATAGAAGGACATGATGGAGGCAGTTTTGGAGGACAATGGGTTGAAGTAATTCATAGATTTTGATATTCCTAAGCCCGCATCAGCAGATGCCCAACTTCTTGATGCATGGCAGAAGAAGGTAGCAAATGCAAGAAAGATCTTGTTAGAGGAAATTAAATATCATATTTTCTCGAGTCTCCATGGGAAGGAGTCTCCATATGCTATGTGGAAGGCCTTGACAGATCTGTTTCAGAATAACAATGACCAAAGGAAGTTGGCGCTGAAGGAGGAGGGCGAGACGGTACCAACATACTTGGCGAAATTCGCTTAATGTTGAGATGATCTTGGAAGTATTGGTGTGACTGTAGCCAATGATTACTTGGTGAGCCTAGCACTTTTGGGCCTTCCCAAGAGCTGGCAGAGTTACCAGGACTCTCTGAATGGGAGGGAGAAGTTACCAGACTAGGAGAGTTTGTGGTCTGACTTGGTAATAGAAGAGATAAGGCGGAGAACTAGAGATAGAACCTCCAACACCAACAAAGAATAAGATTGTGAATTACTGGGAAAACAAAAGAAGGCCAAGGGAAAGAAATACCAAGGTAGAGAGGGCAAGAGAGACTTGTCCAAGATAATATTTTTTCACTGTCACGATCATGGGAACTATGCTTCGAATAGTCCATAGAAGAAGGCAAGCAAGAAGGAGCCTGCACTTGCAGTAGGTGAAGCATTGGCTTCACAGTTCGAGCTTGATTTTACTCTCATTGCATGCATGTGAAACATTGTAATTGGATGCATGTGGTATCTAGACAACAATGCCTAATTCCATATGACGGTGAATAGAGATCTCTTCAGTGACTTGGAGGAGAAGGACCTCCAGTAGAACATAGAGTTTGGAGATGACGAGAGGTATATCATGACCGAAATAGGTACAGTTACCTTTCAGAGAGAGTCTGGCTCCCCTCTTAGACTAGCATATGTTTTATATGTTCCAGGCCTAAGGAAGAATCTTGTCTCTGTAGCGGTATTGGAAGACCATGGTTATGAGGTGATGTTTAGAAAAGGAAAGGTGTTCCTTAAACACATATCCACGGGACAGGTGAAGCAAATCGGTTCAAGAGTCAAGAACCTGTATGCTCTCGAGGTTGAGGATGCATGCAAGCCTTTGAGGAACAAAGAAGTGGTTAATGACTTGGTGGTTTAGAGGGAGAAATTATATCTCAACATGCAACCTCAGAAGGTTGTGGAGCAGCCACAATTGGAGAAGCATAGAGGAGATCGAATGGAAGAGTCCACTCAAGAAAAGACTTCGAGGAGGGGGAGATTTCGAGCCAGATGGGTGGAGGGAGTACATGTAGCTATACCTCTAGGTGTGAGGTGGGGCGATGTGTAGAATTAATTCCAAGAATAAATTTGGGCAGGGTCCATTGAGATGTTGTGTCTCATGGATCAAACATGGCTACGAGGAGTCCAAAATGTAGTAGTAGTAGGAAGGATCGGTTAGATAGACGCAGTCATATGTAAGGAAAAAAAAAATCAGAGTGACATATGTCAAATAATGGAGCGCAGATCAGAGTTGGCAGTAGTGCAGAGTGCATGGATGCAGATGTAAGCATTAGTGCGGAGAGTCTAGTAGACATGTGCAGTAGCTAGCAGCAGTCAGGAGACTTTGATGACAGATGCATTATACTAATTCGATTGTTCAGAGGCTATTCAGTTTTAGGAGAGTTTCATGTGCAAAGAACACTTAGAAGTGTTGCATGCATAACATTCCAAAGGTATTGTATTGGTATAGATTGATTCCTTTCTTGTTGAGAGGGAGTGTTGAAATTTGCAACAAGAAACAACGAAATTGGCATCCAGAAAGGACAAAAATTGACCACATAACTGGTATGGGATTCCAGTCACACATGAGTGAGGAATTCAATTACACAGTAGTGCTAAATGCAGGCATCTAATTTATTTATCCCTTGAATAAATTGGAAATTAAATTGTAATTTCATCTCATAACAACTTGTATCAGTTAACCAAGTAAAAAAGACTGAGTTAGCTCAAGAAATTCGAGTTGAGGGTCACTGGTGAGGCATGTAGAGTGATTCTATTATTTTCAGAGTCAAGTTGTAGTTAATTCATTTTTTTATTGCATGTGTAATCAGTTAACTCAAATTAATTGAGTTAAAATCAGTTTAACTAGTTCTAACTGAGCGATGAGATAGTGAGAGGTCTAGTGAATTAAATTAGATTTAATTCACAAGTAGTGATCTATTAGATAACTGAAAATTCACTATTAATATCTGCATGCATGTAAATTCTGATGATGACCCAGTTGAGACAGAGGTTAAAGGGAAGTTAACTAATAGTTGTATTATTAGTAAATTGCCCGGGCGCAATTACAAAGTTAGAGGAAGGCTCCATAGGGATTTCAAAATCAAGGAAGGTTGATTATCCTATTTAATAGGGATTATTTTCCTAGGGATTGCGTGAGAAAGGTTGGGCTAAGCAGGGGCTGAGAATTGGCTAAGTGTTGGTCAATTTTTCCTAAGAATTGTTAGTCAATTTTGAGCATGATCAGAGTGAGACGATCGGTAGAGTGCAAGATTTTATCAGTGTGAGAAAGCATTGTATTGTTTTATGATTATTTGAAAATGTATAATATATGATAAAGGGGTTTTGAGCAGGTGCTTTCCCCAGATACATCTTGTGTTGTGTGATTGATAATTTCCTTTCTCTTACTTGCATGTGATTGAGCGATCGTGTTTTATATTCCGCAAATATAGTAGAAGGATTTAGTATCTTGTTTTAGTACATTACATGATCGGATTGAATCCATTGGTATAGATTTTCTATATAAATTTCTACACCATGGTGAATGAATCAAAATAATGCACCCGTAATGAATTCCACCCCATTCAATTGAATAATCAACATTAGTACTTGTAATCAATATGGACCTATATGTTAACCAATATTCCTTGTCCAATGAAGTATATGACTTGTTCACATTCCCTCTTCGAAAATAACAAATTTTGTAGGATATGAATATTTTTTGGATGTCTCCTTTATCTAAGAAATGTAAATTCAACCATATTTTTAACTTAGATACATTTCAAATTTATATATAATTGTAAGAAATTTAAAATTTTATCACAAGAAACAAAAAAATCTGATAAATTACTGGAATGGCCTCTCTCTCTCTCTCTCTCTCTCTCTCTCTCTCTCTTGCTCTATATATATATATATATATATATATATATATATATATATATATTACATAAAGTTATAATTTATTTCCAAAGGTAATAAGTTTTGAAAATAATAAGTCTAAGAAAATCGAGAAACCTGGATACCTCAAAATAGTCACATAATCTTTATATTGTAATTTGAGGGATAAAATGGTTAAATGTGGTGTAATTTCTGTAATAATAAATTAATGAATAATAATGAAATAAATAAAATAATATTGATATATAAAAAAATAAAATATAATAACAGTAAATAAGTAATAAATAATAAAAATAAAAATAATAGTAATAAATAAAATAATAAATAATAAATTGAAATTATGAATAGATATATAAAATTATTATGAATAAATAAAGTTAAGAAATGTAAAAATGAATAAAATAAACCAGAGTTATAATAAGAAAATTTTTTAGTTAAGTAAAACTTAAGACAAAAAATAAAAGTTGGTATGTTGATAAATGGATTGTATGCATGAAAATCCTTACCAATCCTCTTCTATTTTTGGAACAATTTGTTATATTTAATGGTTGAAAGGAAGGTGAGAAGAATTCATTCTTTCCTGAGGATAATGCTATGAGAAAACGGATTCCCTAGCAATAGTAGTTGATTGAGGGCTTAGGGTAATTATTTGTAGAAATATTTTGTGCATATGAGCTTACGATTGGGTGGAGAGTCTTCCCAAAAACTTTGTTGCGGTCAATAGGATTCAAGTAGTGCCATGGCTCCATAATCAATAGTGAGACACATCCTCGGTCTACAGGTTGTTAGGTCCCTGTAATTTGTTAGATTGGTGAGAACAAATGAACAGGGGTAACATCAGACCAGTCTTTGGAGTCCTAGGACCTAGCCTTCTTGGACTCAGAGAGGGCTCTCTCTATTTTGTGCAAAGGATGTGAACTTGTTTGCTTTTAGGGTTTGATTTTAGGCTAGTTGTTAAGTTTAGGGTTTGTTTGTTTGTTTGGGTTGGGTAGGTGATCAAGTAGAATAGATGGAGTGAGATATTTTCAAGTCATTGGGCTATGGATTCTACAAAAGGTCATGGAAAGTTCACCAATGGATCAGGGTGAATCACAAGGGAAATCTAACATGTTAAAATGGATCTTCAAGGTTTGTATGAGATGAAATGAACATTAAGTTTGTGAACATGGTAGGTGTAAAAGGGAAGTTAAGAATCCTTGAACAAATACCTTTAAACAAGAAGGGTCTTTAACACTACTCAGCATAAATAATTAATCATAAGACAGGGAAAACAAATAACTCTTTGATTAAACTCAAGTAAATAAACATTTAAGACAAACAATCTAGTGAACTATAGAAGGCAAAAAACTTGTAAAACTTCTAGTGATTTCACCTTCAAGATTAGAAAAAATTTAAGATAGACATATAACATAGATCAAAGAAGAGGGAAATCCTAAACATCATTGATCAGAGCTATAAAGACCTCCAAGGCAACCTTTCAAGAATGGATAAAGGGTATGATCAAAACATAAACCTCTTTGGATAAACCTAATCAGTGATAATTCAAAGAAAGATCTTAACACCAATGTTTAAGTAACATCAAACAAGCAGGGCTAACCATAAAACATCTTGATATTTACTGTATTGAATTATTCATAAGATAAACAAGCATGAGTGGGTCTAGAGAGCAACTAAGAATTCTCTAAACTGACCTAGCAGAAGAAAACATAGAAGTAGTGAAGGACAAACAAAACTAAGGTGCCTCTAAACAACATTTATTAGTCTAAAATTTTTGTCCTACTACAATAGAAGGATGAACAAAATGATAATACAAGAAAACATGAACTAAATAGGAACACATCACAATTTAAAAATGCTCAGGGATCCTGCAAGCAAGCCTTCTCCAATGTCAAACAATCCAAGCCATTCACAAAAATCATAGCCAATTTGTCTTCAATCTCCAAGTCTATGTATTACTCTCAATAAATGTCTAACCAACATGTATACTGAAACCTCAATGCTGTATTTAACAAGCAAGGAGGAATAAACCCTAATTAGTTCTTTAGAAGCCTATTAATTAATCATAAATGTCACTTTTGTCCTTTGAGACCATGAAAGGCCCAAGGCACAAAATATCTGATGCAAAATATCTTCTCGACCATTTTTGGAAAACAAAATTGACATTTAGGCTCCCAAAAATTTCCAAAATGTTTCCTAGCGTACTTTTTTGACTTTTGTTTTCCAGTGCGTAGCACTGAGATTTAAGGGTGCAATTTTCTAGCCAAGGGCGCAACGCATGTACAAGAAAACTGGGTCACCTTTAAACCAAGTTTTGAAGGCCTTACCGATGTTGGAATGGGCTCCGTGATGGCTCATTGGAAAGCTTGTTGAGTCTACTTTCCAAAAATTCCCTTGTTTTTCTGATTGGACCCTTTTAACATGTTCAAAAAGAAAAACTCCCAAAGCTGGTAAATGCGCAGCTCCAGCCTTGAAAACATGGCAGAAAGGTGAATTTTGAGGTGTTTTTGACCCTTTTGGAGGACCAAATCAACTCCAAATGACCTGAAATTTGGTGAGCATGTTGTACTTGAGTTGAGGATTCCAAAAATTTAAAATTTACCTCCTGAGGATGCCCTGATAAAAAGCGTAGTGCCAAGGGCGCTGCGCCCTTGGCCCTCTAAATCAGAAAAAACAAAAAATTTCCAAAAAGTTCCAAAAATTTGCAAGTACCTTCCTCATGGGGTCTGGGATGCTTGTATGGAATAATAAAGAAGGATTTCAAGGTTTTCTTGATCTTTGGTCTCCTTCAGTGCTTGAATTTCGGCAAGGGCTCCTTTGAGCTTGGCCCTTGTAATTTGATTTCTAAATGCATAGTGCTTGGCCATCTTTTTCTGTAGGCCAAGGTCCCTTTGTGTTTTCTTTAGTTTCTTGGTTTCATCCTTATAATACTTAATAACATACTTTTCCATGCGAAGCTATCTTTGTAGGTCTCTGATCTAAGCATCCTTGATTTGGAGCAAGATGCTTGTAATCCTCTCCTCATCTTCATTTTCACTGTCAAGGTCAATGAATTGGCACTCTTGTTTAGTTTGATGCTTGCCTTTATTATCTCCAACAGTGACCTTTTCCTTGCCTTTGTCAAGCTTCTTTGTTAATGTGGAAGGCATGGTCCCTTTCCTTTTGGAAGTAGCAAACACATACCTACTTCCTCTTTGATATGTCAAAGGAAAAGGTTCAATATTGACCATTTCAGTGCTCTCAGTCTTGCTTCTATCATTGTGGTAATATTTGTTTGGCTCATTGACATCTTGGCTCACCTCTTCATTTGTATCATCATCACTGTTTGCCTCTTCACTGATTTTTGCACTATCATCATTACCACTATCAGGATCCTCATCAAACTATGTTTCATTTTCTTCTGTGTCCATGTCTTATGCACTATTCTTTGCACTGCCTTCATCTTGTTCATCATGGCCTTGTTCCATACTACCTTCTAAATCATTGTTGTGTTTTTTACTGTGGTTTTCACTTTCATTTTTCTCCTCACTACTATTATAAGCCTTATTGTTTTCACTGTCACGACTGTCACCATTTTTTGGCTCATTGACTTCTTAGCTTACCTCCTTGTTGTCTTCTTCCTCGCTACTACTTTTCTCATTCTCGTTATCTTGACTGCTAGGTTGCCCATCATTGGTTTCTGAATCATTTACCTTGTCACTGTCATGAGCCTCACTATCATTCTAGCTCTTAGTACCACTGCTGTCAACATCATAATCATCTACCTTATCATCATTTTTTCCATTTTCTTCATTTGTATCCTCCATGCTGACATCACTGCCTTTTTCTCTGCTTGATTATTCCTCACTATTTTCTTCTTCTTCAATGATTGTTTCATCATTACCCTCTCCTTCATTTTCCTTTGATGGTTCATATTCACTTCCCTCATTTTCTTATGCATTAGGAGAGGGTGAGGAAGGAGGATGGGATTATGAGGGCACATTTTGCTGAGGATGGGGTTGTGTGTTTGAGAAGACCTCATGGGCAATGGAAACCTCCCATGGAATACCCTTTTGCTCTAATTGATGCAACATAACCATATTGATGAGAGAATGGTGAAAGAGGCTCTGCATTTGTTGTGAAGGGTGTCTCTTTTGCACAATATAAGACATCTTATCAATACTCCTATAGAGATAATAGGGAAAATGTAGCATATTTACCCTAGTGAAGTGCATGAGAAATCTTATGTGGTATGAATAAAGCCTAGAAAACCTCCCCTCACATGTAAAATATTTCATGATGATTCTCATCAAGGGTGCATATCTCTCCAGAAAATGTGAAAAGGGAAAAATGGATTTGTAGTCATCTTTGTATCTAGTTTTTAGGAAAGGTTCATAGTAGCTCAGGTTCAAATTAGCCTGCTTGAACCACCTTTCTCCCACACTAGGTATCCCAGTGGTAATAGAAATGGTATTTGAAGATAGCTCAAAGTTTACCCCTGTTAAATTTACTATATTGTCATGAGGGTTAAGGATAAAAAGACTGTTAAGCTCAGGATGACTTTGTACCATTGTACTCTTTCACAAAAGTCAAAACACCCCACATTCTGGAAATATGAAACTGTCATAGGAGAGTTCATCAAATCCACGGTGTTCAGTGGCTCAAACCTATTTATTCTTCCACCTTTGCGCTAATGTCTTCTTGGCACTTGGCCTACCTCACCATTGTCACCATTGAAAAACAAAACCCTAACTCTGCTTGTGAAATTATATGAAGAGGGTAAATGAGATGACTTACCTCTCAAAGAAGTTTTGAGGACCCTTGATGATGACCTGGAGCGATTTTGATGGCATTTGAGTGTTTGAACAGGTGTAGAGGCCCTCCTGGCCAAATACGCAGCACCTGAACGTGCTGTTGGGTGGCTGAATGCGCTGTCGGGTCGGCCGAGGGCGTAGCACTGAACGAGGTCGGGTCGAGCTGTCGAGTGAACTTCCATGCCGTGTGCGCAGCACGTGCACGATGGGCTATTCGGGCAAGGCTGCACGCGGAGTTTGGATGAGCTGTCGGGTCAGCAGTGTTGAACACGCAACGTTTGAATAAGGTGTGAGGCCTGTCGGGCCTGCTGGGCAAGGCTGGACACAGAGTTTGAATGAGGTTCCGGGCCTCCACAGGTAAAAGCGTAGTGCGCACTTACGAGCATGTAGCACAAATATTTTTTGCATGGGGAGACTGCCCAAACACGTAGCGCATGACTCCAGGTGCGCAACGTTTCTGAGTTTGCCCAAATTTGCCAGAAACTCACAATTTTATCTTTGAATGCCTTTCATGATATTTTTAAGATCAGAATGAGTTGCTGAAGGGTGGAGAGGGCCTTTATAATTTTAGAAACTTAATTTTAAACATAAAACCCACTTTTCTAATGTTTTTCAAGGCTTTTTACTTTTCACTGATATTTCTTTGACCCTTTTTCTACAGGTGAACAAAATACTTACTTGGCCTTTGCTCTTTGGGAGTTTGACATATTCATTTGATATTTTCTCTGGGGGTTGCACCTAGGATTATCTTCCAAGCTTCTTGTGTTTTTAATCATAAAATTAAATTTGTCTTTCCCACCTTTTCTTACTGACCCTTTGCACTGTTTGTAAGCAGATTTGCTCCATTTATAAACTTGGTGAATTTTGACTCTTGTAATTTTGAGGCTTGATATGTTTTCCTTTGACAAATTTAGGAATTTAAACACAAAGCATTGTCTTCAAAACTTCCTTTGTTCCTTTGAGGCAGTGATACATCACCTTGGAAAATTTTCGGGATGCTTATTAATGACAGCTCCTTGAAAATCTTCCTTTTCTGCATCATGATATTTAATTTGGTCATTTTAATCATTTTTAGGCATGACAACTCTCTTTTGGAATTTTCACACAGTAAAAATTTCAACATTTCTCTCTTTCCATTATGAGGTATAACTCAACTCTTTAGCTTCTCTGAATGACCTTTTACTCTGTTTGTGTGCAGGTTTTTAAAATGGTAAAGCTAACTTCCTTGTGGCCTAGTGATGCCTTTCAGCATTTGCTTGACAAGTGACTATGAGAACTCTGTCTTCACCTTTCTCACTGATCCTTAGGCATGATAAACTCACATTTTGACCAGCATTATGAAATTCGAAATCATGCTTATTACCTTCTTTGGCCACTTCTATTTTGCAGGTGTCTGAATTTATAATTTGAAACTTGCCCATTGATACTCTTCACCTCCTTGTTCTGCAGATTTTGTTTGAGTCACATGATTGACTATGCTTTGGATTGTTTATGTCCTTCGACACTTTCACTCAACAGGTGTCATGAAAACCTTGAAGTGAATCTTCCCCTCTGATATTTGAAACATGCTAAATTGACTTTAACACCTTAGGCACTTACATAGTTGCAGTATCTTCAAAACTTCTTTGTTCTTACCTTTGAGCTCATACCATGTTTTTCTATCTTTTGATCATTGAGTGTAAATGACTGAAATGAGAGCTTAACCATCCTTTATGTGATTTTCTGCATTGGATCCTTTCCTGGCGCCCTGATGGCCCAATCATGCTTAGAAACCCTGATTCTTCTTGAACACAAACTGCTCCCTCTATCTTTTCTGTGAATGTCTTCATTAAGGAGAAGGCCTCTTACCTTACCAATTCTCTGCTATTAGTCACTTTAACACTCCTGCAAAAATTTCAAAATGCACAATTACCTTTTACAGAACTTGAACTTGACAAGGTGGTCTTCTTAGGATATTTTATGATCTTTCTTGACAACCATGTGCTGATCTTGTGGGAGGGTTATCTGACTTAGCCTTTGACTGAAATCTGGTTTAAGATCTTCAAGTGTAAAAACATAGTTTTTTGACAAATTGATGTATTGAAGATCCAAAATGCAATGTACTTGACTTATCTAAAGAGCCTACATAGATAGTTTTGAGACCACCAATGCTTGAGGAACCTAGTGGACATGGAAAGGAAAAGTTGTTTGGTAACCCTAGATGGCAAGTGGAGTGATGGGAAAAAGAAAAACAGAGTACTGATGTTATAGGTAGGAAAATAGGATATAGATGAGTGGCACAAGCCCATGAGGCGTCTTTTAGGAGTGGTAGGTTAACCATGGAATGGAAAAATAATAGAATAGTGAAAATTTTGGTATAAGGATAATGAAGGCAGTGAGATTTCTAAAACTCACAATATTCAGGAATCTTGTCTTTAGAAATCTAGAACTGATATTTAGTCATCTATAGATAGTAAAAATTACTGATGACTAACAGTGGCTCCACTTGGTGAGGCAGCTCCTTTTCAGGAGGTCAGAGCTCAAATCTCTGGGTTTTGAAGACCAGTGCCTTACTTGCACTTTGAAAATTTCTTTCCTTCATTTACTGATGTTATCTTGAAGGCATGATTTCAAAAAATCTGAAAACATAATTGATTCAACCTCATTTCTACCTACCAATCCTACTTTGTCTAACATTTTTTCTTCCTTTGGGTGCACTTGGTCTGGAAAAACCTTGACATTATTTTTTCCTTGAAAGCATAAAAAAAACTATCTACTTATACTCTTATCACTCCCAAGAGTTCAGATTAGGCTAATGAACTCTCTTATTCTCTACCTAGTCTACTTATTTGTCAAGATTATGCTATTTGACAAAATTTTCTTCTCTAATTTACTGACATGAAATTGAAAACATGACTAAACCAGGATTGAGCAATCTGATTTTCCATGGGCTGTGGCATTCAGACAAGCTGCACACAGACATTATTTTTGTACAATCAAAACTAGAAAATATGAGGGCTATGATCTATAATTTGTTAGGCATCCCTATCTTTCTCTTTGGTTCAGATTTTTTCTTTAAGAACCAACAATAAGTTTAAACGGTATGACAAGTCTTCCTTCACTCACCTATCAACAGAAAATTAAAACATGTTTAGTCATGATTACGCTAGATGACTGAACAAGATTCTTTCTTTTGAACTAGTAGTGGAATTTAGGCTTGCACACTTTCAGCAACACTCTTTTTTGGGTATGGGGTTGTACCTATTCTTTTCCTGCCCTCTTTTACTTCCTTTTTCTATTTTTGTGTTTCCTGATTTTTCATCAATCAATGTTATGTACAATGAATGAAAACTTAAAGCTAGGAACTTTGACAAAAATTTTGTTTGAGCACCCTGCCATTGAGAGGACCTTCGAATACCTCTACTCCATCCAGCTCTTGTAAAACGAAAGCATTGTTACCTCTAGTTGAATGAATCATATAAGGACCTTTCCAAAAAATTTCAAATTTTCCATGTTTTCCTTTGTCCTCCCTCCTGGAATCCCATTTCAGCACTGTATCTCCAATGTGGAAATCATTGGCTTTGGTTCTTCTGTCAAAGATCTTCTTTATGTTTTCTTGCACTGCTTGTGTTCTTTTGTAAACTTCTTCCCTTGACTGCTACAAATGAATGGTTTGGTTAAGCTTCCTTTGCATGCCATTTATTTTGATTGAACCTCTTGAAGAAGCTTCATAACCGGAACTCCCAAGGATGTTGGGAAAACAACATCCATGCCATAAACCAGTTGATAGGGAGACATATTGATAGATTTCTGAGTTGTTAGTCTATCAGCCCATAGTGCATGCACCAGTTTTCCATGCCATGATTTTTTGTTTTCTTCCAACAACTTCTTGATGATGTTCACCAAAATTTTGTTAGAGGACTCAGCTAGCCCATTACCTTGAGGGTAATAAGCTGTAGAGTGCCCTAATGTGATGTGGTACTTGTAGAAAAAGTTCACCATTTTTTTGGACTTAAATGCAACAACATTATCAATGATGATATTTTTGGGACAACCAAATCTGGACAGGATGTTGGTTTCAAGGAATTTTATGATGACTAAGTCAGTAGCATTCCTTGAAGGGATGAATTATATCCATTTGGTGAAGTAATCAGTAGCAGTGAGAATCCACTTGTGTTGGGAAGATGAGGCAGGGTGGATTTCGCCAATGAAATCTAAACCCCATTGTTGAAAAGGAGTTTCAACACTAATAGGATGCAAGGGCAAAGGTAGTAGCTTTTTCTTGCCGTCAAAGATTTGGCATTTATGGCAAATTGCAACTAGCTTGTGTGTATTGGGGAAAAGGGTGGGCCAATAGTAACCAGATCTAAGGATTTTATTGGCTGTGGTTTTCCAATAGAGGTGACCACCACACTCTCCTTCATGGAACTCATGCATAATTATATCTGCATCATCTTCAAGCAAACATTTAAGCAATATGCCAACATAATTTTTCCAATACAAAGCTCCATCTAAAATGCAAAAATTTAAAGCTTTTTGTTTCAAGAATCTAGCTTTTTTTTTGGATAAAGTAGGAGGAGCATTAAGATAAAAAAGCACATATAGAATATTAACATACCAAGATGAATTCAGAAATACTTCTTCAATGTTTGTAGTTGTGAACTCTTCCTGTTCCTCTAATGCATCAACCATATCCATGTCTAGTGCTTGAAAATTTGATTCAACCATGAGTTTTGCGAGTCCTTGTCCTCAAATCAGTTTACAGTTTAGTGGGTCTTATTTCTAAATCATATTCTAAGATAATAGCAATTGATTTACCCCTTTTACCATCAAGGTCTTGATTCAAAATGTCTTTAACAACTGTATGTGGAACAAACGTAATAACATGGGAGTGCAAAATGTAAACTCTGAAGTCCTTCAATGCTTTGATCAAGGAAAAGGCTTGTTTCTCCATGATGTTATATTTTAGAGGAGCATCCCTTAATGCTTTTCTAAAGAAGGCTATGGGATGTTCTTGCCCCATCATGTTCTTTTGAAGCAATACAGCAGCAACAGTGTGTTCAGATGCAAAGGAGAAAATGAAGAAATCCTTGGTAAAGTTGGGACTGATTAGAATTGGTGTTTGGGTAAGGGCTTGTTTCACTAGTTCAAAGGATTTTTTGGCTTTAGTGGTCAACTTGACTCCTATTTATATTTTTAGCATGTTTGTGATATTTCTTAGGAGTTCAGCGAGGTTAGGAATGAACCTTCTCAGGAAGTTTATCTTTCCAATGAAAGATTGTAGCTCTTTAATATTTATAGGATGGCTGATTTGTAGTATACCTTCAATATTTTTGGGGTCTATCTTTATCCCTTCTTCGAAAATGATGTGGCCTAAGAGTTTTCCTTCTTAAAAAAGAAACAACGTTTTCTTTGGATTCAAAGATAGGCCATACTTCCTACACTTCTCAAATACCTTTCTCAAGTGGACTAGGTGTTTTTCATCAATATTAGAATAAACAGTGATGTCATCAAGGTATATGACTATGAAGTAACCTATGTATTCTGAAAAACATATGTCCATGGCCCTTTTAAAGGTGCCCCCCACATTCATTAACCCAAAGGGTATCTTGACATACATGAATGTGCCCCAAGGTGTTGTGAAAGCGGTTTTGTGTTGATCACTTGGCAGTATTAATACCTAATTATACCCCGAAAAGCCATCAAGCAATGATATTCTCTTAGAACCTACCACCCTTTGCAGTATATGATCCATTTTGGGTAAAGGGTAGTTGTCCTTTAGAGAGGCTTTGTTTAAGTTTCTAAAGTCTATGCATAGCTTGATCTCCCCTGTTTTCTTTCTTACTGACACAAGGTTAGAAACCCATTCTGAGTACCTAATTGGGACTATGATACCAGCATCATACATCTTCTTTATTTCATTTTCATCTAGACGTACTAGGAAGGGGTGTATTCTCCTGAATTTTTGCTTGAATGGTTTATGATTTTCCTTGAGAGGAATTTTATGTTGAATAATTCTTGTGTCGTAGGACTTCAAGTCCTCATACCCCCATGCAAAAATATCTTTAAACTCTTTGAACAGTTCTATATATTTCTTTTTTATGTGAGGAGGAAGAGTTTTGGACAAATTGATCATTTTGGGTTGTTTTATGCCGCATATGTTGCATTCTTCTACATTAGTCTCGGTGGATTCCATCTTTGGCTTTCTAGCCATATCATTAAAATCAAAAAACTCTTCTAACGGTGCAAGGCCCCTTCGTAATGTATCATATTTACATTGTAAAACCTCAAGGTCCTTTTGATCTAGATTTTCAAACAATTTTGCCTCATATGGATGTTCAAGTAGATTTATATCGGTAGTAGAGGACATATCTATTTTGTGGGCTTGCTCTTCAGCAAAATAATCCTCTTCATGCCCTAAGCTTGCTTTTGGTATTGGAAATTCATTCTTAGATTGCAGAAAGTCATCAATTTTTTTATCACCCTCAAACACTTGCCAATAGTCTATGTTGTCAGGTACTATAGGCTAGTTTTTGACTTTGACAACTTATTTTTCATTTGCATGGGGTATTTGGCAATTGCTAGCAGCAAAGTCAAGCTCATTGGCAAGGCTGTTTTGATCTCTAGGGATGAAAGTGAGTTCATATTTCTCAAAGGTTTTCAGGAGGTCTAGGGCAACATTCCTATACTCTATTAGTATAGGATTCTTGGCGGAATACTCCCCTTTTATTTGCCTAATGATCAGCTCTAAATCTCCTTGGACTGAGATCTTCTTTGCTCCTATGTTTTTAAGAAAATGTAAACCAAGGAGGAGAGCCTCATACTCTACAATATTGTTAGTGCATTGAAAATATAGTGTGTAGGAATGACCTTCATTTGTGTTATGTATCTAGACACTAGCTCCTGAACTGGATTTGCCACAAGAGCCATCAAAGTTCATGTTCCAAAGTGTTTCCAGTTCATATTCGCCACTATTTTGTTGTTTAGGGCTGATAGAGTTTCGGTTGTCATGTTCTTCATTTGGGGATAGATTTGACTCTTCTGGTAGGTCGGGCTATTTCTCATTTTCATTTACTTTTTCATTGATGTCATATTCATTATACAAGATAAATGAGTCATGTTCTGAATGAATGGAATAAACAGGGGTGTTGTTTGGCCTATCTATGTTGCTTCCCATATATTTCATGTGAGATTCTGGCTACAATCTCCTTGTTTGGTTGAAGACCGGGATGGTAGAATATGACATGTCCATTTGGAGGCTCCCCTGAAGTGGCTCCCCATGATCGAGATAGAAGCATGCCATACTTCGGGGGAATGTCAGCAACTACGATGTCCATGGCTAGACCCTTAGCAGGTATTTGTGCCATATTGACACATAGATCCTTGATGAGACCCAAACATTTGACTTTGCTTGAATTGAAAGAATACAAGTATTTGTAAGGTTTGGTTATTTCAAGGCCTAATCTCTCCATTACCACCTTGGGCATGAGATTGTGTGAGGCACCGGAGTCAAGCATAACATTGTGCAAGATTTTTTCATGAATGCTTAATCTAACATAGAATGGAGGGACAACTCCTTCTTGATATTTTCCCTCTACCTCAGGTCCAAACAACAACTCAGGCTTGTCATCGGTTAAGTTTGGAGTGTCGGTGTCATGTCCTATGTTCAAAACTTTCAGAACTTGGGATCTATATACATCTTGGGTTACCAATTCAGTAAGAGGTATGGTTATTTTGATTTTGGCAATCTCTCCCTCAAAAATGAAAGGTGATAGTGTTTTTGACATATTTACATCTGTTTTGTCACACATAGTATTTTCAACAATTTTGGTTTGCTGAGTTTTATTAGGACTGTCATTTAGATTAAATTTTCTAGGGCCACTAGTGGAGGTACTAGGGCAGCTTGGGTCACCATTTAGTTGGATAGTTTTGTGTTTGTTTTGATTAGGTTTCTTAGTCATGATGGTGGTGTTTTCTGTTGTTTTCAGGGGATATCTTAACATCAGTTTCTAATTTGTTCTTCTTGGAGGTTTCTTGGTTCTTTTTTCTCCTAAGGTCATATTTCCTATGGACCCCCATTATGGCATTCCCAAATCCTAATTTGTAGTCTTCAGAATCGTCATAGTTTGTTTCAGTTTGATTTGAGGAGAAGAAACCTTATTCTTCTTTAGTGAGAAAAACATCACCCTCATTATCAGAGCCTATCAAGTTTACATGGTTCTCTTCCGGCTGTTCAATCTCTCTTTCCTCTTCATATACATAGTTGTCTTGGAAAGGAGGCCTGATTTGTTGGTCATTGTCTCTTTGTTTTTTTTGGGGAGGGTCTCTTCTAAAGTTTTGGTTCCTATTTCTGTTTTGGGGATTTTCTTGGTTTTCCCTAGGAGGTGTTCTTTCACTCAAATTGATCCTCTCCATCATTCTTTCCATTACCCTCACTAAATTGTCAATTTTGGCATCGGATGAGGAGGTTGAGGCCATATTTTTATCTTTTTATGTAACTCTCTTTTCTGACCTCATCCTAGCCCTCTTTTCAATCATGTTGGCCTCTACACTAATAGCTCCCCTTTGTATGTCTTCCAAATTTAGGGGAAATATTTCTCTCAATTGATAGGCCATGTCTAGATCAAAACCTTCTGGAAATTTTGCTAAGGCTAAGCCTTGTGGGGGTTTCATGTTCAATGGGAGTGCATTGAAAACACTATTGAACCTAGTGCAGTAGTCTTTGACACTTTCCTCGACATTTATCTTAAGGTTGGTTTACTCTTAGAGGACTTGGAGAGGGTTTTTCTTAATCTCCCACTTGTTTATGAATGTCTGGTAAAAGGAAGGGAGATCATGTATGTTGTTAGGAGTCAAGCTTTTGAACCATTTCTTGGCTTCTCCTCATAAGCTTTGGGCAAACATCCTCTTTTTTATGGTCTCCTCTTATATCTCCTGATAGTCAAAGGCATCATTCATCTTATCTACATGCTGTTAGGCAGTGGTAGATTCAACTCCGGTAAAGTGAGGTATTTTGGATTGGTAGTTTGGAGGCATGGGCACTAAAGGTTGGGGTAAAACTAATGGGGCAAACCATGCTGCCATGATGGGAGGCAATGGGATCCAAGGAGGATTTACAAGGGGAGGGTTTGTGAGAGGAGGTGGACGATGAAATGGAGTGGTTTTCACAATGGATGTGTGAACAGGTGTGGATGATGTACTTGGACTAGCAAACTAATGTTGAGCAGACTTGGAACGAAAAGAGCCAAAGTGATGGAGAAGCTGAAAGTTAGGAGGAGTGGAAGGAGAGGCTTCTCTACTAGTACTCTGCTGCAAATATATGGGCTCAAGGTCAGTCTGGTCAATCCAACTTTGTGAATTAGTTTTTAAAATGATTCTAGTATGGTGTAAGTCAAACCGGGGATCTTGCAAGGCTGTGAGATGTTTAGGGACAGAACTTGCTCTATGAATGGTCCTAACAGTAGTTTAATCTTCAGTTCTAGAAGTTTGCCACAAAATATTTTCTGGGTCATCAACTATGGTTGGAGGATTAGGGCTAGGGTGAGATCTAGTGTTAATGTTAGGTAAACATGACTCGGGATAGAGTCAAATGTTGACTAGGGTAAATAGTAGTGGTTTTGGGGCACATGGTATTGTGTACCCATGGTTTTAGCCCATGGTATTGCATGTAATGGAGCCTATAAAAGGCTGGGAAGACTTCATTGTAATGTAGGCCTGGAGGTGAGCGGTGAAGGCTCACTTGGCCGGATTGGCTAGGGTTTTGGCCAATGTTTAATGAAATTTCATTGGTTGGGTTTTTCCCCGGAGTTTGGGGTTTTCCCAGATAAACATCTTTGTTTATGTTAATGTTTTGTTGCTGGTTCTTTTTCATGATTATTATTCCTCTCAGTAAATATTTTATTTCTACGGTAAATTTTAACAAATGGTATCAGAGCCATATTTGATTTTAGAGAAATGCTTCTAAAGCTAAGGGTTCGTATTGGCCTAATGCAAAGAGATATTAGCGCAGAGTTTGGAAACCGATCCTAGAAAGGGTTTCACGGTCATGGCCATATGAAATCGATTAAGCATTCTGGAGGCGAATTCTGGAGCTGGCTTTGGATTCAGATAAGTCAATGACATTCCTAGCTGATGGATGCGATATTTTCTTACTTAATACATTGGTGCCAACATGTATGAATTTAGAAGCACGTTGAGATGGAAATGTAATTTCGTTGCTGCATAGTGAAACCACCGGTGCAAAGAAGCTGAATATTGTGCGAAATTTGTTTAAATATGTCATATATGATGTTTGAAGATCTAGTTCTATGTGTGAAGGAGGCGTATCCTGTCAGATCTGATGTTGAAAAGGGTCGCTAGTGGTGTTTGAAAAGCGTAGAATTAAGTTCACTAAAAAGGGATGACTTTCTATTTGTAGATCTGTCACGATTCTGTGTTGTTCACAAACTACACCTGCGGATTTAAAAAGATCATGGTATTTCTCTGGAAAAGGCTGATGTTTTCAAATTGGAAGGACATATGAGGCGCAGAGATTATTTGACAAGCATGGGTTAGTAGTTCGAGCTGTCGAAGATGCTCGAGATGCTTTCAATAAGAGCGTGGAGAATGGTGCCATGGTTGTGTTGGAATCATGTGATCTGGTCGACGAGGCCATTGGCAGGAGGGCTTGTATATCAGATTCAGTTCACCAGAGTTACAGTCTGGGCCAGATCTGAGGCTCCCATGATAAATGATGGGTGGCAATGGAGTAAATCCCTACTGCCCCTCGCCTTCACTTTGCCGCAGTACAAAAAACCTCGAATCCAGTAAGGGGATCCCGACTGGAGTGGGTATCAGAGATGAGGTGGGACATCTAGATTCCATTATGCCTGAGAACAATGATCTAAAAATCAAGGTCAGAGAAGAAAAATGTGTCATATAGACAGTGACACAGCTGGTCGAAGGCAGAGAAAAATTGTGTGCGTGCTCAAAGGTTCGATGATCGAGTTCGCGTTGGTACGCACTGTAATCAAAGAGGGTTTTTTTTTCATGTTGGGGAAGTCGTGAAAGGACTTACAGCATGAATTCTTGTAGCGACATGGAGATGTGTTTTATAGCGAGATCCAAGAGGATTCAAATCCTGGGATGGCATGCAAGTCAAGAAGATACTCCAATGAAAGGGTCACAAGCATGTATGAGCTATGTATTTACCTGTAGAAGCCGACGTGTTATGAAAAAAAACATGAAGCACTATGAGCAGGTAGAGCCCCTACGATGAGGGCGTTGTTGGCGAAGTTGAGATCTAAGTGTTGTGCAGAAAATAGTTGGACATCATCGTCAATGACAATGACAATGATGTTCTGGCAGGAGTCTTATATTCTTTTTTACAGTTGGATCTCAGCAAACATATGCCAATCCGATAGAAAATGGAAGCCATCGAATTTTGTTGCGCTAGGAGAGAAAAGTCTGTCAAATGAGAGAGGAAATGTGCATGTGGATTAATTAAAAATTGATGAACCATGTATCTAAGGAGAATTCCTAGAGGACTGGCGGTTACAGAGGCTGGTGACCCATGTAATCCGGTAGATGGATTCTTTTTATATGGACATTGATGTCATATGTACTAACACAACAAAGAATTCGGTAGATTGATGTACAACTATGATGTCCTCTTTGGAGAGGACATCATGAATGAATGTATAGAATGGTCATACAAAGAATAGCAACAAGAAGAAAAAAAAATGTATTATAATGGAGTTAATGTTTTGCATGTAAATGGGCATACTATTATAAGACCTGGTGTGGCATGCGTACCCTTGGGTAATCACTAGTAAAGTCTGGGTTAGACCTAGGTGATAGGGGGGATGTAAAGTTAACAATTACCCTGGGTAAAAATATTGAGGGGGGAAAGGGCTATAGTGAGCGGGGTTGTCTCACTTAGCAGTTTTGGCTGGATTTAGTCAATAATCCCAAGTCAAGTTTAAGGGGGGGATTGTTAGGTAAACATGACTCGGGATAGAGTCAAATGTTGACTAGGGTAAATAGTAGTGGTTTTGGGGCACATGGTATTGTGAACCCATGGTTTTATCCCATGGTATTGCATGTAATGGAGCCTATAAAAGGCTAGGAAGGCTTCATTGTAATGTAGGCCTGGAGGTGAGGGGTGAAGGCTCACTTGGCCGGATTGGCTAGGGTTTTGGCCAATGTTTAATGAAATTTCATTGGTTGGGTTTTTCCCCGGAGTTTGGGGTTTTCCCAGATAAACATCTGTGTTTATTTTAATGTTTTGTTGCTGGTTCTTTTTCATGATTATTATTCTTCTGGGTAAATATTTTATTTTTGCGGTAAATTCTAACAGTTAATCCTTTGCGAAGCCAGATTTTAAACTCAATAATGTAGAGAGGCTAAAAGTTTATGACTATTTTCGGAAGGTATACCTCTCTTAATGTTTTCTAAACTCACACAGTGTGTGACTAGGCCTCTAAACTACTCAGAGCTGATTTGAAAAAATCCTAGGGAAGTCTATGAGAACTAGTAAAGTTAGTAGGCCTACTGGAGGCTAGTGGAGTTGCCAGGTGGATCTTTTTTACCTTTTTGAGGTTAAGAATTTGTGGTCCACCACCAAAAATTGACAAAAACCAATCTAGGGATGTTTTGGGGTTTTTTGAGTTCCTTTATGTAACCCTAAGGTTTTAATGAGTGTCCTCTAGTTGAGTGATCATTTTGCTAGGATGGTAAAAAAATTTGATTCTACTCTCGGCTAACACTTGAGTTTTCTAAGTTTGACAGGGATTTGAGAGTCCCTAAGGGATACTTAGGATGTCACTGACTCAAAAGTCCCACCGTGATCACCATTATGTTAGGTCCTCATAATTTGTTAGATTGGTGAGAAAAAATGAACAGCGGTAACATCAAAACAGTCTTTGGAGTCCTAGGACCTAGCCTTCCTAGACTCAGAGAGGGCTCTCTCTATTTTGTGCAAAGGATGTGAACTTTTTTGTTTTTAGGGTTTGATTTTAGGCTAGTTTTTAAGTTTAGGGTTTGTTTGGGTTGGGTAGGTGATCAAGTAGAATAGATGGAGTGAGAGATTTTCAAGTCATTGGGCTATGGAGTCTACAAAAGGTCATGGAAAGTTCAACAATGGACCAGGGTCAATCATAGGGAAAATCTAACATGGTAAAATGGATCTTCAAGGTTTGTATGAGATGAAATGAACATCGCGTTTGTGAACATGGTAGGTGTAAAAGGGAAGTTAAGAATCCTTGAACAAATACCTTTAAACAAGAAGGGTATTTAACACTACTCAGCATAAAGAAGTAATCATAAGACAGGGAAAACCAATAACTCTTTGATTAAACTCAAGCAAATAAGCATTTAAGACAAACAATCCAGTGAACTATAGAAGACAAGAAACTTATAAAACTTCTATCGATTTCACCTTCAAGATTAGAAAACATTTAAGATAGACATATAACATAGATCAAAGAAGAGGGAACTCCTAAACATCATTGATTAGAGCTATAAATACATCCAAGGAAACCTTTCAAGAATGGACAAAGGGTATGATCAAAACATAAACCTCTTTGGCTAAACCTAATTAGTGATAATTCAAAGAAATATCTTAAGAACAATGTTTAAGTAACATCAAACAAGCAGGGCTAACCATAAATCATCTTGATATTTACTATATTGAATTATTCATAAGATAAACAAGCATGAGTGGGTCTAGAGAGCAACTAAGAATTCTCTAAACTGACCTAGCAGAAGAAAACATAGAAGTAGTGAAGGACAAACAAAACTAAGGTGCCTCTAAACAACATTTCTTAGTCTAAAACTTTTGTCCTACTGCAATAGAAGGATGAAAAAAATGATAATACAAGAAAACATGAACTAAATAGGAACACATCACCATTTAACAATGCTCAGGGATCCTACAAGCAAGCCTTCTCCAATGTCAAACAATCCAAGCCATTCACAAAAATCAGTGTCTTCAATCTCCAAGTCTATGTATTACTCTCAATAAATATCTAACCAACATGTATAATGAAACCTCAATGCTGTATTTAACAAGCAAGGAGGAATAAAACCTAATTAGGTCCTTAGAAGCCTACTAATTAATCATAAATTTCACTTTTGTCCTTTGAGGCCATGCAAGGTGCAAGGCACAAAATATCTGATGCAAAATATCTTCTCGACCATTTTTGGCAAAAAATATTGACATTTAGGCTCCCAAAAACTTCCAAAATGTTTCCTAGCATACTTTGTTGAATTTTGTTTTCCAGGGCACAACACTAAGATTTAAGGGTGAAATTTCCTAGCCAAGGGTGCAACACTGATATTTAAGGGTGCAATTTCCCGGCCAAGGGTGCAACGGCTACATAGGAAAACTGGGCCACCTTGCAGCCAAGTTTTGAAGGCCTTCCCGATGTCATAATGGGATCCGTGATGGCTCGTTGGAAATCTTGTTGAGTCTAATTTCCAAAAATGCCCTTTTTTTTATGATTAGACCACTTTAAAATTTTCAAAAAGAAAAACTCCCAAAGCTGGGAAAGGCGTAGCGCCAACCTTGAAAACATGGCAGAAAGTTGAAATTTGAGGTGTTTTTGACCCTTTTGGAGGACCAAATCAACTCCAAATGATTTGAAATTTGGTGAGCATGTTTTAATTGAGCTGAGGATTCTAAAAATGTAAAATTTACCTCCTGAGGATGCCCTGAGAAAAATTACAGTGCCAAGGGTGTTGCGCCCTTGGCCCTCTAAATCAGCAAAAACCAAAAATTTCCAAAAAGTTCCCAAAATTTGAAAGTACCTTCCTCATGGGGTCTGGGATGCTTGTATGGAAGCATCAACAATGATTTCAAGGTTTTCTTGATCTTTGGCCTCCTTGAGTGCTTGAATTTCGGCAAGTGCTCCTTTGAGCTTGGCCCTTGTAATTTGATTTCTAAATGCGTAGTGCTTGGCCATCTTTTTCTGTAGACCAAGGTCCCTTTGTGTCTTCTTTAGCTGCTTGTTTTCATCCTTATAATACTTAATAATATAATTTTCCATGCCAATATATATTTGTAGGTCTCTGATCAGAGCATCCTTGCTTTGGAGCAAGATGCTTGTAACCCTCTCCTCATATTCATTTTCACTGTCAAGGTCAATGAATTAGCACTCTTGTTTAGTTTGATGCTTGCCTTTCTTATCTCCAACAATGACCTTTTCCTTTCCTTTTTCAAGCTTCTTTGTCGATGTGGAAGGCATGGCCCCTTGCCTTTTAGAGGTAGAAAACACATGCCTAATTCCTCTTTGATATGTCAAAGTAAAAGGTTCAATATTGACCATTTCAATGCTCTCATTCTTGCTTCTATCATTGTGGTCATCTTTGTTTGGCTCATTGAAATCTTGGCTCACTTCTTCATTTGTATCATCATCCCTGTTTGCCTCTTCACTGATTTCTGCACTATCATCATTACCACTGTTAGGAGCCTCATCAAACTCTATTTCAGTTTCTTCTGTCTCCATGTCTTCTACACTATTCTTTGCACTGCCTTCGTCTTGTTCATCATGGCCTTGTTCCATACTACCTTCTGCCTCATTGCTATGATTTTAACTGTGGTTTTCACTTTCATTTTTCTCCTCACTACTGTTATAATCCTTACTGTTTTCACTGTCATGACTGTCACTATTTTTTGGCTCACTGACTTCTTGGCTTACCTCCTTGCTGTCTTCTTCCTCACTACTGCTTTTCTCATTCTCATTATCTTGACTGCTAGGTTGCCCATCATTTGTTTCTACATCATTTCCCTTGTCACTGTCATGAGCCTCACTGTCATTCTGGCTCTTAGTACCACTGTTTTCATCATCATCATCATCTGCCTTATCATCATTTTTTCCATTTTCTTCATTTATATCCTCCATGTTGACATCACTTCCTTTTTCTCTACTTGATTCTTCCTCGCTGTTTACTTCTTCTTCAATGCTTGTTTCATCACTACCCTCTCCTTCATTTTCCTTTGATGGTTCATCTTCACTTCCCTCATTTTTTGATGCATTAGGAGAGGGTGAGGAAGGAGGATGGGATGATGAGGGCACATTTTGCTGAGGATGGGGTTGTGGGTTTGAGAAGACCTCATGGGAAATGAAAACCTCCCATGGAATACCCTTTTTCTCTAATTGATGCAACACAACTGTCTTGATGAGAGAATGGTGAAAGAGGCTCTGCATTTGCTGTGAATGGTGTCTCTTTTGCACAATATAAGACATCTTATCAATAATCCTATAGATATAATAGGGAAAATGTAGCATCTTTACCCTAGTGAAGTGCATGAGCAATCTTATGTGGTATGAATAAAGCCTAGAAAACCTCCCCTCACATGTAAAAAATTTCATGCTGATTCTCATCAAGGGCGCGTATCTCTCCAACAAATTTGAAAAGGGAAAAATGGATTTGCAGTCATCTTTGTATCTAGTTTTTAGGAAAGGTTCATAGTGGCTTAGGTCCAAATTAGCCTGCTTGAACCACCTTTCTCCCACACTAGGTATCCCAGTGGCAATAGAAATGGTATTTGAAGATAGCTCAAAGTTTACCCCTGTTAAATTTACTTGATTGTCATGAAGGTTAAGGATAAAAGACCTGGTCAGCTCAGGATGACTTTGTACTCGTTGTAATCTTTCACAAAATTCAAAACACCCCACATTCTAGAAATATGAAACTGTCATAGGAGAGGTCATCAACTCCATGGTGTTCAGTGGCTCAACCCTATTTATTCTTCCACCTTTGCGCTGATGTCTTCTTGGCACTTGGCCTACCTCACCATTGTCACTATTACCTTCCCTTGACATTTTGATTTCACTGTTGCCTTGAAAACCAAAACCCTAACTCTTCTTGTGAAATTATATGAAGAGGGTAAATGAGATGAATTACCTCTCAAATATGTTTTAAGGACCCTTGGTGATGACTTGGAGCGATTTTGAGGGCATTTGAGCATTTGAACAGGTGCAAAGGCCCTTCTGGCCAAACACGCAGCACTTGAACATGCTGTCGGGTGGCTGAACGCGCTGTCAGGTCAGCCGAGGGCGTAACACTTAACAAGGTCAGGTCGGGCTATCGGGTGAACTTCCGTGCCAGGCGCGCAACACGTGCACGATGGGCCAGTCGGGAAAGGCTGCACGTGGAGTTTGAACGAGTTGTCGAGTCGACAGTGTTGAATGCGCAGCGTTTGAACATGGTGTGAGACCTAACGGGCTTGCCTGGCAAGGCTGCACGCGGAGTTTGAATGGGGTGTCAGGCCTGCACGAGTAAACATGCAACGTGCAATTATATGCGCGCAATGCAATGATTTTTTTCACGGGGAGACTGCCCAGGCGCGCAACACACGACTCCAGGCATGCAACGTTTCTGAATTTGCCCAAATTTTCCAGAAACTCACAATTTACTCTTTGGTTGCCTTTGATGATCTTTGTAAGAGAAAAATGAGTTGCTGAAGGGTGGACAGGGCCTTTATAGGTTTAGAAACTTAATTTTAAATGTAAAACCATCTTTTCTAATGTTTTTCAAGCCTTTTGACTTTTCACTGATATTTCTTTGACCCTTTTTTTGCAGGTGAACACAATACTTACTTGGCCTTTCCTCTTTGGGAGTTTGACATATTCATTTGATATTTTCTCTGGGGGTTGCACTTATGAGGATCTTCCAAGATTCTTGTGTTTTTCATCATAACATTAAACTTGTCTTTCCCACCTTTTCTTACTGACCCTTTGCATTGTTTGTAAGCAGATTTGCTCCATTTATAAACTTGGTGAATTTTGACTCCTATAATTTTGAGGCTTGATATGTTTGCCTTTGAAAACTTTAGGAATTGAAACACAGAGCAATGTCTTCAAAAATTCCTTTGTTCCTTTGAGGCAGTGAGACATCACCTTGGCAATTTTTCGAGATGCTTGTTCACAACAGCTCCTTGAAAATCTTCCTTTTCTGCATCATGATATTTAATTTGATCATTTTAATAATTTTTAGGCATGAAAACTCTCTTTTTGAATTTTCACACGGTAACAATTTCAACATTTCTCTCTTTCCATTATGAGGTCTAACTCAACTCTTTAGCTTCACTGAATGACCTTTTACTCTGTTTGTGTGCACGTTTGCTTAAATGGTAAAGCTGATTTCCTTGTGGCATAGTGATGCCTTCCAGCATTTTCTTGACAGGTGACTATGAGAACTCTGTATTCACCTTTCTCACTAATCATTAGGCATGATAAAATCACCTTTTTACAAGAATTATAAAATTCAAAATCATGCTTATTACCTTCTTTGGCCACTTCTGTTTTGCAGGTGTCTGAATTTATAATTTGAAACTTTCCCATTGATACTCTTCACCTCCTTTTTCTGCAAGTTTGTTTGAGTCACATGATTGACTGTGCTTTGGCTTGTTTATGTCCTTCGACACTTTCAATCAATAGGTGTCATGAAAACCTTGAAGTGACTCTTCCCCTTTGATCTTTGAAACATGCTAAATTAACTTTGACACCTTAGGCACTTACACAGTGGTAGTATCTTCAAAACTTCTTTGTTCTTACCTTGGAGCTCATATCATGTTTTTCTATCTTTTGAACACTGAGTATAAATGACTGAAATGAGAGCTTAACCCTCCTTTATGTGATTTTTTGCATTGGATCCTTGCCTGGCGCACTACTGGCCCAATGAGGATTAGAAACCCTGATTCTTCTTGAACACAAAATTCTCCCTCTATCTTTGCTGTGAATGTCTTCATTGAGGAGCATGCCTCTTACCTTACCAATTCTCTGCTGTTAGTCACTTTAACACTCCTGCAGAAATGTCAAAATGCACAGTTACCTTTTGCAGAACTTGAACTTGACAAGGTGGTCTTCTTAGGAGATTTTCTGATCTTTCTTGACAACCATGTGTTGATCTTGTTTTTCATTTGAACTAGCTTCTAGCAGAAGAAAATTAGAGCTTAAAACACCAATGATAGCCCTACAACCTATAAAAACCTAATGACCTAGTGGGAGGGTTCTTTGACTTGGCCTTTGACTAAAATTTGGTTTAAGATCTTCAAGTGTAAAAACAAAGTTTTTTGACAAATTAATGTATTGAAGATCCAAAATCCAATGTACTTGATTTATCTAAAGAGCCTACATAGATAGTTTTGAGACCACCAATGCATGGGGAACCTGGTGGACATGGAAAGGAAAAGTTGTTTGGTAACCCTAGAAGGGAAGTGGAGTGATGGGCAAAAGAAAAACAAAGTATTGAGGTTATAGGTGGGAAAATAGGATATAGATGAGTGGCACAAGCCCATGAGGGGTCTTTTAGGAGTGGTAGGTTAACCATGGAATGGAAAAATAGAAGAATACTGAAAATTTTAGTATAAGGATAATGACGGTAGTGAGATTTCTAAAACTCACAATATCCAGGAATCTTGTTTTTAGAAATCTAGAACTGATATTTAGTCATCTATAGATAGTAACAATTACTGATGACTAACACAGGGAAGTATTCACTCCTCATGGTTTTCAAAAATTCTATGCTAAATCAGTGAATGTTTTGTGTCAATTATTAATAACATTGTTTTACGTAATTAGTTGGTATATTTTAATTTTGGGTCGTTACATATGGTATCATAGCCAAATTTCCATCCTTGAAGCCTATGAACCCATACACAACTATGTATATGTTAAACATTATTTATATTAAAAACATATTATTTATAACTAAAATATTAAATATCTCTACTATTTTTCAATTATTTGAATTTTGAAATTGATTAAAACATATATATATAATTTTAGAGATAAAATGATTAAATGTGGTGTAATTTTTTGTAATAATAAATCAATAAATAATAATGAAATAAATGAAGTAAATGAAATAATATTAATATATAAATAAATAAATAATAAATAAAATATAATAATAGTAAATAAATAATAAATAAAGAAAATAATAATAACAGCAATAGATAAAATAATAAATAATAATTTGAAATTATGAATAGATACATAAAAATGAATTATAAAAATATTATGAATAAATAAATTTAACAAAAGTAAAAATGAATAAAATAAACTAGAGTTAAACTAAGGAAAATGTTTAGTTAAGTAAAACTTAAGACAAAGAAATAAAAGTTGGCATGTTGACACATGAATTGTATGCATGCAAATCCTTATCAATCCCCTTCCATTTTTGGAACAATTTGTTATATTTAATGGCTGAAAGGAAGATGAGAAGAATTCATTTTTTCTGGAGGAGAATGCTATGAGACAATGGATTCCCTAGCAATAGTAGTCGATTGAGGACTTAGGGTGCTTATTTGTAGAAATATTTTGTGCAGATGAGCTTACGGTTGGGTGGAGAGTCGTCCCAAAAACTTTGTTGTGGTCAATAGGATTCAAGTAGTGCCATGCCTCTATAATCAACAGTGAGACACATCCTCGATCTACAGGTAAATATTCACTCCTCGTGGTTTTCAAAAATTCTATGCTAAATTAGTGAATGTTTTGTGTCAATTATTAATAACATTGTTTTATATAATTAGTTGGTATATTTTAATTTTAAGTCGTTACATGTGGTATTATAGCCAAATTTCCATTCTTAAAACCTATGAACCCATACACAATTGTGTATATGTTAAAATTTATTAATATTACAAAAATATTGTTAACTAAAATATTAAATATTACTACTATTTTTCAATTATTTGAATTTTGAAATTGATTAAAGCCTTTTATATATATAAGTTGTATTGTGAATCTCTCTACAAAATCGATTCAATTCTTAATTTTATATTAGTGTATTCTACTATGGTGATAATCTACCCATATGTCTTTTGGGTAACAAGAACATGTAAAATTAAATAATACAAAGCAATAGATAGATAGATAGCCCATTCACAGTTTTACCTATTCATATAGTTATGCATTTAATCATTTTGAATAGTAATTTGGTTAAATTATAAAAATCATAGTTTGTATTAGATGTGATTTACTAATCAAAACTCATAGAATGTGAGCTAATTTTAAAAATTTGTGGTAAAAAAAAAGGATTATGTCAGTTGAAAGATTTGTGTGGTTGTGTAATGCCCCTAATTTTTTTGTTATATAGAATTTTTGGATATCCATGTGGTAGACATCCTACACAAAGGGCTTGTGATTCCAAAATTTTCATATTGAGTTGTGATATTCTATCTTGATTTTGAACTGGAAAAGATCAAAGCTCAAATGTACCCCATATGCTAGGGTACTATTCACGCAACCCAGTTATCACCATGTAATCTTGTTATGAGGACCCATAATTTTATTAAAATTTAAATCTCATGAGGTAATGATGGGACAAAGCTATTCCCTCAATTAAATCCATAATTTAATTGATCATCGCTTTTTAGTACTTCGATAAGTCTATCCTCATGTCCATTAGGTTGTGTTCAAGTGATAAGTAAGGCCATTTGATTCCCAACATATGCGCTACACCCAATAAAGGACCATGATAAAGTAGGAAGCGGGAATTCATAAGATTTATAAGAGAAAAATTTGTCGTAATCTTTCCAGTGTTGGCTAGAAGTTGGAGACGTTAGAATTTGATGAATGGATTCGAGAAATTAAGGTTAATTCCAACATAAACATCTAATATTAATATTTTATCACTAGGATGATGGACAAATAATTTTTTATGTTGTTGTAATGTTTTGATACACACTTTTATAAAAAATCCAGGATTTTTGAAACTTCTAGAAATCATGTGCCCTTTTTACTAGGGAATTCGAAGAATATATTATCTAAAAGGGTGGGGACTTTATTTTATTATTTTAAAGTTTTAAAGATAGCATGTTCCAAGGGTTTACAATGGGTTTTTATATTCATATATTAATCCATATTCACACTCTACTTAAGAATAGATTGCTTTAATCTTGGATGTTTTCACCCATTTCCTATTAGAGCACCCCAATTTTCAATTTGTCATTGATAGATTATTTGATAAATATTTTGTTTTAGTGAGGTTTTTTTTTTTCTTTTGTTTTTCATGTATTTGTAAGAAGCCATGATAGTATTTGGGGGCGGGGGATGAATCAATATTGTTGGAATTTTAAAACTTCGTTTAACTTGCAATGATACTAGGACACCAATAAACTTTCCAATAATTAATTTATATGAGTATGGGAAGAAATAACATATGTATCACAATGATAACATACAAATTATTCAAATATTTGTTTCAATTTCTTCACAAGGCAAGCTACAACTTCTTGTTAGAAAGTTCTTTGGCTACATACAGTAGGAACCAAAAATTCATTGAATTTATCAACTACAACTGAAAGGAGCTACAACCCCAAATTTTATCAGCTACCACTGAAAGGAGATCCAACCCTTTACCTTTTACCAAAAACTATTGGAAGGAGCTACCATCCCTAACTTGCAAGCTACAACTTTCATAACCTATATGATTCATCTTTCATACAATTTTCATACTCAAATCATGAAGCCAATCGTTTTTTACAACATAAATCAATTTGTCTCTCAAACACTCACCAAAACCACCGTTAAAAAACCTTTAACGATCTCTTATTATTGAACAATTCCCATTCATCGAAAATTCCATGCCTGTGATCACCTTGGATTTACAAATTCAACTCTGCTTATAAAGAAATTTGGGCTGATATTTTTAGAATTGAAACTTTAGCTCTCTTGAACTTGGAAACTTTCATGGATCTTGTATTTTTTCCTTTTCCTAGTTTTGTCAAGTCATCTCAATGTGTTCAAGTTTTCAAATAATGCTATGTTATTTCTCTGAGAAAAATTGAGTTAGATTGATAATTTTTCCAATTTTGGATTTTTTATTAGGATCTAGCTAAGTTTGTTCTAAATTTTGTGTATTACCAGTTGTAGCCAATTTTCCAAATCTTCCTCCAATTATCGTCGATATTTCTATATTCTTTTAACTCGTCCATGCTTTTATTTTAGATCTTTTTTTCTTTGATGTTATGTTTGGCATAACTGCCAAATTCAAGCTACCGACTCATCTATGCAAACATGGAATATAATGCCAAAATTATAAGTTGCTAACTCATCCACCACAATCCCCCTTTATGCTACAACCCTAAGGGATTGTTTTGCACTGCAAAAAATTCATGCATTTGGTAAAAATGCTACAACTAAACCAGGTCCCAGTGCTAAAATATTTTCGTTACTTATCGAAAAATCACTTGTAAAGAAACTTTCCATCTCTCGGGTCTGTCTTCCTAGCTGATTTGTTTTTTGCGCCTTTGTTTTTTCTCTGGGGATTTTCCTTCCGGGATTTTTTCAATTCGATATTTTTTCCTTCCAACATTTTTTTATTCTGGGATTTTCTTACAATATTTTTTTCTTTGGGATTTTTCCTTCCAAGAAAGTCCATGTCTCTCAATTTTTAAATTCTAGGTTTTTTTCCTTTTGGGTTTTCTTTCTTCTGGGACTTTCCTTCCGAGAAAGACTCTATATTACCAGTTTTTTCTTCCAGCCTTTGCCTTATGAGTTTTTCTTCTGGGTAATTCCTTCTGGTCTGTCATCATATTGACATCACCAACACTTCATGGTGTCATTTGAGTGTTGACATGTGTCACTCATATTTGGCCCACTAGGGTACCTAAAAATTATGAATATGCCTACCACATGTCCTCATTCTATATTGCCACATCATGATGAGATCATCATCCACCTTTGCATCCATGAGAAAATCACGTTGCACCATCCGTCTTCTAGTGAGGGGATAGAAAGGGTCCCAAGCCTTTGTGTTTTTCGATGAATTATTTATTAAATTTTTTAATATAAACCTCTAGGTTCAAGCCCTTTTATACCTCTGCAACTGTTCCAAACTACTGGCTCTTAATTACCCAAGCCATTATTAATTGAGTTTCAAATTTATATTTTGGGGAAGTACCTTTTGGTCTGTAACTACCCCAACTTCCCAAATCTTAATCAGGCAGACCATTATCAATTGTTTTTCATATTTATTTTCCGGGGAAGCACCTTCTGGTCTATAATTATCCCGACTTCCTAACTCTTAATTACTTGGTCATTTATCAATTGTGTTGCATGCTTATTTTCCAGGGAAGTACCTTACAGACTTAAACCTCTACACGCATCTATGTTTCTTCCAGGATAGGTCTCTCGGTTGGAGTCACAATGCTGTCAGATCCACGGCTGTCTGTTCCTTAGATTTGGGCACTCTGCTAAATCTCCGCCACTTTCGGAAATGCACGAAACTTAACATGATCCAAAGGCTCTCTAACCACTTTAGCTCTGCAATATTTGACTTTGGGGTTCCATTCTTTACTAGCTCTCACTTGTGATCCAGGAGGCCATTTTTGAACTTCCATATACCACTGGAAATATATTTCAGAGCTCTATCCATATGAATGGGCCCCAACTATGTTTTAAGTGACCTTATGAGTGAGAAATGGCTTCAAAATATCCTCATCATCACTAACATTTCCTTTAACATTATTTGAGATGATATTCATTCTTCCTGTAATAACCTATGTTTCTACCTTCATCCTAATCACATTTGGTATCATTGGAAACACATTTGTAACATTTATCACCTTTGGAATTGATGAAAACCTCTTGATCAAACAAAATCAACACCATAAAGAAAAAAAGTGTGCATCATGATCTTCTCCTCCTTTAAAGTCCTTTGCATGTTTCCCCCCCTTAAATGCACTTCTAAGCTATTGTGGAATAATTATATTTTCCTAGACATCTCCCCTTATTATAAATTTATTCTCCATATTTTTTTTTATCACCAATACTACTCCCCCTTTGAAATAAATGTTAAATACACCAACATGATCCCCCTTTCATGTGGATCTTGTGGACCTGGAAACTTTATCGTTATATAATGAATTCTTGTTGATTTCCTTTCTTTCTCTTGAGGAGTATCTAGTGAAGGTAGGAAAGAGAAATTACTCCTAATCTCTGTCTTAAATGCTCAAACTTATCTCTTGGGAGAGGTTTGGTGAAAGTATAAAATACATGTTATTTTATAGATACATACTCCAACTCGAATGCTTGATTTGTAACTTTCTCTCTCAAGAAGTGATACTTGATTAGAATGTGCTTTTTATTTGTGTGAAATACACAATTATTTGACACGTTGATGGAACTTGTATTTTTATTAATAATAATAATAGGTTGATCATAAAATACTTGTACATCCTATAGATTTTCTTCATCCATAAGAATTGAGTACAACAAGAAGCTACGGCTATATATTCTGCTTCAGTGGTAGATAATGAAATTGAATCCTGCTTCTTTCTCAACCACGAAACAAGACATTCTCCAAGAAAGAAAGCACCACAACTAGTGCTCTTTAAATCATATACATCACATGCCAAATCAACATCAGTATAAACAATTAATGAAAAATATTTACCTCTTTGGTACCAAAGTCCATAATCCATTGTCGCTTTGAGATATTTGAGAATTCTCTTAGCTGTTACAAGACAAATCTATCCGGGGGTTGTTTGAAATATTCCAACAATACCAACTTCCTATGTGATGTATGTATTTAATGTTGTAAAATATAAGAGGCTTCCAATAGTAGATATATATAAATTCTGGTCCACTTTTGGCGATTCATCAATCTTACTAAGCTTGTAACCTATAACCATTGGTGTGCTCACCAAGGAACACTCCTCCATTCCAAACTTATTCAATACTTCCTTGAGATAATCTCTTTTTGCTATAAAAATCCCTTTTGAAATCTGTGCAATCTACAATCCAAGAAAATAAGAAAGCTATCCAAGCAGATACATATCAAACTCCACCTTCATATCAGCTGCAAAATGGCATATTAGATTATTTGAATCACTTGTAGATATAATAACGTCAACATAAACAACCACCATGATTAGTTTTCCATCATTGGATTTAACATATAAATCACTATCAGCTATGCGTCTTTTGAAACCACACTTGAGAAAGTAACTGTCCAACATGGAATACCAAGTCCGCAGGCCTTACTTGAGACCATATAAGGCCTTATTTAACTTTCAAACATAATCAGGCCAATCTAATAGGTGAAAAACATCTGGTTGTTCTATTTAAACTTCTTCCTGTAATTCTCTATCTAGAAAGACAAATTTGACATCCATCTGATATATCTTGAACTTATTGAAACAAGTGAATACCAAAAACATTTTAATAGATTCTAATCAAGAAATAGGTGTAAAATTTTCATCAAAATCCATACCATTGATTTGAGCATAGCCTTTGCACACTAATATTTCCTTGTTTCTGACCACTTCTCCACTCTCATTCAACTTATTCATGAAGACCCATTTCATGCCAATGACATTCTCGTTTTATGGTCTAGGAAAAAGCTCCCATGTCTGAATTTTCTTTATCTAGTCAAGTTCATCATGCATGGGTTTTAACCAATTGTCATCATGGATAGCTTATGCAACATCCTTTGGTTCCTCCATGGATAAAAAAGATACATGAAATTGAATAGGGGAATTAATCAACTTCCTTCTTGTCTGTACACTTGTGTTTAAATCGCTAAAAACTTGATCAGTTGAGTGGTGTTCTTGCACATACCTTGAAGGATATTTGGCTTGAGGACTTATGGGTTCTTCACTGGTTTTCTTAATAACTGGATCATGCCTTTTATTCTTGAATATGCACTCAACTACTCTATTCCCAAAACTTTGACAGTTATAGCATTGAATTAAATTCTTCAAAGGAGCAAAAGAATTCTTATACTTAGGTCTCCTCATCCTCTGTCTGACTTGCTGATCTTGTTGATATTTTATTCTTCTTGATCTGAGATGCTTGTATGATAAATTCACTCTACAATTCGTTTCCTTGTGTCCATAGTTGGTACATGTAAATATATAACTTGGAAATATGTCTTCATACCTGGAATAAAATCAAATTCCGAATCTTTGTTGGGTTGACCTCTCTGAATTCCGATTTTCCTCTTTAGTATTTTTTGTCTTTGCCTGGGAAAAATTCCTCCTCTTATTTGGTAGTTGTTGATACATATCTTGCTAAATATTTGGCTGCACACTACCTTTTTATTTTTTCTATTGTGTTGAACCTTATTTTTTGTTGAGTTGT
The DNA here is from genome assembly GCA_034641835.2 of Pinus albicaulis. Taxonomy (NCBI): domain Eukaryota; kingdom Viridiplantae; phylum Streptophyta; class Pinopsida; order Pinales; family Pinaceae; genus Pinus; species Pinus albicaulis. The sequence goes on along the minus strand of CM076574.1, from coordinate 670,953,762 downwards.
CACCATTTTTAGTTACTTGCATAAAGCTAATTGGTTTCTTTCCCTTTAATTTTACCACTAATCTAGAATCTTCGTAAAATACAAGACCAACTCGATTTTTGGAGGCTCTTTGTGCTTCCATAATGTCATTTAAATTTTCTTTCCCATTTATAAAATTTTGATTGAAGCTCAGTTGGGTTTTTTCCTTTTCCAACTCTTTTCTTAAGAAAAAAACTTCTCTTTCTAGCCTCTCACATGCTTGACTCTTTTCACTGAGCTATTGATTTAAGGTTTCGTAAATTGTCTTACCTTCTTCGATTTTTAGGAATAATGGTTCAAAAAATTCAGTTTTTTCTTTGATCAAAAATCCTTTTGAGATTTATTTTTATTTCTCAGCCTTTCAATCTCTTAAAGTGGGTTAACTAGATCTCCTTCTAAGTCCACCTCGACATCTTCACCATCATAATTAATGGATTCAAGTTCTAAATTGTCTATATCCATAAGGATGATCTCTTTTGTGCTTTCATCATATTTTTCCTCATCAAAGTATTGGATGCCTTCACTTTCATATGAGCTGGCATCTTGGGTGTATAATCTCTTATTTTTGGCCCTCTTCCCATCCTTTTGAAATTTCTTGAACTTTTCTCTTGGATCATATTCCGTCTTCCTCTTTTCAGGACACTTGGAAGCATACTGACCAAATTTTCCATAATTAAAGTACTTAAAAGGTAGCTTAACTTTATACTTTCGTGAGCCTCTCTTGAGATTCATCACAAACTTGGCTTCTCCATCTGATTCACAATAAGAATCATCATTATCTTCTTAGGGATTTTTATTTTCTTTGAAGGAAAACTACTTTGTTGTAGGATTGTCATTAGAAATTCTCATCTCATAGGAAGTGAGTATACCAAGTAATTGGTCCAAAGTGAGAGTCTTTAATTCTGTCATATCCTCAATGGATGATACCTTGGGATTAAGTCTCTCAGGGATAGATCTCAACACCTTTTGAACTACCACATGTTCTTCTAATTTCGCACCAAAGCTTCATATAGTGTTCACAACCTTATCAACTCTAAAGAAATGCTTTGAAATATCTTCATCATCATGCATCTTTAAAGACTTAAAATGCATTCTAAAACCTTTAAGTTTATCTTGCTTTAACTTGTTGTCACCTTCATAGCAGCCACTGACCTTGTCCCAAATAAATTTTTTTGTTATGAAGTACATAACCTTAACAGGTTTTAATTTAGGTATACTAGCAAGCAGTGCATTGACGGATTTAGAATTTCATGTGAACTCCATATTTTATCTTTAGTAATCATCGTTGTAGGCTTTTGATATTCTTCTTCTACAACATCCCACACATCAAATCCAAGTGATTGAATGTAGGTCTTCATCCTTAATTTCCAAAAAAAATAGTATTTCCATTGAACATGTGTGCCATGTTTGTGAATCCTCCTTCCTGGTTTGTCACAGCCCTTGATATTTCTTCTAGTTGTTAAACTAATCTAAAGTAACCTGGTTTCTTTGATACTAATTGCTAGAAAACCGGATAATACTGAGGGGGGGTGAATCAATGTTGTAGAAATTTTAAAAATTACTTTCACTTGTAATGATACTAACACAAATAAAATTTCCAACAATTAATTTATATGAGCATGGAAATAAATAACATATCTATGAGAATGAGAACACACAATTTATTCAAATATTTCTTTTAATTTCTTCACAAGGTAAGCTACAACTTGTTATTACAAATTTATTTGGATACAACCAACAAGAAACAACTACTCCCTAAATTTATTAGCTACAAATGAAAGGATATACAACCCCTAAGTTTATTAACTACCACTGAAAGGAGCTCTAATCCCTTACCATTTACTAGCAACTATTGGAAGGAGATACAACCTCTGACTTGCAAACTACAACTTAAATGACCTCTATGATTCATCTTTCATACAATTTTCATACTCAAATCATGAAGCCAATCCTTTTTTACAACATAAATAAATGTGTTTCTCAAACACTCACCAAAAACCACCATTACAACACCTTTAACAAACTATTATTAGTGAATGATTCCCCTTCATCCACAATTCCACACCTTTGTTCATCTTGGATCTGTAAATTCTACTCTGCTTATAAAGAATTTTGGACTGATATTTTTAGAATTGAAACTTTAGCTCTCTTCAACATGGAAAATTGCATGGATCTTGTAATTTTTCCTTTGTCCTACTTCTGTCAATTCATGTCAATGTGTTCTTCAAGTATTCAAATATTGTTGTTGTCGTTGTGAAAAACACCCTCCAAAGTTTTTCTTATACTTGAATTTTGGAGCCTACTGTGGATCTTGGGATTGGTCGTTTCGTAGTCACTTCTCAGTCGGTTAATATTTTTGTAATTCTTTGATCTCCCTTTCTAGATTACAAGTGTTGAAGTCACCTGCTCACACATGCTCAGTTCATAATGAGTTCATGAGCACATTTTTTCACGCAAGCTTGAATTGGCCTAGCACAGTCCATCAAGACAATGCCTGTGCAATGTTAAATCTATGTCGACAGTCAGTGCACACTATCCTTGATAATCTCTCACTTTTGGCTGTGTTTGTACTTCTATTTCTGTAAGTTTTTCCAACTGTCGCTTTTTCGCACCTTCGCTTTCGTGAGTGTTGTTTTCATGCTTTCGACTATCGCTTTTGTTTCTTTTAGATTAATTAGTATCATTTTCATGTTATATTCACACCGACATGTGTCACTTTGATTGTCGTTCGCATATCGCAAGTGTTGTTCACAACTTTCTCTTCATATATCTAATGTCGTCTTTTGACATGTGAGGTTTTTCTTATCGTATAAAATGTAGATTTGGTTTGTTTCAAGAGATAAACTTGGTGATAATGAGTCATTCTTACCATGTAAACATGTATCACACTCATTCCCAACGTTTCAAGCACTGCCGCACAAGTGTTTTTAATGTTGTTGCATAGTGTATCTTTAGTGTCACACTTTGAACGAGTTGTCGCATTGAGGAAATCATGTTGTTCACGTGTTTTTAGTGTCCTATGTTGTGTCATCAAGTGCTATAAGTGTGTGATCATGCTCAAGTCTTGTTCTTGCACAAATTCATCTCATTGATCCCACACTTAGTCAAAACCATGAAAAATTTCCGATAAGGCCACTCATCCTCATCCAACCCTCCTGAACTGTCCATTTGCAATCTCAATCCTCACGCAACAACCTTCTCTCTTGGCACTGCGCAATGCACAATCTCTTCCAACCATAACTTCACATTTCGCAATATCAGTGCTCAGGCCCAGCCCCAAAACTCTAGAACTATGCAATATTTATTTGCAGCCAAACCTAAAATACACATTACGCAGTCTCAGTCATCAAGCCTCAGCCTTGAGCTCCTGAATTTCACAAGTGCAAAATCACTTTGCCTACTATCCTTCCACAATTTATCAGTGTGAAAATTCAGTGCTCAAGCCTCAAGCTTGAACCCTTCAACCCCTCAACTGCGCAGTCACCTATTGTAGCCTCTTAAAATTGTGCATTGGGTAACCTCAAGGCTCAAGCCTCAAGCTTGAACTCCTAAGTCCCTTAATTGCATAGTTACTTGAGTCTGTCCTTCCATAACTGTGCATTGGGCAACATCAACCCTCAAGACCCAGTCTTTATCTCTTGATTCCCTCAATTTCATAATCCTTTGACCCTTTCCATCATGAAGTGTGCATTTCACAGTATCAAGCTCAGTCCCAGACCTTGGCCTCTGTAACTGCGCAATCCTTGAGACAAAGTCACTCCACCAGTCACTATTTCCAACCCTAATGAGTGATTTTATGAAACAGGTTAGATTAGGAGTTTTTAGGCTGATGTCATCTTGTCATGAATGATATTCAACTAGGTACTCTATATTATCATGGCAACATGATGATGGAGGAAAAGAACACCTATGGTGCTGAAGAGACAAAATGATCATCATGTAAGAAGACGAAGGAACACAAAATTGCAACAGGAGACAAAATATCAAGATCACATTGAAGACTCCTTATCTTCAATTCATGAGGAGGAGGAAGAAGAATAACATGAATTATCTCTCAAGAAGACTCAAATACATAATTAGTAAAGAGTGACTTGACATTTCCATGTCATCATGTAGTGCATGTCATCACTGTCATTTCAAGTCATGTCATGAGTCATCATGTGCCACATCATTTGTGGATTATGTAAATCCTATATTGGAAAATGTAATGTAAAGTTGAAGTCCAAGAGTTATCCATGTAATGTGAAAATTCATGTGGGAGTTGAAAGGTAATGGAGAAGTCAAACGATCATGAGGGTAATCCAAGAGTCACAAGGGAGGTGAATGATCACCTCATTTGTTATATATACACCCCCATTGTTCATGAAAATGAATTTTCAACTTGTCTACTCCTACTAGGCATTAGAGAGGAAGATAGTTTTTTTTGAGGAGTGAGTGATTGCTATAATGCTCCACCACTGGGGATAGTAGTGTTCATTGTCTTGATGTATTTTGGAACTTTTACTTAATTTATAAGCTCGTTGAGCCAACATGCTTTCATGCACATGTCGTGAATATTGTAAGATTGTTCTTTAAATTTTTGCAATGTATGTAGTTTTCACTTGCACTAAGGAAATTCAACTATTACAGTGGATTTGGTACTTATCTTGTTGAATGTATGTTGTATATGCTTTAAAAATCGTTGCTTCCTTGTGAATTATTCTGCTAGTTAATCAATGATTCATTCATATGTATATGCTCATTTTAATTTTCTAAATTAGTACTATTACTTCTCTAAAGGGCCCACTTTTCTCTCCCCTTTCAATAGAAGGACCTTGATACTTTCGCAACTGAACATTTCACATGGAATACTCACTTGCTAATCTGGAAATACCTGTGTATTACTCTCTTGTGCTGAACTTTGTAGCCAAGGAAAATATACAAGGATACATGGCAGTCGTGTCGATACTCCAGATGAGGCTCCTACTCCAAACAATGTGAGGTCTAATTGGGACTTCACATTGGGAGATCCCCTTGGTTGATGGATTTCCAGCACTGTCAACAACGACTCTAATGTTTCTTTGAGAAAAATTGAGTTAAACTGATAAATTTTGAAATTTTGGAATTTTTATCAGGATTTAGTTGAGGTTCTTTTAAATTTGGCATATTACCATCTTTATCCAATTTTCCAAATCTTCCTCCAATTATTGTCCATGCCGCTAGATTCTTATAACTCGTTCATGCCTTTATTTTAAATATTTTATGCTTTGTTATTATATTTGAAATAACTGCCAAATTCAAGATGATGACTCATCCATGCAAACATGGCATATAATGCCAAAATTACAATTTGTCGACTCATCCACCGCAGTCCATCTTTATGTAATAGCCCCGAGGGCTTATCTTGCACTGCAAACACTCTATGCCTTTGGTCACAATGCTACAATATAGCCAAGTCCTAGCACTGAAAACTTTCTGTTACTTATCAGAATGTCACTTGTTGGTAAACTTTCCATCTCCTGGGCCTGTCTTCCTGACTAATTTCCTTTTCTTACCTTTGTTTTTCCTCTGGGGATTTTCCTTCTGGGAACGACACTGTATCCTATGTTTTTTTTTTCCTTTCTGGTGTTTACTTCTAGGAAAGACTCCATCTCTTGAGTTTTTTCCTTCTAGGTAGGTCCTTCTGGGTTGTCATCTTGTTGATGTTACCAATGCTACATGGTTCCATCTTAATGGTGACACGTGTCACTCAGATTTGGCCCACTAGGGTACCTGAAAACACTGAATCTTCTTACCACGTGTTGTCATTCTATATTGCCACATCGTGTTGATGTTATCATCCACCTGTGCATCCATGAGCGAATCACCTTGCGCCATCTATCTTCTGGTGAGGAGAGAGAAATGGTCTTGAGCTTTTGTTTTTTTGAACTAATTCTTTGTTAAAGTTTTTAATAAAAACCTCCGATTTCAAGCCCTTTTATACCTCTATGACTCTCCTAGATTCCCAACTCTTAATTACCCATGCCATTATCAATTTCACTACATATTTATATTCTGGAGGAGTACCTTCCGGTCTACGACTGCCCCGACTTGCCGACTTCTAATTACCTGGGCGATCATCAATTGCACTGCATATTTATTTCCAGGGAAGTACCTTCCAATCTACAACTTCCTTGACTTCTCAGATCTTAATTACCCAGGCCATTATTAATTGTGTTGCATATTTAATTTTCAGGGGAGTACCTTCTGGGTCGGACTTGTGTCATCTCAGGCTTAATCCTCTGCGCGCATCTCGATTTCTTTTGTGCTAGGCCTTCTTATTGGTGTCATAATGTCGTTAGAGCCATGCCTACCTGGCCCTTGGATTTCATTGCTCCACCACATTTGGTAATGTGCCAAACCTAACATTCTCCGAAGGTTCTCTAACTAGTTTAGCTTTGCAATCTTTGACTTTGGGGGTCCCTTCTTTAGTTGGCTCTAACTTGTGATCCAAGAGACCATTTTTAAACTTCCACATACCACTGGAAAAATCTTTCAACGCTCTATCCATCTGAGTGCGTCCCAATGTGTTTAAAGAGATCTTATGAGCTAGAAATGGCTTCAAAGTCTCTACATTATCACTAAAATTTCCTTTCCCATTCTTTGATTCAATCTTCATTCTTCTTATAATCATCTCTGTTGCTCCCTTCATCCTACTCACCTTTGCCATCCATAACAACACATTTCTAACAATATGTTTACAGAAATAGCTCTGACAATAGACACAATGATAGCTCATAATGTAGTCCATAACGTTATTATGGGAGTGCCTTCACAATGAATATAATGCGATGAAAACTTTCAATAGAATATTTCAAGTTTGAACAAAGTATTTTCATGCTGCTTTATATAACTCGCAACATTACATAAAACTAAGTCGTAGAAAACCCAAACATAGGCATGTATAGAATGAAAAGTAAATAGCATGGTTTGCTGACTTATTTCACACCGCCTGAAATCATCAATGGATTGGAATGTCTAGGGTTAATTCTCCACCAAGAGTCGGTCTAGATGAAGCACATTGCTGAGTCCCTAAGAGAACCCATCGAGGATTGATTTTTCGCGGGTTTCTTCATGAGTTTCCTTCTGATGATTAATGGAATGTTTTGTTAATATTTTGTTAACTATAGCGTGTACTTGGACTTAACCATCACAAACGATAAATCATTCAAACATTTTCATATTTGGACACTTTCAACTATGCTCCTAAAAGTGTATATAGAGGTAGGTAAAAGGTCAGGTTGAATTATGTTTCGTTGTTGGTTTATCGGTAATGCGTTGTATAGCATAATCTTCTAAAATATTATTTTCATCTGACTCTGTAACTTGTAATGCTTCTTGTAGAACACTAACAAACTCTTGACTCAAGTGGAGTCCAGTAGAATGAACGAAAGTTTACCACCATTATATATACATCCATCATATATATATGCATGTCATCCGTGATCAAGAAATGCATTTTAACTAATGGAAATTGTTTTTTCGTTAACATGTCTTGCCTGTCGTTTTAAAAAAAAGACATATTCTCATTCATATTTTATTGGATGATTGTGTAAGATGATATATATGTCCACTTTCAATATATATATGATTGTGTAAGCTGATATATATGTCCACTTTCAAAATATATATAACCACTGTATTGCAATTCCAGTCATAATTTAATTACTTAATATACATTTAGCACAAGGAAGGTAGTGTAACTATGGCAGTGTAAAGTTATTAGTAAATATGGTAGTGTAATTTTATTTATTTTTATAAATTTCATGTTCAGTTATATTATATTAATAAGTGACAGAAAGCAATTGAATTGTAAATGATTTTCCATTGTTATTATTTTTGAAACATTTTTTTATTATTGATCTTTTATTTGATATGTTGCTTTTTTGAAAGCAACTTTGTAGTTAGTTAAATATAGTGTTATAAAAGTTTTAAAATAAATTATTGTTTTGTTTAGGTTTAAGTATTTTTTTAATGGTTGATTATTTTTAAGTTTAAAATAGTTATTTATTAATTAACTTAAAATAATGTTTAATTGCATTATGTAGACCTATATTTTAAGAGATAAATTAGGAAATATATATATAGAGGTTATATTAGTATTATATAAAATTTTATTAAAGATTGGATTAAATTTAGATTTTAAATTATGGATGGATTTAATGTTTACAAACTTTGTGTTAGATGAATATTGGTGGTTTAATGAGTAGTGTTGAAATAGCCTAGATCATAAATGAATATTGAATAATTTTTGGTATTCATTTTTATACAAGAAAATGAAATTGATTTTTCTCATGAATCGTGATAATAAAGCTATATTATATTAGTGCTTTATATTTGACATGTATGATTCTCATATTTATGATGTTATGATATGAGGTTATATTAACATGTGGTTCCATTTATTTTGTGATGGAATGATATATCTTTGATACATATAAGTTGATGTTGTAACTTATGATGGTATTTTATGATGTGAAGCATGTGGTTATTGCATGCAGATTTTATGACATACATGAGCATGTTGTTTTACTATTCAAATTGTTGTGATAATGATGTTGTATACTCATGATCAATATGGTATGCATGATGTGGAATATGGATTATTTTATATAATGTAATGATTAGAATTAATGCATTGGTTGCATGTTGAGATGTGGTGATTGACAGGAAATTCACAAATGGGACGAGAGAGTCGGTTTATTTGATGATCACGTGGGAGCCCATACTTGTGAGGGAGAATATCTAACACCGTATGGGTTGGAGATAGGCTCAATCAACATTATATATGTCAGTGATATTTTTCCTTGTATAGCTCTTGATGGATAGATCTTGAAGGGATATGGGACCATCACGAGGAGGTCGAGTGATTGATATTGGATTTAGATCTCAAAGTCGAGAAGTGTCTATAAGACTTTGATGCCTGGGGTTGTGCACCTTAGTGAGTGTGGAGGGAGTTGGGCTAGCCTTGCGAGATGCATAGATTCATTGAGCACTTAGACCGGATGCTTGCCTTGGGGAAAATGAGTTATGAGCCTTGGGGCTATGATATAGACCGATGAGGCTTTATGCCTAGTTTTGAAAGTTGGGAAAAATGACTTGAGATTCCTTAGGATTTCCTTAATGTTGTCTAACTTTTGATGCCTGATGGTATACTAGTTCAGCAAACCGTGTAGGGAAAACATGAAGTAATAAATAAATAAATAAAATAATAAAATGTCAAAAGATTAAACTCAACTTCAAGGTAAAGTTCCTTAAAGGGGGGAGTATGTAATGCCCCGTAATAATAAATTAATAAATAATAATAATAATAATAATAATAAATGAAATAATATTAATATATAAATTAATAAAACAACAAATAATAAAGAAAAGATAATAATAGTAAATAAATAATGAATAATGAAGAAAAATAATAATATCAAATAAACACAATAACAAATAATACACTAAAGTTATATATATATATATATATATATATATATATATATATATATATATATATATATATATGTTAACATAGAAAAAAAAACAAATAAAATAAGCAAGAGTTAAATTAAGAAAAATATTAAGTAAAACTTAAGAAAATAAAACAAAAGTTGGCATGTTGACACATGGATTGTGTGCATGAGGATAAATTTCCAATCCTCTTCCATTTTTGGAACAATTTTTTATATTTATTGGCTGGAAGGGAGATGAGAAACATTCATTATATTTATTGGCTGGAAGGGAGATGAGAAACATTAATTATATTTATTGGCTGGAAGGGAGATGAGAAACATTCATTTGTTCTGGATGAGAATGCTGTGAGACACAAAATTCTGTAGTAGTAGTAGTTGAGTGAGGACTTAGGTGTGGGTAGCTGTAGAAATATTTTGTGTAGTTGAGCCTACGATTGGGTGGAGATTCATCCCTAAAACTTTATTGTGGTCAACAAGATTCAAGTAGCCCCACAAATCCATAATTGACAGTAAGGCATATCTTTGGTCTTTAGGTAAATATTCGCTACTCATGGTTTTCGAAAATTCTGTGTTAAATCAGTGAATGTTTTATGCAATCATTAATACAATTGTTTTATGTATTTAGTTAGTATATTTTAATTTCGTGTTGTTAAACGTGGAAAAATTCAAAACATGTATTTCACCTAATTTTTTTTTTGGTAAAGTTTATAAATGTCCTCAATTTCAATGTGAGATATACTATATCCAAATAATATTTTTTCTTAATTCATCTCAAAGAGATAATTTAGTGACATCAAGAGTCCAAATTATGTGAAAAATTAAAACATTGGTTCTCCGAATTTATAAAATCAACATAGTTCTTACAATGTTAGATATAACCTCTAAACCAAATAAAAGAGAATATTTTCTTAGTTCATCTCAAATAGAGAATTTAGTGACAGTAAGAGTCCAAATTATATGAAAACTTAAAACATTGGTCCTCCAACCTTATGAACCAACATAGTTCTCTTAATGCTAGATATAATCTCTAAACCCAATAAAAAATATTTTTTTGTTTATAGAGTGCTAAACTAACTCAGGTATTTTAAAACCCTCGAAATCTTTGAAAGAAATTGTAGAAATTATACAAACAATATGTATACCAATGGATTGAATTTGATCATGCAATATGATAAAGCAAGATACTGAATCCTTAGACCACAAATCAATTGTAGAAAATAAACATGATTGCCAATCACAAGAAGTAAAGAAAGAAGCAAATCAAACCACAACACATATATTTTCCGGGGGAAAGCTTGCTACTCAAAACCTCTCTATATTTTATTGTATATTCACCAAGTAATCATGAAACAATTACAATGCACTCTTCTCACAAGAGTCTCCTGCATTCTCAGAACTGTCTCACACTGATTCAGACAAAATCGACCAACACTTAGCCAATTTTTAGCCTCTGCTCAACCTGCCTTTCTTGCGCAATTCATGTGGAATGTAATCTCTTTTCTTTACAAAATTCAGTCTTCAAAAACTGCAAAATTCTCATGGGAAATCATATGGGTGTTTTACTGCATGCTGGCAACCTGCTAATAATACAAATGATAGTTAACATCCCTTTAACCTTTGTCTCAACTGAGTCTCCACTAGAACTGACATGCATACAACTATTAATAGTAAATCATCAGTTGCATGACAGATCACTGCATGTGAATTAAATCAGATTTAATTCACTTGATCTCTCACTAGTGCAACAAATAGTTACAACTAGTTCAACTGATTTTAACTTAATTAATTGAGTTAACTGATTTCTCACGCATTAAACTAATGCACTAATTGCAACTCAAACTTTAAAACACATAGAATCACTCTGCATGCCTCACCAACCACCCTCAATTCAAAATTCATGAGCTAACCGAGTTTATCACACTCGGTTAATTATTACAAATGATTATGAGATAAGATTAAATTTTATTGTCTAATTTAATTAAGGGAAAATTAAATTAGACACACATTTCTTGTTTACTTTTCAACACTCCCTCTCAACAATAAAGGGATTATCAGCTGCCCCAATCTTGCCTCTATGGTATTCAAATGTTCTCCTAGCAAACACCTTCATTAGAATATCTGCATCCTCATCTTCTGTGTGAATGTACTGAAGTAAAATAATGTGCCTCTTAACACAATATCTGAGATGGTGGTACCAGATTTATATATGCTTGGACCTATCATGGAATATCGGATTATCTAAGAGTTTAATGAAACTTTGGTTATCACAATGTATCACCGTTGGATCCATCTGATAACCAAAAAAAAAACTAGAATCATCCTCATATCGATGGCCTCACATGCAGCCTGACTGGCTACCATGTACTCTTCCTCGACTGAACTGAGTGCCACAAATATCTACTTCCTATTGTACCAATAAGCTATTTTCAATCCTATGCTGAAGATCCCTCCTGGTCTACTCTTTCTTTCTGATGGACTGCCTGCCCAATCTGCTTCGGTGAAGCCTTGAAGCTTCAATCCCTATGTCCGTCTGTACCATAATCCATACTCTGTAGTGCCCATGAGATATCTCAAGACATGCTTCCCCGCCTTCCAAAAGAGCTTGGTCGGCTTAACCATAGATTGACTCAGTTGGTTAATTGCATAGAAAATGTTTGTTCTGGTGTTCACCAAGTACATCAATGAACCCACAAGCTGCCTGTAAACAGTAGTGTCCACTACCTCACCTGAAGTAGCATCCTCCTTCCTCCAGTTTCCTGGAAGAGGATTCTCCATGGGTTTACAAATCTCCATGTGAAACTTACTCAGAATCTCTTTGACATACTTACCTTGAGAAAAAAATAGTTCGCCATCCCGCTGCCATATTTCCAAACCAAGGAAATAGTGAAGGAGTCCCATGTCATTCATCTCAAACTCTCTTGCAAGATCCTCTTTGCAAGAAATTATGAGCTTCTCATCACCTATCAAAATTATATCATCAACATAAAGTACGATAATCAAGAGCTTACCATCAACCACAATCTGGTACAAGTTCGTATCTGCTTCAATCTTCGTGAAGCAAATCCAATGAAATAGCTATCAATCCTGGTGTACCAAGCACGAGGTGCTTGCTTCAACCCATACAATGCTCTCTTGAGTCTGCACACATGCGACTCACTTTCAAAGGTCTCAAACCCTTCTGGATGCTCTATGTACACTTATTCCTCAATAAATCCATTGAGAAACATATTTTTCACATCCATATGATGTATCTATCACCCCATCTGCGCTGAGAGTGAAAGGATAGATCTAATCAATGAGTATCTCCCAATCTGTATGAAAGTATCCTCATAGTCAATCCCATCAACTTGTGAGGATCCTTGGGCTAAAAATCTATCCTTGTACTTCTCCAAACTCCCATATACCACCTGCTTCACCTTATAGATCTATATATATCCCAAAATTGGTTGCTGCATTTATTCCTCAAAAGAGGATGGTTCTGTCACAATATAGTTTCTCATAAGAGCCATGTATTAGTAAAATTTTCTGGAGGCTGTCTTTGTTTGCGTAGTGAAGTAGGTTCTCTTACATGTTTTGTCACATCAAGTCTCAATCTATCAGCTTCCATCGTGCGCCTTCTACCATTTTTAGTGGATGGATTTGCATGAGTGTTTTCTGCCACTCCATGATCCTCCGCAGGTAGCTACTCACATCTTCAGGTTCATTCTTCGGAACCAAGAGTTCCTCATCTGCATGCAAATCCAGCTCCCTCTCAAGGTACAATCACATGGTTTTATCCTCATCGAATTTTATATCCCGTCTCATAACAGTCATCCTATTGTTTGGAAAATATACCCGATAGTTGTTGGGAGTATCAGTTTACCACACAAATATCCCAATCTCAACTGTTGGTTTGAGCTTCTTCCTGGAATATTTGGTCACATGGAAATAGAGAGATGAGCCAACAACTTTTAAATATAAAACATCATGTGTGCTCATGCCAAGTATTCGATGAGGACTACGATTTTGCACAAATACCGCTATGTTGCATGCCTCCACCCACAGATGCAACGGTAGGCCCTAATCATGCAACATCACTCGTGCCACACCCACAATTGTTCTATTCTTTATTTCTGCGACCCCATTCTGTCGTGGGTTATGAGGCACAATCAACTCTCTCTGAATTCTTGATTTGCTATAGAATTTCTTGAATTCATTGGAGATGTAATCACAACCATTGTCACTCCTAAGAGCCTTGACATGCTTTCGTGTATCTTTCTCCACCAGTGCTTCGAACTCACAAATTTTTGAGAACGTCTGGTCTTTCTTCTGCATGAAGTAGATCCAACACTTTCTAGAAAAATCATCAACAAATATCACATAATACCAATGCTTTGTTTTCGGAGCTGTAGATAATGGTCCACACACGTCTGGGTGAACTCTCTCAAGGATTTCTGGTGCTCGGTTCTCCTTCTTGTGAAAAGTGGCCTTTGCATACTTTCTCATGGTACATCGCTTGCATATGTCTATCTGTGCAAGAGTACCCTTTAGAAGCCCCATATAAATCTGTTGCATGACCTTCAAGGCATCATGGTGTTGATGGCCCAATCTCCTGTGCCATATCTCACCCTCATCTCGGCTCACCACTTTGTCTATCTTACCCATCAATGCTGCACAACCATCTACATCAAGTTTTTAGAGGTTCTTCACACGAATCCCAATATTCTTGGCTTTCCCTGTGGCTTTGTGTCGAAGGAAATATTTCCCTTCACTGTAAACCACATCATAACCTTTATCCTCCAACATTGCAACTGAAACTAAATTCTTTTTCAAGCCTGGTACATACATTACAACATTTAATAAGAAGGGTTTACCTAACTGTCTATAGAAGGTAGCTCTACCAATCCAGGCGTTGTACCTCCCATCATCACCCATTTTGATATGCATTTAGAGGTCCTTCTCCTCCAAGCTACTGAAAATTTCTTTGTCTCTTGTGATGTGGAAATATGCACCACTATTCAAGTACCACACTGATACCATCACACTTGACACCATGCATGCAATGAGCGAGAGGTCCAACTCAAATTGAGAGGCCAAAGCCTGACCAACTGCAGATCCTAAAGCCTTCTTCTTCTTCTTCTTATGTGGAAAATTAGTGGCACAATGTCCATGCAACTGATACTGAAAACACTTCACTCTAGACATTTCGCGCTTCTTGCCTTCTTTGATGGTCTTAGTTTTGGAATATGATTTATTTCCCTTCCCCTTCTTCACCTTACCAGCCAAGGCACAATTTTCCTCATCATCTGTCTTAGATGAGGATCCATCCCTGCTATTCCACCTGAATTCTTCTTGCACAAAATCTGACCAAATTCGTTCCCAATCTGGCAGTTTCTCCCTCCCATTGACAGAGTCCTGATAACTATGCCAACTCTTGGGAAGGCCTAGAATATCTAGGCTCACCAAGTCATCATTCGATACAATAATTTCAACGCTCCCAAGCTCATCTTGACATTGGACAAACTTGGTTAAATATTTCAGAATAAATATTTTGATTTTCCTGAGCTTTTCCTTTAGTGCCAATTTTTTGGGGTCACTTCTACTCTAAAATATTTCCATCAAATCCTTCCACATTTCATATGGAGTTTCTTTTCCATGGAGAACTGAGACAAATTTGCAGTCTCATACTCCATCCAATAAGATCTTCCTCGCCTTTGCAACCTTCTTTTGAAAAACATCAAGTAGAGCGGCATCTACTGCTATGGGTTTGGGAATGTCATTATCAATGAATTCTTTCAACCTGTTGTCCTCTTGAACTACCTCCATCCTATTTTTCCACACAATATTATTGGAACTTCCCTTGATTACATAATCTAATCTCAAGCCATTGAAAGCCATCTTGATCCTGACTCGCCTGTTGCACAAAGAATACTTTTGCAAATTCAAATGTTATTAAGTCACAAACTCAATTTTTTGTCCACTATAGTGATTCCCTGTGCTGTGATACCATGTAGAAATTATACAAACAATATGTATATCAATGGATTCAATCCGATCATGCAGTATGCTAAAGAAAGATACTGAATCCTTCTACAAATCAATTGCAGAAAATAAACACGATCTCCAATCAAAATAAGTAAAGAAAGAAGCAAATAAAACAACAACATATATATTTTCCTGAGGAAGGCTTATTGCTCAAAACCCCTCTATCTTCTATTGTATATTCACCAAGGAATCATGAAACAATTACAATTCACTCTTCTCACAAGAGTCTCCTGCACTCTCACAACTGTCTCACACTGATCTGGACAAAATCGACCAACACTTAGCCAATTTTCAGGCTCTGCTCAGCCTTCCTGCCTTGCGAAATTCACATGGAATGAAATCCCTATTATTTAGTAAATTCATCCTTCCGAAACTTCACAATTTTCATGGGAAATCCTATGGGTGTTTTACTGCATGCGGGAAGCTTTATGATAATACAACTAATAGTTAACATCCCTTTAACCTTTGTCTCAACCAGGTCTCCATTGGAACTGACATGCATGCAGATATTAGTAGTAAATCATCAGTTGCATGATAGATCACTGCATGTGAATTAAATCCTATTTAATTCACTTGATCTCTCACTAGTGCAACAGATATTTACAACTAGTTCAATTGATTTTAACTCAACCAATTGAGTTAATTTATTTCTCATGCATTAAACTAATGCACTAACTACAACTCAGACTATAAAACACATAAAATCACTTTTCATGCCTCACCAACGACCCTCAACTTGAAATTAATGAGCTAACTGAGTTTATCACACTCGGTTAACTATTACAAGTGATTATGAGATAAGATTACATTTTATTGGCCAATTTAATTAAGGGAAAATTAAATTAGACACACATTTATTGTTGACTTTTCAACATAAGTGGTATGAAAAATAATGTTGTTCAAACTTTTTCAAAACTTAGTGGATACCTTCAAAATATATGAGGACACAAAACATATACACCAAAGCCAAGGAGACTAGTTCAATAGCTATAATTCCATGTTAGAAATTGAAGGGAATAAGCCTCAATCATTAACCATTTAATATCATGTGATGATGCAAAATTAACATAATAAAATCAATATAAAGTATAAAATACAAGTGCACCAATATATATATTGCTAAAAACCTCTATGATATGAGGAGGAAACATCCATTGTCAATGATAAATGATGTTATTTTTGTCAATAACAATATTACAATATGTCTCCTATATTCCACAACCATCAAACTCATGATGGTCCACAACCATCAAACTCATGATGGTCCACCACAATAGATGACCCATAAATGAATAATTAGAAGCATCAATACCTTCTTAATAGATATGGTTCAATAGTGAGTATTTATCTATAGATAATGAATACCTGATAAGTGAAACTCATTATAGATCTGGATGAAATAGTTCAATATGAGATTTAAAGCTTCCAACTCTTTGATTCCCAAGGTAGGTAGTTGTCCTTAGAGGAAATTTAGTTAGGAAAAAAAGGAATTTACTTATGAAGAATATAAAAATAATATATTTCTCTCTTCTTTGATGGGGATTCAAAGAATAACCGAGGGGTGGTAGGTGCAGAGAGGATTCTTCATGATATTGGAGGATATTTGATATCCTATTAAACTTAAGGTTTTGGGATTGTTTAAAATAATCTAGTGGAGACATATGCCTTATCGTATGGTCTCTAAATATTTAAGGAGAAAGGTGCAAGGTCCTTATCATTCTTCAGAGATTCAATGTTTTTCATCAAAACCATAATCAATCACTATGATCTAGAAGGGTCTAAATTAAAAATTATATTTTCTAGAATCCAACATAATATATTATTTTTAAAGGATTTTCTTTCTTTCATATAAAAAATAATTAAATAAGGACAAACATTAGTGGTATAAGTTAGCCTATAAGCTTAGCACTATAACTTTGTTAAAATGTGAGTAGTATATATATATATATATATATGTATGTATGTATGTATGTATGTATGTATGTATGTATGTATGTATGTATGTATGTATGTATGTATGTATGTATGTATGTATGTATATATATATATATACATACATACATACATACATACATACATACATACATATATATATATCCCCTAGACACTTGATTGAGGGTATTATTGTCGGAAATTATCAACATGAATCATTCATTGTTAACAAGCTAGCAAAGCATTGGGAAATATGGTTAATGGAATTTCACTTGATTGGCCTTGATGTGAAATTATGATAGGCTTATGACTATTGAATTCCTTTCGATGTCCTAGTATAGTCAACGTGGGAATATGGCTAAGTAAAGATGTTTGTGGAGGTTTTTTTTAGGTTGGTCTATTGCTCTATATTTTCTCGTTTATGAGTTTTACTGGTGTATTAGTGCTCTCTAGTTTTTATTTCCTACAATATCGAACATCATTTGAAGGTTCTTTCTTTTAGTCTTCCTTCCTTCCCTTTTGGTTCTAGTTCTCCTCCTTGCTAGTGCACCCATTACTGAAGTGCTTCAAGTTGTAAGTTGGAGATTTAGAAAGGCTTAAATTCCATTCATATTGAAGGAAATATTTGTGTCTTGGGGAGTTTCCTCTCACAATAAATTAGTAAATTCTCCTTCTTTCCATAATTTCAAAAACTGGCTAAGAAAAATATGGAATTCTTTCTTTGTCCCCTCAAATTTTCCATATGTTGGTTGGAGGTTTTTTATTTTTATGTGATTGGAGAAAATTCAAGGATGTTTATACTCACATCGCATGACAACTTCATCATTGACCCTATATCCAAAAATATAGGTTTGAATAATTTGGGGCTAGAAGGATTGTTTATAATTCCAATGGTATACAACTTTGTTGCACCCAATTTATAGAAAAAATTCCTAATCATAAGTATCTATATAGTTCTACTATGCTTGATTCTATATTATGTTGGAATCATGATTGTCGTTACACCAAAAACTACAGGTGTTAGTAAACAAATGCATCACCAAAGTTAACAGATCCATAAAAGGTGGTTAAGAACATGCCACGAAACACATAGGGAGTGTTGGTTTATCTAATGTCTAACAATCTCCCCCCCAATGTTAGCTTGGTGTGATTCAAACTCGAGACATTTGGCTTTGTTACCACTTGTTGGAATCATAATTTATGCTACACCAAAACCCACAGGTGTTAGTAAATAGACGCATCGACATAGTTAAAAGATCCACAAGAGGAAATTACACACATGTCACGAAATATATGGGGAGAATTGGTTTATCCAATGTCCAACACATGATCCAAAGGTGAAGCTACTATGAATAATTTTTATATTTGAGAGGGTGTAGCCTTACTTCATCACATGAAAATAAGCCAATTGAAATACAATGCTCTAATGGTAGTATCCTATAATATTTGAGCTAGAACATGCATGCAGTTCACAAAATTCCAAGATCATGATCCTTTTTCAACTCTAGAAATAAAGAGTGGATTCATTGGAAAATAAACACAATAGGTTGTGAAGTTTAATTCTCACCCAACAAATCGAATCTCTCTCTATGGATTCCAACAACTGAGGGATTGAGAATTCGTTTCAAGCTTCACTAAAGGAACATTACACAAATCATCAACTTTGATACTAAATATAAATTGAAGGCCCAACCCCCCCTCAATTTTATGAGGTATAAGAAGAGGAAGGAAGTGTCCATTTATGTCTCTATTTATATAATTTTTCTGTAACATGGGTAAATATGTTAAACAAGTCACTTATAGGCTGACTTGGAATCCATGTTTGGTAGCGACTTTTAAAATTTTGGATGTAAATTCAAAATTCTATTATATCTTGTTGAAGGTTAAAGGAATCGACTGCATGTAATATGCTACTTGTTTTGTCATATCCTCATTTTGAATGAATATAAATTCTATTTTAATTTAAAAATTAGAAAATTTCTCATCACACCCATATTTAGAATCATGAAACCACATAAATGCTTATTTTGTTAATAAGAGACATATGGGTGGTCCTATTAAGTTATTTTGTAAATTTAGCTACTCATTCATTAAATTATATATAAAAAAGTACATGCTTCCCAAGATAACTATCAAACATCTAATGATTTTTCATATTGTGCTCTCCAATATTAATATAGTTGTTAATAGTATCAACGTAACTATCTTAGCCTAGAAGACCTAGATATAATAATATAAAAATAACATAAGATAATTTTGAGACAAAGAAATTATAACCAATCATTTGTTACACAAGTAAGAACAAAAAATATGCCCATTTTGAGGTTTAACATGAAACATTAGGAAAAAAATGACTTGGACAAGACAACAAAGCACCTAGTGTTCAACCTCTAAGGTTAATTCCACATGTATGTGAATTGGATTAGTGTCTAATTGGGCCTCTGTGGTTTCTAATCCTCTAGGTTCTAATCTAATTCCATTGATTCCATACCCTAAATTTTCTTTACCGATGCTTCGAGTTTGCGGTCTAAGAAGTCCAATTTGTTAAGGATGGTTTGTTGCAATGTAAGTTTTAAACTTTTGTAGTGAGCAATGCACACACCAATTATTTATAAAATAGAAAAACAACCAATAAATTTTACACACATATTGAAAAAATTACCCTATAAACCTTTAACTAGGAAAACTAATAAGTGTTTAAAGCCACACTCTAACTCTCATGGTATTAATTTCATAATTTACGATACAATGTACATGAACATGTGACAAAAAAAACCATAAAATGTTTATTTGAAAATATACGAGTTGAAAATGGGCCTCCTATGGAAATTATAAAATTATAGTGGAAATAGTAAAATAAGATTAGATTAAATCATCAAATTTTAGGGGGAAAAATGGAAAAACTATTTTTTCAACTTGTATTTTCAACTTATCTCCCTATGGGTTTACTCAAATTTCGAGAGGGAACACTCGTTAGATGCAAAATTTGATTCCTTTTCCAAGGATAAGCCTAAGTCATAATTTCATGTTATAATCCAATTCAAAAAAGTGAAGTGACAAATGGTCGGTGTGAGTTCCCAAGTGGTGGAGGAGATTTCCTTGAATGTAACTTTGCAAAAATACCAGATGCATTCATAATTCTTGTTTCCCATGATTATCTCCATCATTCGGGCATCATTGCTTCATCATCATTCCTTAGTTTCTTGTTGGCTTATGCTAAAGATACGAGGGTAAGTTAGTTTAATAGCCATGAATCCTATGACCTTGTGAAGCATTATGAATTCCTAGGTGGGATTCTATTGCAAATTATACTTGGATAAGTTTGGATCCCTGAGAGGGAATTGGTTGGGAAGGATTACCAGTGTGAGGCCTAAGGGGTGCTTAGAAGAATCCCGAGGGTAGTTGGAACTCCTAAAGCTACAATACTCTAAAAATTTCTTACTAGCTTGCGTTGAAAGCCTTGGAAGGGTAGTGTCATAGCCTAAAGGACTTTAGAGGTAGATAAGGAGGGGCATTACCTTTGGTTTTGCAGGATGGGGGATGTGAGACTATAATTAGGGAGGATGTTGGAGTTGGTTCCTTGACCTATTAATTGTATGGTATTGATTGTATGACCATCATTGGCTCTAGGTGATCCTTTTCCCTTATGGATCATTGCCCTAGATCAAGGTTAACACACTAGTGAGATTTAGAGCAGTGAGGTTTATGACTATGTGGAATGTCTAAGGTAGACATTCTTTATATGTGTTTTACATGATATTCATTGTGCATACTTTCATATGTTGATTATTATTGTTGGATCAATGAACACTGCACCTAAATTATGTATGTCCAAGTCATTATGCATTATGATTAAATGTTGCTTGATTTATACAATAGTATCATATGCAAGATGTGAAAATTATACAACAAATTCAAGAATAAAATCGATAGATAGTAAATTCATTTATATTACGGTCAAAAAGTGGTCGATGAGCAATAATTTTAACTATATGGTCAACGAGAAGTCGATGAGTAATATATATGTGCATGTGGTTAATGGCTAGTATATCCATATAGATGATCAATGGGCAAATTATATTCATTGATAAAGAGGATTAAGTCAACTACCTAGACAAATTTGCCGTGAAAATATAAGTCTAAGGATGAAAAAATTGGTATATGAGTATAAGAAGCAGTTTTTTTTTGAAGTACCATGCATCCTTAATGGTGGATAGATGGTGTCAGGTACAATATATATAAACTAACGATATTTCATACGAAGAGAAGGATCAAGTCCATTAAGGTGATTTTTGTTTTTTTAATTGAAATAACTTGAGGAAAGGTTTACACCTCAAGGTATTTGATACTCTTAACTCATGATAAATTTGAAATTAAGATGGATCTATGATGATAAATATTTTATTTTGATGACAAGATAACATAGGGATTTATATTGAATGTCATCAAGTAGATTTCCTAAATATATATCTTTACAAAATCCCACATTTTCTTAATAAGCCATTCACAAGTGGATTTGTCAAGGATGGAAATTTTTTTATAAATAATTTACAAGAGTTCATTGTAAAACTCCTATAACTTATCACTTTTTATTTTCCTATTTTTAATTCCAAAAATATTCATTGATCTATAAATTGTTGTGGATATTCCACTAGAACAATTCATTACAATATGTCTTATAATATTCTAAAAATTTAGACAATGCAAATTTATTTTCCTTAGATCCAAGATTAATTAACTATTAGCTTTGATTGAATTGATGAAAAAATTAAATAAGAAATGAAAAAAAAATGCATATAAACACACCATCCACACAAATGAACACTAGATTTATCTTGGGAAACCTAATATGGGATAAAAACAAGCTAGAGATGAGGCCTATCCTCTTGTCTCTTTGCTCTATTTATAATATGAACATGCAAAGGAATCATAACTAATTATGGAGCTACATTTTTACACTATGGCCTAAATATCTACAATAATATTTCTCCTCCTTTGTTATGTGCACAAAATATCACTCTCAAATGTTTTACTCAGTTATGGAAAAACACAAAATGCTAAAGAATGTAACCGACACTCCTCCTAGCAGCTTGATATTTAACATAACTTGATAGCCATTTTAGTTGTAGGATTTTGAATTCATCAACCTTTAATTGTGATAAGGTTTTCGAACTTCTAGAATATTTTTGAAGTACACACATGTCTAGCATCATATGTTGAGTAATGGGGGGTTGAAACGTCATCTAATTATACCATGGTGGTCATAAATTTCACATACGAGCTCTAATTGAGGTCATTTTTACACCATTGGAAATGTATCTATGTGTAGATCAACGTTAAGAGTGTTTGCAAAAGTTTTAGACACTTACTACAACTCCCCAAAATACCATTTGATACCTCAAAAAAGCTTCAGAAAATTTCATACTATATTTTATGAATTGAAACTTGCCACTAAAATGGGCCCTACATGCCAACTACTGCAATTTTTTATCCCATAAAATATCACAATAATAAAAAATTATATGATAATCCAATTTGGACCAAAAAAACATGAAATGCACTATAAAATTCATTGCTAATCATTGAAAAGATTAGAAGAAAATTTGATAATAATTTCTTTTTGGGTGTTGATCTTTAGCAATAATCTCTATGACCTCTTAAGTTTAGAGCGACAACTCTTCGAGTCATTTCTTTAATAGCCACACTTTTAAAAAACCCTTTGTATAACTACAAATACCTATATTTATAAATTTTGAGAAATTTTTTTCTTCACAACGTAATTTTTTTAAAATAAAAAAATAGGGTGTAAATGACGTTTCTCTATTGAACCCCATTCAACTCAACATTTATTCTTTTAAATAATTTCATTACAGTTTTCATATTTTATATATGTGATTCTTTTAAATAATTTCATTATATTTTTCATATTGTATATATGTGCAGGTGCACTGGGTTTGGAGGAGGATTCCTTTATTTTATATATATATACTATTTTTTTATTGAAAATACTTAAAAAAAAGTATGAGTAATTTTTTTATTTTGAAAATAAAATTTAGTAATATATATATATATACTATTTTTTTTATTGAAAATACTTTAAAAAAATTATGAGTAATTTTTTTATTTTGAAAATAAAATTTAGTAAAAAATAAATAATATAAATTTAGTATATTTAATTTTAGGGGTATTGAATTAAAAATCAAGTTATTAGCAACATTCTAATAATGATAATATTAATTAATTAATATTGAGACTTTTTGCTAATTTATTATATATAGAAAATAATCATTTTTTGTATTGAAATATTATAATGTTTTAAAATGTTTTTCTATAATAAAAATTCATCTCTTATCCAATTATAAGAGGTTAGCATATTAAACTTTTTGTATAATCACTCTGTGCATTTTTTGTTTACTGCATTTAATTTTAAATTACAACCTATAAATTTATGACCCCAAGGGGTAACTCTAATGAAATCTTATTACTATAGTCCAACAAGAAAACTCCCTCTCTATGGAAGGAGTGTAACCCAATAAATTCTACATCCACAAACTAAAGATTGAAGTGAATTACTTTCTCCCTCAACTGGAGGGGATGCAAACTCAAATGGAGAATCTACGCCATGTAAATTGAAGATAAAAGTGTCTCCAAGGATTATTAGCCACATAACTAGGCACAACCATCTTGATGAATTGCAATTATTATTTTTGTTTAATTGTTTCTATCATTTATATAAGCGATGTAAGGATATCAATAGCATTGAGTGTTTAAACATGATGTATCTAGAAAATAGAGACTGGGTGAAAATAAAAATAGTAACTCTCAGAACAGTCTCTCTAAGTATTTTGGCATGTATTATATATGCTCTTTACACTCAATAATTTTTAATACAAAATATCCTCGATTCTTGTTAAAAAAAAAAAATTAGTCTATTAATCCCCCGAATTCCATGAAATCAATTCATTCTTATTTCACGATGGATATATTTCCTATCATTCACATATTGTTGGCAGCATGGTGTTGGCATTGATGTCAACCATGAAGAAATTTATTGTGACATTGATTTCAACACACTTGATGGGCTTGTGCTGATGTTAAGAAGTGTTCATGAGGTTTTTTGAGGTGTGTACATGTCCTACAGGTGCTAGGCAAGATCTTGAAGAAGTTGGCAACAATTCTAAGTAGAGGAGATTGAAATACCATTGGAATTGCCCAAGAAATTTGGTGTTTGAAAATTGGGCATTAAAATTTTGGCCTTCACAAATTTGGTGTTCAGAAATTTGGCATTCATAAATTTTCCATTTGTAAATTTGGTGTTTAGAAATTTGGTGCTTGCAAATTTGGACTTCAAAATTTTGGCATTGATAAATTTGGGGTCCAAAATATTTGAATTGATTGTGATTAATTATTTTATTTGGTCCTAATTGATTTGGTTACAAATATGAAGTGGAAGTTAATTAATGTGTTTATGTAGTCCAATTTGTGATATGGGTAAATTGTTTTAAAATGAGTTCCCGTGGATCATTCACAAAGTTTAGATGCTATGCGTTTGGAGTAGAAAAAATACACCTAAATCATAATGTAGGAAATGATAAGATTATATGGTTGAGATTTAGAAGGAAGGAACATTAGAATAACTATATTGTTTAATTGTATTGTAGATCCAATTGTGGAATTATCGCAGAATATTGACAATGTTGGTTATATTATTGTCGAGGTTTGTTAACATTGTTGTTGATTTAGGGAATTGTGATTTTGGATTTGTTGCATTATATTGTTGCAGAAAGTTTATATGCTACTATTAGTATTTTTATTTAGATGCCATGAAATTTTATTGTTGGAGTATTAACTTGATTCTTGTATATGTTGCTGCTAGGGTCGTTAGTTTGAAATATTATAGTTATATCCTGGGAGTATGTTGTTGGTGTTACATGGATGAGTTAGTGTGCGCGGTGAGTTTATATTGATGCCATGTATTTTGTATTGTTGATTTTAAGAATATTTGAATGTATGTTGTTGTGAGGGTTTTAAGTTCATATGTATTGTTAATGAGCAGAGAAGACTAAGTGGGGTCTTGTTATCACTCATTAGTTTTAACACTTTCATTGATAGGGTTTTACATGTCATTTAAATAGGTTCATATTGTCTCATAGTCAGTTTCATGAAACTTTTGAAAAAAAATACATGTGGTGATGTCTACCCTAAGTCTAAACCCACCTCAAGCCTTGTCATATTAGTCAAGTCCACCTCATATCATTTAGTTTTCATTCCCACACTTTTAAATCAAAAATATATTCCACTTGTCAGTTTTACACAGTTTTGTAGTGAATTATATGGAAAATCAACAGATTTCGCTATGAAACTGCTTGACAGTTCTGTAGCAAATATGTCAGCAATTTAACTGTTTTTGCTAAGAAACTGGGTTTTTTCCTGTAGGGATTGACAGAGCGGTGTGAGTTGTAAAATTTTGATGGATGAAGAAAAAGGTGAGGTCATGCGAGTTAGTTATCATAATTCTAAAGCATGCAAGGTCGTATCTTTTGTAATCATTTCCTCTTATGGTCACATGTGTCATCTTTTCCCCTCGAGTTGTCAAATTACTTTTTAAACCTTGCCCCCAATCCGCTGTTTGTCACTCATCATCCAATTCTTGCATGTAAAGCATCTCAGTGTCACTGTTCGAGAGTTGGTTCACCACGTAAAGCAGGTTGCTGTCCAGTTTTGATTCAACAGGTGTTGGCTTGAGGGGTCCTGACCCAGGTTTGGATTTAAGTTTTGCCAACAAACCCCTATAATACTGGCCCTTTCGGTAATGACCTACTTGTGCATGCCAAGGTATCACCTGAAGTAGTATGGGAGGGTGTTGGAACCAGGTTTCCGCACCTTGAGAGAAAGAGAGTTAATAGAGGCGGCCTTGTTAAGATCAATCAGATTTGCGAAGAAGAAATATTATCGCAAAACCTTTAATAGTGTACGTGCAGAATAAACCACAGATATCATAAGCAACTATTACTAATTAGATCTCAAAAATACCTTCGCATCCACGTGCACATCAATATTAATCAAAATAAATCACTATGAGATCAAGAACGTAAGTAGTTTATAACAAAGATATGTGACCAAATAGATTTATCATTCATTAGCTCCAAAATCCACTTATAGATCCAATTCCCAACTCGTGCACATAGCCAGCAGGGTCCGCACACAGTAGGACTTAGGATCTCCATGCACACAACTAGCCGGAGTCCTTACCCAATTACAACCCAAAATAAATCTCAACAGTTTTCAATTAGCATCAATCAATCTTAGCCTACTTCTAGACTTGATCTACCCATCTATTTATATCACCTTAGCCCGCGCTATCCTATGGTATGAAAACCATGGTTTGTGGACCCTAGGTCTACCCTTATGATCCATTAAAATCCATTGGGGGTTTGACCCACCCCAAACCCCCTTTGCTAGACTAAATATTACAAAAATATTGCAAAACTGGACAAAATTAGGGCTAGGAACCCCCGTTCCAACAGTCCCCTAACACAATCTTGTGACTCGTCCCAAGTCACAATGCCAGTGAGGTCTTTATCCATTCCTTGAGTTGTTCCAATTTGGTCATGAATGGAGGAAAAATTCGAAGGCTTTACGTTGCAATAGTCTGCGCAATGTCCACCATTTTCTGCGAGGTCGATCCTTCCATAGTAGCGGTGACACTGTCGAGAGTTTGGTTCAATTGTTTCACCACCCCAACTAATTCCTGAGATAGCTTGAGGGCGTCATCCAAACATGGCGTGAGATGGTGACTGAGTATTGTTTCTTGTGTTGCAACCCCATAATATCTGTACGAAGTGCATGGCTAGCCTTGAGACGGGCTAAGCGCTGGGATGGGACTAGAGTGGCCATTGTAACTTCTAGCTTCTCAAAGTCATACTCCTTCTGCATTAACTCTTGATCGATCTCACGGAGGAGAGGGTCGTGCTACACTTGGGACCATAATTCCATAGCCTGCTCAAGTCGAGTGACACCCTGACTGATTTGCGTTGTAATAGTGGTCGTGGCTTCTGTAACCAATGTGATGTGCTAGGCGCGTACCTCCGGAGGGGTCTCAGGCTGCAGCTTGGCTTGTAAATATGCGAGCTGAAGTTCAAAATCAACCTTGACATCCTATACCTTAGTCCAGGATGCTTTCAGGGCAGTGAACAGACCTTCGACCTTATCTTGGGGTTCAACGGAAGCAGGAATGACTTCGAACATGTCCTCACAGAGCTTGTTGATCAGTTGTTCAAGGGAAGCCTACTGCGTGATAGTGATTTTAGGTGTCACCTGCAGCATGGATGTTGGGGGCACGGACTTTGCTCCTGGGTCGAGCGGAACAATAGGCTTGGAAACTGTGGGGGAGGACAGATGCACCTGCTGCATCTAGGTTGGTTGGCGGATCTACGACCCTCCACTCTGGCGGCCAAGTGGCGATTACTTGTTCAATTTCAGCTTCAGTATTCATGTATGGAAGATTATGTCAAGTGTGAGCCTTTTGGGCCCGAATTTGCACATTGCACATCGTTATCTGAAATGTCGCTATTTTATTATACTTGTCATAGACGGACGAGGACAGGCATGGTTGGGAATCAATGGCCACATAGATATCCCCATCATAGAGTATCCAGAAGAACTTGTTTTCCTCCACCCGCTTGGGGTCCTTTGAGTCCCATAGATTGGAAAACCGCGCCCCTTCGCACATGCCAACCTATAGAGGGGGTAAGACCTCTTCTTCTAGGGTCTCCCAGGAAACTAAGATGATTAGCAGGAGCAACCACATGTAGTAGAATATTTTTCCCTGTTCCTAAGCCTCACACACATTATCAAGAAATTCTTCCACCAGGTACTGGGACCAATTGTAGCAGACCCCTTTTTCGCACTGGCCAGTGATTTGAATTACTTGAGCAGGGAAATTTGAGGCCTGAAATTTTCGCATCAATTTGTAGGCAAGTAGTAAAGTGCCCATGCGCGTCCCCGGGTCCTGGATGGTATTAATCAGGAAGCCCTGCTTGTTGCGTATGACACCGTACTTCTTCTAGATAGTGTCAACAGTATGGTGCTCAAATTTCTTGCCTGTTCCATCCTGAGGGTCGGGCCCATTCATCAGGAGGCTTGTGATGCAGTGAATGAGGGCAGCATCGATTGGTATGTGGCCTTGGAGCCACAAGCGGCCATCATGGACAAGTTCCGGCAATTGGCGAATGATGAGGCTAGTTATGTTATAGCATCCAAAATGGGGAAGGCACAACAAGTTCAGGATGTCTGCCCCAGCTAATCTCATGACCCAAAGCATTAGCTTGACTTTGGGCAAACCATCTTCGATCACCTGATCCAAGTAAAATCGCAAATATAATGAAGGAAAATTGTCCAAGTTCCCTAGATCATGGTCATTGTACTTTGTGTTAGGAAGATATCTAAACATATCTCCCTGCTAGGGCACTTCTTCGAGGACCAGAGGAATCTACATATAGGAATGATTGACATCTACGTTGGGAAAATGAGCTGCGATTCTGCGTGGTCGAACGTATGGGGGTAACTAGATTAGTGGGGTCGCCTACAGGCCTTCTGCTGTGAGTGCCATCAGGTTCAGGGGTGCAGCGGGCGATCACTTCTTAGGCACCTTCTGGGGGAATGCCGAATTCGAGGGGAAGTATGAGGCTTCCCATCGGCCCATTTTGTTTTTTTATCCTTTCCCTTTCCCTTTTGGGGTGCTGAAGTCGAGCCAATTTCTTCTGCGGCAGGGATGACTTCTTGGACCGTGGCTGTAATGATATATCGAGCACCTGTATTCTTACTAAGGGGGGTTAATGGGGCCTACGAAGTCAATGGTCCACTTATCAAAAACCTATAGGGCCATCTGTGGTTGCAAGGGCATCTCGTCCCGACGCGAAGGTATTCCTGTTCGTTGGCACACGTCACAGGCTTTACAATATGCGTGGGAGTCACTATGCAGTGTGGGCCACCACAACCTAGCTCTTAGTATCTTATGCGTAGTTTCTTTTCCAACATAGTGACCTCCTACCACTCCTCTGTGGGCTTTTGCTAAAATGGCTTGTCTTTCATGTTCCAGTACATACCTTCGCAACACCTCATCAGCTCCCAGCTTGTAAAATTGTCCCATAATGATGGTAAAGTCAGCGGCACGGGTGACCAATTCTATTTTCTGTTGTACCAAGTAGTCTACATGTGCCATCCCCGTAGTTAAGAATTGAATAATATCGGCAAAGTGCGCGTCAACCACCTTAATAGAAAATAGTTGCGCATCGGGCAAGCCTGCTTCTAGGTTAGTTGGCTCTTCACCACTCTCGATGTGGAACAAGTGGTTCAGTCCAACATTTAGTCTCTCAGGCTTTACAATTATCTCAAAATCATACTCCTGAAACAATAGTAACCATAAAAAAATCTCCCCCCCCCCAACACAGGCTTATTAACTAGGTACATTAAAGTCGAATGATCCATGAACATCTTGAAGTGCCCTCCTAGTAGATAGTGCCGGTACTTTTGCAGGGCATACACCATGGCTAGTCCCATGCTTTCAGTAGTAGAGTAATTATGTTCTGCGCTAGAAATTTTTCTACTAGAAAATGCAACCAAGCGGTCAATGTCCCCTTCCTCGGCCTGCATGAGGACAATGCCCAGGGTGATCCCTGAGGCATCCACATGGACATGAAAAACCTTCGCTCAGTCAGGAAATATGAGGATAGGTACAGAGACCATATTTTCTTTGAGCAGCTCAAAACTCTTTTGACACTCCGCGTCCCAGAAAAAAGATACGTCCTTCTTGAGAAGCTTCTCCATTGGTGCCATGATCAGTGCATACCCTTGAATAAATTTCCTATAGTAGCCGGTGTGCCTGAGATTGGAGCGCAGCTTCTTTTCAGTTGTGGGGATTGCTAAATTGATGATAACTACTACCTTGGCTGGGTCAACCATCAATCCTTGCCAACAAACCACATGTCCTAACAAGATCCCGAAAGGGACATAGAATATGCATTTATTGATGTTTAGGGAGATTTGGTGTTTTCTGCAGGCACCCAACATCATGTGCAGGTTTGATACGTGATTATTTACTAATCCAAACACTGTCCAATTGTCAAAGTATACTTCCAGGAACACGTGAATGAATTCATTGAATACTTCCACCACTACTCATGAGAAGATGGCAGGGACATTCTTGAGATCAAAGGGAATGACATTGTATTGGAAGGATCCCCATTCGGTTGTGAAAGTAGTTGTGCTGCGATCTTTGAGTGCGATTTTGATCTGATGGTAGCCCGAAAAATTGTTAGTGAATGAGTATGCTTCATGACCTCCCACATTGTCAATAATTTCATCAGATAAGGGATCATGTATGCAGGCATCATTCAACTTGCGCAGGTCTATGCAAATTCTTATTTTCCCTTTTGTCTTCTTTTCTTGGACCACCATAGGGCTTACCCAATCAGATTGTTCTACCGGTCTGATGATGACGACAACTATTATTTTATCAATTTCTTCTCTGAATTTCTTCTTATATTTGGGGTTCAATTGGTAAGGTCGCTGCTTGATAGGATGTGCATTAGGTTTTAAGGTGATTTGCATGACCCCCAGGTCCCCTACAATACCTTTGAGCTCTAAAAATTTTGTGGTAAACAGATCCTGATATTCAGTGAGAAGTTCCGCAATTTTTCTAACGGTATCATCGTCCCAATAATCCCCTATTCTAGCCATATTGGGTTGTTCTTCGGTTCCAATGTTGACTTCCTTTAATTTGAGAGGTTGAGTCACGTCTACTGCTTGTAATGGGGGTCCCGCAATGCACGTTCACCCTTAGAATCCGAGATAGTGATATTTCATGGGTCCTCGCCACACTCTTCCACTGATATATTCCGACAGTTGGAAATATCCTGCATCTATGCATCCCAAGCTGGTTCCCCACATTATATGCAAGGGTACGATTCATAAAACACTAGAGAATCTATGTCCTATAGGGCTACATCTAATTTCTCAGTCCCACCTACCAATATGAATGTCCCCAAAAAATATTCGCTCATGGAATCCCAGTGGAGAGTGCGCTTGTGTAGCTCTACATCCAAATGCCACATGGTGGGGATAGGTCCCAGGGCATGGATAAACATGTGGACCCTTTCGTCCCAAGTATTTTCGCACCATACTTAAATCCATACCAATAAGTGCTTGTGTGGGTCCCTACGGCCGAGGAAAATCTCCATAGGTAGGTTGACCAGAGGTTCGAATTGTAGGATCAACATTCTGCGACATTCCTCCCAATCTTGGAAAGTCCCCTTATGAGTTTCCCACCACCGCGCAGGGGTTGCATGAATAGCTAAGTTAAGCGCCCACATCCTTCGTTCCCTTGGGACTTCTGCTTCAAATGCTCTAAGAAAATCCCTAACACTACCAGAATCATCAAAATAGGGAAGCTCTCTTACCTTTGAGGAGATGCATTAGAAGCTCTTTGTGATCTTCAGACATTGTAGTGCAGATACATCATGCAACCGGTTCTGCCGATTTTCTCTCTCCCTGTTTGAGTCAGAGAGACATTCGTTTTCCTTTTCCCAGAAGAGCATGCCTTCAGTATTAGGGTTGATCCAATCCTCGTTCCGAGAAGTCAGCTTGTATATTTGATCAACATCATCCCCTTCGTACACTAGTTCTTTATACTGCTCACCCTCTCCCAGGTATAGAGGGACTATTACTCGCGTTCCCTCGTTTTCAAAAACCATGGTTCACATTTTTAAGTTGATAATACCTCCCATGTCGATAGCCCAATCCAGCCCTAAAAGCGCAGGGTAGGGGTTCGCATCATCTAAAATTTGAATCACCTCAAATTATGCGTATACCTTAACTCTCGTGGTGTCTACCATAACCTTTGATAGCCTTCCTAACGGTATGATCTTATGTTGGTTCGCCATGCAGAGTTGTATAGTAGACCATTCTAGCTTATGCTCTCCCATCCTCTGCCAAGTCTGTTTAGGCAGGACATTCGCATCGGATCCTAGATCAAGGATGACCTGATCCATTTCATAATCTCCAATCTACATAGTTAGCTGCATTTCTTGACCAGTCCTCTTCTTGTGCTTATAAATTTTGTTGACATCTCTCACTGTTGTTGGTGGGGCAATATTTTCAGTGCGACTGTCTATAAATTCTTGGAGGTTCTCGACTGCCTTCTAGTTGCGTAGTAAATTCATACATGCTTGTAGGAACAAATTCACTTCTTCGTCTTCTTTCAGGTCCGTTGGAGTCTTGCAGGTAGATACCTCATTTTTGGTAAACTATTTTCTAGCTTCAAGGAAGGTTTCTTTTTCTTTCTACAAGTCTAGTCTTTCCCTTTTGTCAGTGGCTTTTATGATAAGTGGTTCGGCTGCGACTTTTTCCTCAACTCCTCCCGTGCTCATGCCACTACACGTAATTATGTTAATACTAAGCCCCTCATCACGTAGTTTCACCTTAACCCTTTACACATTATGTGTCGGCGTTTGCTGTTTTTCCTACATCTTTACTATCAGTACAGGACAATATTTGATCACATTATCCAACTTCCTGCAATACCTGCAAGATTGTCGTGCAAGGTTCGAATAGTCCCTAGTGAAGTGTCCCACCTCTCCACAATTATAATAGATCAATTGTCCTCTTTTCCGTCTTGTGCTTCCACCTCTTCTCCCCCCTCAACCTCTTACCAGGGAGCCTCCTTGTCCAGAGGGAGATAGTGGTGTGGACGGGTAAGCTTTTAATCTATACAGGTTTCCTCTATCTATCATCAAATCATACATCTAACAGTTGTGCTCATCATGTCCTACATATGAGAAGAATCTGCACCACTGTTGTTTCAATTCTAGGACATAGGCACTGAGCCAGGGGAAGTGGTTTGTATCATGCAATCAAACTACTCAATAGTCAACACACCATAACGTGGGGTTGCTTGGTCCCGCAAGCTCTATGGGGCATAACGGGTTAGGTCCCCCACCCTACATGTAGTCTAATAGTAGAGGACACTGATCCTTGGTGTGGCCTAACACTCTACACCGTATGCACCAGATGTTTGTGTTGGCTTATTTTCCCCGTTCTTTTCGTAGATTCTATATTTCCAGGTGCATTTCCTCCAACTGGCCCTGGATCTGTTGTACCTCGAATTGGGCATTGTCCCTTGGTGCAAATTCTAGCTTCATGGAAATTTCCAGGGCCTTTTCTTGTGTATCAATCATTTGTTGGCCAATGGGTCCACGCAGTTGTGGTAATAACATGACAATGAACCGTTCTTTGTGTTGTCTATCTTCGTACTTAAAATCCCCATCCCTGATAATGTTCTTCAGCCGCTGATCAGCCTCCCATACCGATTCTATAGGTCCCTGTCGAAAATATTTTAAGTCGATCACTAGTTGAGCGTAGGACTTCGGCTTTTGAAGATGTTGTTTTAAGGCATCCTTAATCTACTGTATTTACGGATCTACGTGCTGGCCGACATACCTCATGAACCAATCCAAGGCTCTTCCCTCAAAGACTAGGGATAGTTGTGCCCTTTTTACAACATCGCTAGCAACATTATGCGCAGTCCATATTAATTCTTCTATGAACCAAAATCGATCCATGTCCTCGTCCCCCACACCCTTAAAGGTAGGTAGCTTCATATGCGTGGTCATGTCATCTTCCGACGGTGGTGGTGGGGTAGGAGAGTTCTTTCCCTTTTACGGATTTGACAGTGGGGTAATTGGCGGACTAGTTTCTGCATGCATAGGCGGCTCTCTTAGGGGACTATATATCGATCTATCCCCTTCTTGGTTAACCCTGTAATATTTACCACTTTATGTTGTAATTTCACTCTGATCGTAGGTCATTCACGTGGTGTGACTGAAAAGCACACCTTTTTCGCACAATAGTGTTTTAATTAGTAGCCGTAATTTTTTCAAAAACTTACCTTTGAACCCTTTGAATAACCTCCGCTCGTCTTCATAATAAGATACGAATTGATCAATTGCGAATTTCGTTACAAATCCTCCCAAAAAACTATCCACCAAGTGATCTACAGTCTGGATGATTTTATTATCAGCCCTTTCCAAATTTCGGATCAGTTCAGGAGTAATCTGTGTAACCTGATCATTCTTCCCATAGGTCTATAACTCCGCTAACCTTGCTAACCACTCATGTAGTTCATGTGCGAAGGTTACAAAGAAAATCTCATATACTACGGTAAATATATACTTGTTTTTCCACTCTTCGGCAGTAAACCTCGTACTTTGATTTTCTTTTAAGGAAAATTCTTGGATCTTTTCTCGAACCAGTCTTCATGCTTAGACTTCTCAAGCAGCCACCGACCTCATGGAATTACCCTATTTCTCTCAAAATTCTCTTGGTCCCGACAACAGAACCATTTTTTGGCTTAAGGGGTCTTGACCCAGGTTTAGATTTAAGGTTTTCCAACAAACCCCTATACTACTGGCCCTTTCGACAATGACCTTCTTTCTCAGGCCAAAGTCTCACCCGAAGTAGTATGGGAGGGTGTTGGAACCAGGATTATGCACGCTGAGAGAAAGAGAGTTAGTAGAAGTGGCCTTGTTAAGATCTATCATATTTTCACATAAGAAATCTTATAACAGAACCTTTAACATTGTACGTGTAGAATAAAACACATATAGCATAAGCAACTATTACTAATTAGATCTCAATAATACCTTCGCATCCACATGTGCATCAATATTAATAAAACTAAATCACTGTGACATCGAGAACGTAACCGGTCTATAACAAAGAGATGTGACCAAACAAATTTATCATTCATTAGCTCCAAAATCCACTTACAAACCTAATTCCCAACCTGCACACACATCCAGCAGGGTTCACACACAACAGGTTTGAGGATCTCTGTGCACACAGCCAGCCAGAGTCCTTACCCAATTACAACCCAAAATAGATCTCAATTAGCATCAACCAATCTTAGCCTACCTCTAGACTTGATCTACCCATATATTTATATCACCTTAGCCTGCGCTATCCTATGGTCTGCAAACCATTGTTTGCGGACCCTAGGTCTACCCTTTTGACCCATTACAATCCATTGGGGGTTTGACCCACCCCAAACCCCCTTCTCTAGACCAAATATTACAAAAATATTGCAAAACTAGACAAAATTAGGGCTAGGAACCCCCGTTCCAACAACAGGTGTCATAAGAAAGGAAGCAACGAGAAGTATAAAGGATAAATGGCATCAAAGAGGAAAGAAAACAAGGGTGGTTATTGTGTAAGGTATGAACCTATGGATTTGAAGTTGGTAAATGAATATGCCAGTGCTATGGAGGCTTTCAGAAAGGTAGGTTGCCTACAGTTTTGTCAAAAAATGCAGGGTTTCCATGTCCAGGTATCCAAAGGCTTTGTAGCAAGTTTTACAGGGACAACCTCAAAAGTTGGAGTTTTGAACCTCATAGTGTCACCAGATGCTATCTCCAAAGCTACAAAAATACCCAGAGGTGGTGAAGAATGGTTCAAAGCCACAAAATTCAGAATGCAAAGTTGTGAATAATTTCTCAAACAGGATCACAAAGGAGCTGACATGAAAAATGGAATCCCCAGGGGTTGTATGAAAGAGAATTATGAAAAACTGTTATTGGTGGTCCAAAAATACTTCACCTACTAAAGGAGATTCTAGATGGTTTATTCTTATCATTTTAGACTCCTTCTGCATTTTTTTGGTAAGTAACCACTTGACCTACCTTTCTTTTTATACAGAAGTTTGGGAAATATGTCAGATAGATTCCAAGTCAAGGCATAGGGTAGTGTGTTAGGTCGCTATATTACTAGTATAGTCCCTTATTCTTGTTAGTGTAACCCCCTTATTTTTATTATTTTACCCCTGTAACCCCCATATTGTTATTATTGTGCCCTTAAATTATTATTGTTAGGTCAGCTAGGATTACATTGTGGCCCCACTAGGATTACAATGTGGCCCGATGGACTCCTATATATATAAAGGAGGTTTTGTAATTTGTATAATCCAAGGAGGTTTTGTAATGTATTGGAGGTTGCCCCCTTGAATATTTCTAAGGCGTTGATATCTCTTTTCTTCTATTTTTGGAGCTAGTTTCACAACATTTGGTATCAGAGCTTTGAGATTCTAGGATTTCGCTGCTCCAAACAGGTCAACGTGGAATTTTTTATATAAATTGTTTTCTACGAAGGTTCAGAATCTGAAATGTTTATAGTGCAAAGCCAAAATCCTAAGGAACATCATTGCAAAATTTCAGATCTTGGTTTGCAATATTTTCGGAGATATGATCTGTGCAAGTTAGGTAATTTTGTAGGCTCCTGAATTTAACCTAAACATGTCATCATGGTATTTTCGTAATAATTTTTTTCTACAAAGGTTCATAAGCTGAAATTTTTAGAGTGTGAATCCAAAATCCTGAGAACATCGTCGCAAAATTTTAGATATTGGTTCACAATATTTTTGGAGATATGATATGTGGAAGTTAGGGCTTTTTGAGGCTTCTGAATTTCATCTCAAAGAGGTGATTGTGGGGAAATCTTCATAGCTCTCTCTCTGAGCATCAGATCGGAATGTTGTAAAAAGTGGCCACAAGTACATGGACTGTAGCTTTCGGTATATCAATTTCAGAGGCAAAGGAGCAATCAATGACACATGGCAAGTTGTACAAGTTTTCTCTACTGAACCAGTCCAAAATTGGGTCATTGTGGGAGATTGGACATAAATTTGTATTGAAGAATCCAAATCAGATCAGACCTGTGGAATTTGAAAGAAGATTCAGAGGGCTAATACAGGGTTGAATTTTAGATATTGAGGATCCAAAATTATAGAGACAATTCAATTTCAATATCGAGCTCCTCAGAAGCAAGTAAAAGGTGTGTATTTTTTTTTTTTCCGAATTGCATAAGTCTTGTTTGAAGAATCAATTTTAATTGATTCCAAGGGCATATTGTAGAATAGATATCAGTATTGGATTCTAAAATGGCCCCTAAAAATAATTCAACACCCATTAAGCCTTTAGAAGGCTCTATTATGACTCATGAAGACGAATAATGGCAACATGACATATCAAAATTACAAGAGCAAGTGCAACAAATTTTTCTCTCGCAAAGAACAACAAAAAATGAAATGGAAGTTTTGAAGAAATACGTGGAAACTAAGATGGATGGTTTGAAGAAAGGTGTGGAAGATAAGATGAATGGTTTTAAAGCTAATATGGATGGCATTGAAGTGGGCATGGAAGCTAAGATGGATGACATGGAAGCTAAGATCGATGAAAAAATGAAAGACGACATGGAAAACATGAAGAAGGATCTAAAAGTAGACATCAAAGGTTTAGTAAAGTTGATACAATAAATGTTTCCTAATGGTGAAAAGATAGTAGAGGAAACTCATGATGAGAACAAAATAAATGTTAATCGGGATTTCATAAACTCTACTGTTGGAGGGAAGAACCACCATATTCCCGAAATGGATATGAGGAAGTTTGATGGAAAGGATCTTGTAACATGGATACTACAGATTGAGCAATATTTTGATCTCAATAATGTGCAAAACACACAAAAGGTACGCATTGCAACTTTACATTTAGAACAAAGTACATTTGTATGGTATCAATGGCTTTGCTCCCGTAAAAAAATTGTCACTTGGTCAATTTTTATGGAGGAAATGATAGCACATTATGAGGATACGAAGAGAAACACCTTTTTTAGCCAATTGATAAATATCAAACAAAAGGGTTTAGTGGGGGAGCACATTTAGGACTTCTGAAAATTGAATATAAGGGTAACTGATATTTCAGAGGAACACAAGATTGATCTCTTCATAGGTACTTTAAAAGATAACATCCAACATGAAGTTCGCGTTTTGGAACCTGATTTAGTGGAGAAGGCATTCAAGTTGGCCATAAAAATTGAATGTAAAATTATGGCGACATGGAAGCCTACCACTCACTTCTATAAAGAGGTAAGTGTTGCTAATCCTAGATTTGCACAACCTACAAGGTTGACACCACAACAATTGGAAGGAAAAAGAGAAAAAGGGCTTTGCTACAGTTGTGATAGAAAATACACTAAAGGTCATAAGTGTGCTCAGAAGAAATTATTTTACATAGATTGTGAAGAGGAAGAAGAAAATGAACAAGAATCTTCAAAAGAAGAGGATATACACCACCAACCAACACTATAAGAGGAAGAAATGAGTCCAACCATATCGTGTAATGCATTGGTAGGAATTACCACTCCTCAAACTCTCAAGATAGAAGGACATATCAAGAAGAAAAAGGTAATAGTGTTGATTGATTCACGTAGTACCCATGATTTTATTCATTGTAAGGTAGCCAAGGAATTGAATTTTTTCCTATAGCCAGCACCAGAATGTCAAGTGATGGTTGCAAATGGAGGAAATATAAATTTCTCTGGAAAATGCCATAATATCAAGCTAACCATGGGGGAATATGTATTGAATAGTCCAATTCTTTCCATTCCTATGGGAGGTGTTGATGTTGTACCAGGAGTACAATGGTTAAAATCTTTGGGGATGGTAGCTTTTAATTTTCAAGAACTTTTCTTGAAATCTTTTTTAGAAGGAAAGGAAGTCGAATTACGGGGTATTGCAGGGAAGCTGGGAAAGATAATAAGCTCTATTTTCATGACAAACATTCTAAAGAAAGAACAACGAGGCGTAATTGCACAATTATGCTCACTAGAAGTTCCAACATCAAAATCATCTATTTCTTCAGATCTCAAAAAAGTCTTGGACAATCATTCCAAGGTGTTTGAAACTCCCAAAGGAATCCCACCTATTCGTGATCATGATTATGCTATTCATTTGGTTCCACGAAGTGTTCCTCCAAACATCAAGCCTTATAGATATCCTTATGTCCAAAAGAGCGAAATTGAATGTATGATTGCAGAAATGTTAGAGGCTGGTATAATTCAACCTAGTCAAAGTTCTTTCTCTGCTCCTGTAGTATTGGTACACAAGAAGGATGGATCACGGTGCATGTGTCCGGATTATAGGGAGCTCAATAAGCTCACCATTAAAGATAAATTTCCCATTCTTGTGATTGATGAATTACTGGATGAATTACATGGAGCAATTTATTTTACCAAGTTGGATATTTGTTCAGGATATCATCAAATTAGAATGAAGACTGAAGATATTTTGAAAACAACATTTCGAACTCATGAGGGTCATTATGAATTTTTGGTCATGCATTTTGGCCTTACCAATGCACCTTCTACATTTCAAGGGTTGATGAATTCCATTTTCAAACCCTTCCTTAGAAAATTTGTGCTAGTATTTTTTTGATGATATACTAATCTACAACAGGTCTTGGAAGGATCATGTTCAACATGTTGACAGGGTGCTAAAACTATTGCAGGAGAAACAATTATATGCAAAAACATCCTAATGTTTCTTTGGAGTGCAAGAGGTGGAATATCTGGGTCATATTGTATCTCATGAGGGAGTTAAGGAAAACCCTAACAAAATTAAAGCCATTAAGGAATGGAAAGTCCCCACAACCATAAAGCAGTTGTGAGGATTTCTCAAGTTAACAGGGTATTATCGCAACTTTGTTAAGAAATATGGGAGAATAGCAGCACCTCTAACAACATTATTGAAGAAAGATGCATCTTCATGGACTCTTGAAGCAACTAAGGCCTTTGAACATATTAAAGAAGAAATGTGCCTAACACCAGTCTTAACTACACCAGATTTCACAAAAACCTTTATTGTGGAATGTGATGCCTAAGGAAATGGAATTGGTGTTGTTTTAATGCAAGAAGGAAGACCCATTTATTTTGAAAGTCGTCCAATCAAAGGAAAGTATTGAAAGAAAGCTATTTATGAGAATGAAATGTTAGCAATACTGCATGCACTAAAGAAATGGCGAACTTACCTACTGGGAAGAATCTTCAAGGTAAAAACTGATCATGGTAGTCTTAAACACTTTTTGGAACAAAGATTATCTTCAGAAGAGCAACAAAAATGGGTCACAAAGATGTTGGGTTATGACTTTGAAATAATCTACAAAAAAGGGAAGCTAAATGTTGTTGCAGATGCACTCTCAAGAAAGAATGAAGAGGTGGAAGCATTGTTTTGTGCCATATCTATTATCCAACCAGATTGGATAACCAAGGCAAGGGATGAATGGAAGAAGGACGAAGAAGTGTGGACACTCATTCAAAAGTTGCAGCAAGATCCTAGTACATCTGATACATTTAGTTGGAAAAATGATTCCTTATGGTACAAATATCGCTTATATCTTTGTAAGAATTCCCAACTAAAACAAAAAATTCTTTTGGAATTGCACACTTCTCCTTTAGGAGGACACTCAAGATTTTTAAAAACATACCACAGGGTGAAGAAAGAATTTTTTTGGGATGGCCTTAAATATGATATTCAAAATTTTGTGGTGGAATGTTTGGTTTTCCAGCAGAATAAAGTTGAGACAATTAAGACCCCGCGTCTTCTACAACCTTTATCCATTCCAAGTCAACGTTGGGAGAAGATTTCAATGGATTTTATCATAGGTTTACCTAAGTCCGAAGGAAAGAGTGTCATATGGTGGTAGTTGATAGACTTACCAAGTATGCACACTTTTGTGCATTATCTCATTCATTTAAAGCAAGTACAGTTGCTACTACATTTATGGACATAATTCAAAAGCTACATGGAAACCCAAGGGTTATTGTGAGCGATAGAGATCCCATTTTTACTGGAAATTTTTGGACGGAGTTATTTTCTTGTTTGGGTACTCAATTAGCTCATAGCTCATCTTATCATCCCCAATCTGATGGTCAAACTGAGATAGTAAATAAATGTTTGGAAGGATATATTTGTTTTTTTGTATCTAACAAACAAACACAATGGGTCAAGTGGTTACCTCTCGCTGAATGGTGGTATAACACTTCCTTTCATACTGCACCAAAAATGACCCCATTTATGGCACTTTATGGATTTCATCCATTGTCCATCACATCATATTTAAGAGAAAATTTAAAGGTTCAAGCAGTGGAAGATCACATTGAGCATCAAAAAGAATTTCTCCAACTCTTAAAGGATAACCTGAATTTGGCACAAAATCGAATGAAACAATAGGTAGATCAACATCGCATCGAGAGAAATTTTTATGTAAGAGACTGGGTATTTTTATGGCTACAACCATACAAACAAATGTCCCTCATGCAAGCTAAGAAGGATAATAAATTATCGCCAAAGTACTATGGTCCTTACAAGATGTTGTAAAAGATTAGTACTATGGCATACAAATTTGAGCTTCTTGCATCTTCACGAGTGCATCTAGTTTTCCATGTTTCAAAGTATCTCATCAAGTGGAAGAACTTACCTACTCAAGATTCTACATGGGAGGATGAGAATTTTATACAGAAGCACACAGAGCTACTCAAGCATTGAGGACAACACTTTTTTGAAGGAGAGGGGCGTGTTAGGTTGCTATATTACTAGTATAGTCCCTTATTGTTGTTAGTGTAACCCCCTTATTGTTATTATTGTACCCCTGTAACCCCCATATTGTTATTATTGTGCCCTTAAATTATTATTGTTAGGTCGAATAGGATTACATTGTGGCCCCACTAGGATTACAATGTGGCCCCATGGACTCCTATATATAGAAAGGAGGTTTTGTAATTTGTATCATACAAGAATTGTTCATTAATGTAATGTATTGGAGGTTGCCCCCTCAAAGTGGCTTATTTCTAAGGCATTGATATCTCTTTTCTTCTATTTTTGGAGTTGGTTTCACAACATAGTGAAACATCAGTCTTTCACCATGGTCTGATCAAATTTTTAGTACTGAAGGAATTGAAAAGGTTAAATAGAGATTGGGCCTCTTTTCTTTTTATGAGTGGATATGAAGTAGATGTAGTGACTCCAAATAAAGTTTCCAAACTAGAAACTACTCCATCTCCAGTTGTAATAGAAGAGATTGATGAAGAAGGAGGACAACCTCCTGTAGAAGCAATGGACATTGAAGTTGAACCTCTACAAGAGACTAATATCCCTTAGCCATCACCTGTATATAAAAAATAGAGAATTAGCAAACAAAGCAGCAAGAGGGTAACAAGAAGCCAAACAATTTCCAAAGGAAACCTGGAAGACATCCTCGAGGCAATAGACATTGAAGAATCCCCAATAGTACAAGCATAAGACATTGAAGGAGATAGAAGAAAATTGAATAAAGATAAGTCTATTAAGAAGCTAGGTTTTGCAGGAGAGGATGTTGGCTTCATTTTACAGCCAATGAAGTCAATAACCTGGTCACAAATTGCAAAAGATGCCATGGAAAGAAAAGGAGAAAAAAAGGTCAATGAAGGTAAGAAGCAGGAGAACATCATAGATCTATCCCCAACAACAGAAGAAGTTTTTGTACAAAGAAAAGGAAAAGAACATGTTGAAGAAAATACTAAAGTATAAATTCTACGAGAACAATTAAGAGAGGCTAGCGAAGAGGTAGTTGAAGTGGAGATGAAATTAAAAGAAGCCAAGGTAGACAGACAACTAATGGTTGATTTTGAGAACGAGATGAAGGAGAAATTAGATAAGTATGACAAGATTTTGTCAAAGGCCAAAAAGATGCTGAAGAGAAGCCTTCCCTTGAGGAGGGTGGTAAAAAACACAAGGAAAAGGAATTTTTGGTTATAGCTTGAGAGGAAAAGGCTCAAAGTATAGGTCAAAGAGTTGGAAGACCAAATGGACATGATTCAAGAAGAACTGAAGAAAAGAGGACTGAAAATGAGATTGGTAGATGAACCTGAGGTACAACCTATTGTTAATGAAGATTAAGCACCCAAGGAATGAGAAGTTGATCCAAAGAATTTTTTTTAAAGTTTACAACTTGTAGGTGACACCAATTTTGGGTTAGAAGGTTAATTTTTGAATAAAACTACCAAATATGTAGTTCAGCCATATCAAGCAGTTTCGTAGCAAGCTCCAGGCTTGAGGGCCGAAATTTGCTATGAAATTACTGAAGAATGTTTTTTTATCAAAAAGATCATTTTTATGGAGATCCAAGGAGGGAATTTGATGGTATTTAGTTATTTTGACCTGAAAAACACTTTTTGAACAACAGAGGTGGTAGAAGAGAAGGTTAAAAGGTAGAAATGGGCATGCTATGGAATTTCACTATGAAACTGCCTAAAGGGACTCTGTTTTGCAGCGAGGTATTTTTAAAGAGTTTTTGAAGGTTTGAATGGAACATGGAAGGCTAGCCAGCCACCTGGAGGCATCCAAATAGATAGTAGGCCACCCCAGTAGACATCCATTACTTGGCATGTGTGTCATTCATACAAATCAACATAAAGACAACAATCTAGATAATGTTAATCATTTCCTAGAAAACATGATAGTTGTTCCTAAATTCTTGGGGACCATACATTCATGTCTTGGTCATGGAGAAATGTTACTCGAGCATCTCATCTTTATCTATGTAATTGTCCCACTATTAGAGAAGTAGATTAAATAAATGTAAGTAGAGTCCTATTAGGAAAGTAAGTCTTAAGTGACTATGTGTCTTTTTATGTTCCAAAAATGTAGTTTTCAATTATGATTAGGTGTCAAAGTCATGGTTCGATGATCTATCCAACTGGGCAGATACTATGTAATAAAAAAGGGTCTATTTATAGATAGGAAATCGAATGAGAAAGGGTTGGAGAATGCTTTTGACACTTCTACTATTGTAATTTTTTCATATCAATAATATACACGTAGTGACAATTTCCTACTTCACCTGAGATTCTTGAGATGTTTCAATGAGATTATGTGTTTATTTTATACTTTTCTTCTAGTAGTCTTGATGTTAACTTACTCAGAATTCATGTTATGCATGCTCTGACTTCCTTTTAGCATTGAGTTATTCATTATTCCCATGTGTTAATGTTGTTCTATCATTGAAACAGAAAAAACCTCAGTTTCAATAAGTAGGAATGCTTGTCATTGAATTCTTTTTACTGACTCCATGAGCCCAATGGTAGTTGAATCCTTCCCATTTTTCACCTGCAATCAAATACACCAAGAAACTCACAAAGTTAGCCATTTGTTTTAAGACCTAATTGAGTAAATCCTTTGATAAGTTGAGAGAGCCCTCTCAGGTTGAAGAGGCTAATCCTCAGTCAAAATCTGGTTTGAAATATTTACTCTAATTTGTCCGGTGTAACATCCCATCAGTACCAATTTATAGATAACAGGTCTAATATGAAAATTGTGAAACAAGACTCACAATTGTTATGTGCAAATATCAATGGGCCATAGTTTGAAAATGGATAAAACATGGTCCACCTGAGCTTGAAGGTTGGGGCCTTTAGTGGAGCAAGTGGTCGCTTGAAAATTCAAGGTGCAGTGACATCCTT
Organism: Pinus albicaulis; assembly: GCA_034641835.2. Lineage (NCBI taxonomy): Eukaryota > Viridiplantae > Streptophyta > Pinopsida > Pinales > Pinaceae > Pinus > Pinus albicaulis. The sequence goes on along the minus strand of CM076574.1, from coordinate 670,908,931 downwards.
TGGTTTGTGGCCTGAGTACTTGGGAAGTGCTGGATGGAAAGACTATTGGGTGTTGGGCCATCCAACTGGTGGTGACTTGCATAGTTGAGGGAGTGGTGGCCTGTAAAGTTTAGGAAGTGGTGACAATCATTTATGTATTGGCCTAGAGAAAGTGGTTTCTCCCATGATCACAAGTTTGGGCTTACACACTAGTAGTGTCCAATGATATGATGTATTGAATATTTTAATAATAAATAATAAGAAGACGAAGATAAGTTGGTGGTGGTTTTTATCTCAGTAGTGTTTCCACCTTACATGATACAGATTGGATAATTATATTTTTTTTTCATACATATCGATGATTTCAGAGTGGAAGAAGTGGAGGAATAAACTCTCAGACCCATTTTTACCAGCAGGTCCCAGTTTGGAAAAATGGGGTATAAAACTTTCCAAGAGAATTTGAGGCATCAAATCACGTTTTTCGGGGGTAAAACTTTGCCACTTTAGCGCAACACCTCTTTTTCCTTTTCTAAACACATAAATGTTTCCAACAGTGCAAGAATCACACCAATCAAAAAGTTGTATGCGAAAGTTATGCCACTCAAAATTTGACATTATATTTTCATCACCATAATTTGAGAGGATGCCACATCAACCCCCATTTTTCATGAAAAGGGGCTAGCCACGTGATTATGATGTAGAATACTCTAGAAGAGTATATATTTTAACTATGGTAAAGAGTTTATGTAGTCAAATCTAGCCACTAGAATGTTATTGGGCTATGTTAACACTAGGACACTAGGAAGAAAATGGATTTAGTTCTTTTGAGTGCATTTGTTCCATAGTTGAGCAAGAATAGCCATGAGGGATATGAGATAGAGAATAGAGAGGATTTGTGCATTGTAGTATCCCACGGGCCATATTCCCAACTTCTTTGTACTCACAAACATTTTCTATTCAAAGAAAGAGAGTAGAGAAGCCTCACCTTCTAGCTGGATTTTTCTCTCGAAATGGTTTCCTAGGTCATATATTGTGTCAAATGTGGGTGTGAGTTTTTATTTCACTATTCTATATTTTCTACATAATTTTTAATCCTCATGCATCCACCATTAACAATATTCTACGTATACATCAATCTAAAAAGAAATAAAATTGTAATATTGTAGGATTTCATATTTTAAATATAATTTTATCAAATATGTTGTGACAAACTATCAAGTGGAATATCCATGACAATTTACAGATCATTACATCTAGTTTTCATATGTGTTGATCTCTTGATTGGTGTGTCTTCATGTATATTGTTGCTCATGATTCATGGTTGATGATGTTAATGCGTTCATATGATCTCATGTTTATATGTTGCTCACATAATTATGTATATGGATCTATTAATTAATTAATGTGTTGTTAGTTAATGTTTAAGGGACAATTTCAGTTGTAGTAACAATTTCCTTTAGACCCAGCAAGATTTTCCATGGGCCTACCCAAACAATGTTTGTGATCAAATAAGTGTAGATAAGCTAAGAAGAAAATGCCATGCACATTAAATCACAAGAGGAAATTGAAGGTTTACCTTTAAAACGTAAGAATCACAGTCTCTATTTGGTGAAGCCATCTCTTAGGAAGATATCCTTTATATCTTTACTCCTGATCTCCCAAGTAACTTGCACACAAATAAAGGAACCAACCAATCTACCTACAAAGTAATATTAGTGTGTAACAAGACATACATCAACCATATAATATATGATTTTCTTTTTTTGAAAAATAGGGAGTGCCTTTTATTACTGAAGCATCCAAGATGAACACGAGTACATAGTCGAGTCCTTCAAGCGTATGTATTTAGCTTGTTTCCTAACCTCTATTCTCACTGGTTGGAACCTACATGCATAGTTTTATCATAGTTGTAGACTGATAACACTTGGAATAAATAATTTCTTCTCTCCTGTGACTAGTGTAGATCTCCTTTTATATATATTTTCCTCATGATTGGTATCATTGAACCTAGACACTTTCTTAATTGTATCATAGGTGATGATTAAAATAGACCAAATCAATTATTACTTTAATCAAAGTTGTTAAACTAGACCGAATCAATTCTTATTCAGTCAATTTTTCTCTCTATTTCGTAACTCTAGTGAAGAGAGGACATTGATAGGATTATAGTTTGGTCCCCAACACTGAGAAAGAGCATTTCTAGGGCTTTTGGTTCCCCAAAATTTCCTAAGAGTGTTGATCCCTAAAAGCACCATTTTTCTTGATGCTTCACCAATCACAATTTGAGCCTTTGACTTGGTAAGGGTTGTTCTTGTGTTCTTGATTCTAGCAGGTGGAATTTTTAGCTATAACAGTTAACTCATGCATGATTTAGTTAATTGTGAAGAAGGGAAAAACATGGTAAAAGTTGATGATCACTACAATACTAATTCACCCCTCCTCTTAATATTGTTAAGTTCCCAATACGTATATCCATATCCACATTATTTATAGCTATATTTTTCATATTTGACAACATAAAGATTTGATATTTTGAGATATATTACAACAAATATGTTTTTTAATATAATAAGTTAGAATTTTACTTCTTAGAAATTGATTTCTTCTTGCAAATTATATTAAGGTTATGATTATGAAGTTGAACTTTTGTTACTTTAGGGATATACCACTTATTATAGATAGATGATAACCTTCTAGCACACTAATTGTTAGCTCTTTAGAGTTGTGCTATATAAAAACTAGGGTTATCACGCTTAAGTGCTTTAAGAACAATGTTTGTGTGGATTTAAGGTTTTTTGGTTGTTGTTATATATTATGCACTACCTAGCTACTATGGTTAGGGTGCTCAATTAATTAGAAGTTGTTTCTTATATTCCAACTATCCTAGTTATCTATAGGAACTTGAGGGGTGTGTGGAACTTGTAAGGCATAGAATCACTTGAAAGTACTTAAGATGATTTTAATTAGTTGGGGAAATCCTAGATACATTGATAAGGGTTTTGAAATATCAAACAAGTATTATTAATGTTAATATATCTTACAAGTTGGTTAAACACATTTTTTCCAACTTTAATACACACATTTTGTCATGTCGTTAAACAAAAACATATATTCTAGTTATACTTGGAAATTATAAATACTATCAATATTGTAATAGATGAAATCCGATATAAGTTTATATAAATGTTGTATATAATGGTAAACCTACATAGTAAGATCCTAAAACTCTATCAACACTAGATAATGATCGAGGATGATTCCCACAACCAATATAATTGATGGTCTCAAATTCCCATAAAAGGGTCTCCATGTTGAAGACTCCTCAAGAGATTTCCAATGCAATGTGAATGGGCTAAAATATATATTGTATGAAAAGGTTATGTCCTTCAAAAGTTGAAGGTAAAACAGGGCTAGGGCTGACACAAAGCACACTGGAGGATGACATGTGATACACCTAGAGGTTGACACATGAAATAGTTTAGTCTAACATGTGGCACAATTAAAGGTTTACATATATGGAATGGTGATAAGTTGACATGTGGCACCATTTGAACCAATAAGAGACTGCCACATGAACCTTCTAAAAGGCCTATGTGGTATTGGATTGGTAGGTGAAAACTATATAGCAAAAAATCTAGTAACAAAGACCTTTGACCTCTTGTACACAAGCCACAAAAATTACCACTACACAAGACGAGGTTACATGGTGATATGAGTGTGGATTAGTAGTGCTCCTATGTTCTTAGAATAATTATAAAGGAAATTTTTGCAAATTTTAAAATTATTTTTGATGTATGAAAGCAATTTCATGCATTTATTATTATTATAAAGAATGGGTTGTGGCTTTGAACTGGATCGCGACACGTAGGCCACAAAGGGTGAACTATGTGCAACTTGTTTTCTTTTTATTCTTATTTGATGCCTATTATTCTTGTCTTTTAAGTGCTTATTAAATTTTATTAATCCATTTAATGAATACAGTTGCAAAAATACAAAGGAAATTTAAGCATTTAATTTTTAATCAAATAATAGAGCATGTTTAATCATATTTACATAAAACTTTCAACTTAATGGTAAACCACATTTTGAAAAATAAAACAAGTGTGTTTTGGTTGATCCAAATGCCACCTTCAAAGATATTCATACAAGTTCCCCATAAACTTAATATTTCAATTGTAAGGCTCTCACATGGGTGCTCTTAGTAAAAAAATATTGTAATTACTTATATCAATTTAAGGATAAAACCTATGCCATAGGGTGGTAAAGGCTCCTCATATTTTGATTATCATTTTGTTATGGTGCCACTGTCTCTTGACTATAATCACCATGAAAAAATACTTATGGGAGATCATCCCTCGTGCACATCCATGATTTCTCCAGTCTATATGATTTTTGAGATTTTGGTTCCATAGTCCATTAATATTCAACATGGTCGATTTTTACATGTGACTTTTGGGCTCCTTTGTCATAGTTTTTGTTACATTCTATTGTTTCCTTTTCTTATTGGATTGTGCATGAGTATGTGTCAACTTCCTTCTCTAGGTTACCCCATTCCTTCTGCTTCTTCCTTCTTGTTTTATTCTCATTTTTGTCATGTAATCCTAAGAATTTGTTCCTATACCTTTTGAGTAATCTATGTTCTATTATCGCAATCCTTTTTTATCTTCTCTATTCCTTCTTGTCACTCTCTCTATGCCCTTGCCACCCTTGTTACTAACCACTCTCTTTAGGGTCTTAATCATTGGTTTTGGTGGACAAAAATGTTGCATTAACATGCAAGGTGCTTATGAGGGGTTGGGTATTATGATGCAAGAGGAGGATCTCATGCTTGTTAGAGAGTGGAATCCTCGGTCATATATATCATTCCCAAATGCCACTGAAATCCAAGTTGGGCTCACTAAGGTCAAGAATGTTATTGCCATAATTTTTTTTTTGTCTATCTGACACTGATATCATGAGAAAAATAGCATCTTGGGTACCCAATATGGGTCACACTAGGGGAAGACAAAAAAAATATGTGTACATGGTGGATTTATGCTGGCACATGAAGACATTACTAGGCAAAGTTATATTGGACAAGAATCAAGCAAATGAGGAAAGATTCTCATTATTAATGAACTGAAACTGTATATGAAGACTTTGGACCAATGCATGAAGAGGATAGAATACCATCGCATCCTCCGACCTAACTCGAGTAACTCTCCAGCAATGGCTTGAAGCACTAATAGAGGTAGATCCCTGTGACTTGTCTCATTCCGCATGAATTGCTATTGTTTTTTTGAATTTTTTTATTGGATTTTTGCTTATCAATATATTCTAATTACTTGGTTAGACAATAAAGATCTTAAAACTAGACACTTAACTCTTTTAAACTCTCTTTTGACACCATACATGGATGCTAAAGAGTTTATTGTCTTGCCATTAATTTGGTATCTCCATTGAGAAATTAAGGTAAACCAAAACCGTATATTATAATAAATTTATATAATTATAAGAAACATTATTGAAACAAAAAGAAATATATTTCTATAAAAATAATTTTCAATAAAATATAAGAATTACATTAAATATGATGCCACGAAGAATAAGGACTTAAAAGGTCAAAGGATGTGATAATATGAAAGTTGTTTAAAGCATGCTTAAGGTAAAGCGTAAGAATGAGGTAGATATGAAGAATATGCATAAGAATGAGCTAGATAGGAAGAATGTGAAAAATAGATAATATATAATGGATTAAGGGTTTGATAAATACACACGTTTAATTAATTATTTTGAGAATGGAGAGAGATATATTTTTCTTGTGGATAAGTGACATTTAAAATATTTAAAAATAAATATTAATATAAAAAATTAAAATAGATAATAAATTACAAATTTTATTATAATTTTTCCATTCGATAAATCTCATCATAAGTTAAATTCTCTTCAAGACTATGATTTTTGTAACTTATAAAAGGAAAATAAACCTATTTTAGGTCATTTATATTTTCAAAAGGGTGAGAATATCAAATTATTTAAAATAAAACATTTTATGAGTTTGATTTATATCATACATCTTAGAAAATTGTCCATTATACAGATGCTATGATCTCTGGGATATAATGGAGATCACGAATAAAGGTATGCTTGCCGGAAATAATCATCTAAATTCTTACATAGATTTCACATTGAATATATGCTCACTTCTTTAACTCAAAGATTAAACACAGAATGATCGTTGGATATCATTTATTTGTCTCTCTTGTATCATCTCAATCGATCAGCAATTTCTTCTCCTCATGCTCATCAATTTGTTCGTGCGTTTCAACAGCACTGTAATCCGCAGGTGAGTCGATACTATGCTGCTGCATTTCCAATTGCCCCTGCGATTCAAGGATAGCTCTGTCACGATCTTTCGGATATGATCGATAAAGAAGGGAGTAAATGAGGACACACAGAGTCATCGGAATAGCTATGGCTGTGTAGAGTGCCTCCGCCAATGCAGCTGCATTAACCCTATCTGTTTCTCTTTCAGTGGCTTTGCTCGACCCTTTCGGAATAGGTTTGTAGCCATATACATGTTGGGCCAGAATGCCAACCACTGGCGGAGCAAAGGATGAGAGGATTGTTTCAAACGATCGGTCCAAGGCATAGATAGTTGTTCTTTCCTTCTCGGGTACAATTTCTGCAAATATGGGACTGCACATCAAAAATAACAGGGTATAAATTTTGGATTCAAGTACAATCTACCCATGAATCAATGAATGTGCATTAATGTTGCTAAAATATGAAACATGCTACTTGCTTGTTGGTGGCAGCTCCGTTCCATGATATGGCGATTCCCATGATGAAAAACATTAGGCCATGTCGCAACCCAGTAGAAGGATCACGAGGCATGACTAGCAGCAGAACTGCACTCAAAGGAATAGCCAGACCTGCACTTATTTGTGAAAGAATAATCCTTCCAGCATTTGGAAGGCGTCTGGAAATAATGTCCCCCATTCGCCCTCCAAACAATCCACCCAACGAACACCCCACGGTAAACACAGTCATCAGAAATGCAGTCTCTTTATGAGAGAAGCCAATGAGCTCCAGCCACATGGGCACAAACGATAGGGCCGACCATGGAAATGATCCCATGACCCCTTGAGCTACAAATATCTGAAAGCTCCGAATTCGCATTACTTTCTTCGCTTCTGCGCCCATTATCTTCAGATCCGACCATAATGGCGACTCCCCTTTCGTTCCACTTTCTCTAAAAAGATTCACAGATGCTAAATCACTTGTACTGTTTAAACTAAACCACAATAAGTCCAGTGAAGTTCATTTTTTGATAGAAATCTATGCGCATTGTTATGTATCAAAGGAAGTGACAGATATACTCACGAAGTTCTGGGCATCGAACCGTTTGAAAATCGCGGGTCTGTTGCAAAAGCACGGAGCAAAACCCCAACCACAACGCTCACCCCTGCGATTATAAAAAAAGAAATTCTCCACCCGGCTATTCCCATTACTGTTGTGGAAGCTAACAAAACAGAAAACATACTACCGAATACAGATCCAAAGCTTCCTGTAAACCCTAGCCATCCGAAAGCCAACCCACGGTTTCCTTCATCTGCCGAATCTGCCACGAGAGACTGAATTGCGGGTATTACTATTCCAAGTCCAATCCCATTCAATGCTCTTGATACTGCTACCTATAAATCCACAGAGACAATATTCCTAAAATCCATAATTGCAAAATCAATAAAAAAATACCGAGAATAAAATAGAGGTAGTCATTCCCTCCTTGCAGCTTTGCAAGTTAATAGCAAAATTTGAACAATACTTTCATAACCTTGAGTATTGCCAAGACGGAGCAGGCTTTAGCTAGTGCCAGACTAGAATCCCAAAAATATCGGCTTTAGATATTGCAGATTAGAAATCCCAACTTCTATTGGCTTTAATTAGTGCAGATTAGAAATCTCAACTGCTGTTATTTTTAGAATCTCCACAACAATATTGTGAAGGTTTGATTTTTTTCCCTGGATAACTTCATAGGATCATGATAACATGTATTCATATAACAACATAGATTGAAAACTTTATTCCATTTTCTGTAACATTCAATAAAACATTTACAACACCACATCAATGGGCTAGCTCTCCTATTCAATAAAAATGACATTTGGCCATGGGTTTCCATACTGAAAACCCAACCAGTTGGTCTCGGCTATGTTGACTTCAATCCTTAATTTTTTCTAATATTCTCTTTGCATTATGTATGATACACAGCAGAAACTACGATAAACAATATAACGTTTAAAAAAACAGTTCCAGGCTTCAGCAGCTATGTTGCCATTTACCTACAGGTTGTCTGTTTTTTACCTCCTTAATGTGGTTGCCTATTTTGTTTTAAGGCCAAACTCAATAATATGCAATTGCCTGTTATGCCAAATGAATGATAAATTTCAGTACCTGAGCAAAAGTTGTAGAGATCCCAACGAGAAATGTTGCAGCTGCCCACAGAAATGCTCCAAGAGCAATCACATGGGCACGATTGCGATGAATCGCCAGATATGCTGCCAGTGGATAACAAGCAGCTTGAGTTATAGATCTGAGTAGGGTAAGAGATCCTAACTGTGTTGGTGAAATATGCAAGGCCAATCCAACCTCCTGGTACACCCCGGGCAACAGCGCTTCATCTGCTCTTTCCATGATCCCTGCCAAGTTCACCAATACCAGGGTTCTTGTTGGGTTCTCCAGCCATGATTTGAATGAATATCCCATCTTAAAAATCACACCAATACACAAAATCTGTTGTGCAAACAGGCCTTCAAAGAATCTCCCCAGTTGAATACCAATTATAATGAATACAAAACCATTTTTCGTACATGAAATTTTCAGCTACCGCTTCTGCCCGAACCAGAGTGAGTGGAAACAATGGATTCAGAAGCGCAGCCAGGTAAACTCAATGAAGTCACCATTGATATTGGGTTTTCGTTTGATTTTGGATCTCTCTGACAAAACTATGAAATGTGAGTTCCATATTCAATGGAATTAATTCCACGCTTAGATTCATATGTCGCTTGACATTTTCTTCGAATCAAAGACTCGTAGGTTCCAGTAACTTGTGGACCTAAGGTTCCTTCCCCTTGAATTCCCCTTCCCCCGTTGAATAACAAAGAAAACTCCAAATAAATTTAGTGAGCACATTACTCTTTGTCGTATCTCTCGTTAGAATAATTAAATATTGCAACTCGCGCTAGCCTTAGCTACGCAATTCAAAACTTTGACCACGTTAAACCATAAGTGCAAGTCTGATATCCCAATGCTATATAGCCCCCTTGATTCCCGCGTGCATTTAGCAATTTTTTTAATCAAAATACTGGCTCTTTCGTGAGTTGGAAGGAGTCCTTCTGCAACGTGTGGCGTGCTTGTATGATACTTTATATGTTACAAACTGTCACAGAATAGAAAAGTTTTTAAAATATGATTAGGTGGTTGTTAATTAGTAATGAGGTAATTAAGATTGACTATTATTTATGTATGAATGAATGATTTATGCAGAAAAGTTTTTAAAATATGATTCCATGGTCATTAGTCATGAGGTAATGATAATTGAATATTATTTATGTATGAATGAATGAATGATGTATTTACGAAGGTTAATTTATTATTTATTATAAATAATTAATTGGTAATTTGTAAGGAATTAGGTTTCAAAGTATTTTATCTTTTTTAAAAATTGATAATATAAAAAATGTAATGATAAATTGGAAAGACATTTTTCTGAGTGATGAAAATAGTGGATAGTTACAACCATACTTAGTTTGCAAGATAGAATTAAAGAAGATAGATAAAAACTCACTTGACATTGCCATGGTACCTTTTACACCATTAAAAAGAGATTGTCACAATTAAGACCAAAATCCTAAAACCACAAATGTCATAAAAGATTTCATGCTTCTAGAAAACTATATACTTTTTTCAAAAACATATTTATAAGTAACATGATCATAAAACTAAACAATAAAAACAATTTTGAGAACATAATGAAATCTCATATTCTTTTTCTAATCATCTAGATCCACTAGAAAAATGTTAAAGAAAAAGTTAAATACCCAGTATATTTACAAATCACTAAATAGTTTTTATATAACAAACTTAAATGTGTGACCTCATACACCATGATTTCCACCAACAATACCTCCTCAACATGATCCAGTTTATAGGTATAAGAAATAGGAGAAGACATTGACACAATTGAAGAGATGGATTGGTTTTTTAATGCATCTTTAAAAGACATATCAATGCATGTATGTGTGTTGAGTAGAGATTTCTTCAATTTAGTAAGGGTTTTCTAGAAAATATGCTTCTCAAATGGAAAAAAATTAAATACACCTAGTTTTTGGATTATAAGAGCACTACATTTAGATGTAGGATATACCATCTTCTAAGTAATTTACAACCTATTTGTCTCTCATACCCATGCTCATCCTCCTTGGAAACAAGGAACAAAAACAAAACCAAAGAGATGGTAGAGAAATCAAGTTTAGATGTTGACATTGATCTAAATGGGAGGTTGAGTAGATTGTTACTAATATTGGTTTGAATGAGATAAATCAACAAGTAAATGTTTTGATTAGAGAATCCACTCTGTTTTAGAGAGATAGAATAGAAGGAATGGATATAGAGCTTTCCTCTTTGAAGGAAGTTATGGTAGCTAAAGCCCATATAGATAAGGGACTAATTCATTTTAAGAGTCTCAAACTCCTAACTTTTTACTCATGTAAAGACATCACAAAAATGATACCTTCAATTTAGATAAGGAATTAATTCATTTTAAGAGTCTCAAACTCCTAACTTTTGACTCATGCTTAGATAATGTGACTCCTTCAGTAGGGTGGCAAAATGTGAAAGGTAAGAAGGGCAAAAAGTTAATGGTAAGAAGGGGAAAAAGAGAAATATTAATGGTAATATTTCTAAGGAAAAGTAACTACATGTGCATTATCATTGTAATTTTAATAATGTAAATTCCATCTGCACCTATTCTCATGTAAGTGCACTATGCATCTATAGTTGATGTACTCAATTATGGTGCTTTGAACATCTATATTTGATGTACTCAGTTATGGTGCTTTGAGCACCTAAATAATGAGATTTTTATTTTATAATTGAAAAGAAACCTTATTCTTTTTGGAAACAAAATGAGAGACTACAACTCCTATCATGTTTATTTAGGTTTAGAGTTGTTAACCTATTTTCTTATGTTTGAATAATACTAACTCTTAGCTAGTCAAAATTAATTTTAAACTTTATAAAAAAATCAAAACACAATTTTATATGTAAAAAAAAAAAAACCTTATAATCATTATTAAAATTAAATTTTAATAAAATAATATATTTTTTATAACTTCAATATAATTCATAAATTAGATATTATTTTTTGATTAAAAATTAAACTTTTACTCAATAAAAAATTCGTAATTTAATAATTTTAATAATATTAAATATTTAATGGTTACTTAAAAAATATCTTTATATTATGTTTAGTCATTTAAAGCATGAACGATTTTTTTTTTAAACATGATTAACAAATATAAATACAATATAATGATGTGCATGATTTTGGGACCTGTTTTAAGTTTTCAAGTTTCCTGTTTTTAAGTTTTCAAGTTTTCAGAACGTTAGGATTGGAGATTTAAATTATAAATATAAATCATATAAATGATTTGTTTTTTTTTCACTATTTAAAAAATTGTGTAACGGATTGCAAAGCATTGATTTCGATTATAAAGTTTTAATTTAATTTTAAATGAAAAAAAAAAAATTACTATTTTTAAAATAAAATAAAAAATTAAATAGAATAAGTAAATTTAATTCATAAAGAAATTTTAATTCAAATTAAAATGTGTTTTTTTTAAGAATATATGACTTCTACAATGTATTATTATACATTTAACATAATTGGTAACCTGCAATATTCATCTAATGAAATATTTATGGAATATATTATTTAATTATTAGAAAATTAATTAAAATATAATAATTATATTAAAAAATAACTAGCAATTGCACCACATGTTGCAAAGGAAACACCCAAAGGTTGTGGTATATGAAAGAATAACATATAAGAAAAAAGAGGTAGTAGGAACTTTCTCGGCTCCAACTGATCCTCCAGAATAAGGAGTGGAGAATTATGTTTACTGGACCTCAAATCAAAATATCCATATTGGGTAATTGATGTTGAACAACTTCTTGCTTATTAATTGCATGTAAGATGTGTTTTTTCATAATGGATGAGACATTTTGGCCAAAGTACTCAAGACCTTTATATGACGAAATCTGCATGTTTATTTTTTTCTGCATGAAGGATGCACTTGGTTTTTATGACCAAGTTGGGCAGACTTCACCCTTCCACTAAATTATTTTCTTCTATCACATTCACAATGTTGAATTACTCTGATACTACTCCTACAACTCTCACTCTACTCTACAACTAGAATGATTTAATGGAATGAAAACTTATCACTATGACATGTTTTACTTCATAAGAGACTACTAAGAAGCTTAAGTATGGTAAATCCACCTTCACTTGTCATTTGAACATAGAGCATAGAGTTATATTAATCATCAATTTTATGGATAAGAGACATTTGGGCCCTTTTTAACCCTTCGAGATGGTTAATTAATCTTAGTTCATATAATTTATATTAATAATTTATCTACAATCATATTTCCATAATTCCTCTTTGAACGACCAATATTCCACTTCTTTGGAACTTTTCACCTAAGTCAGAATAAAAAACATCATGAAGACCCAAAAGTAAGAAGACCCAAAAGTAAGAAGAATCTAGCAACTTCTTTAACGACCATAATTCAAGACTTTATTTTCCCATCAAATAAAAGGCAACAATCAAATTTTGCAGTGACAAGAATGGGAACAAGTTTTAAATGTAATAACTCCCTTCCCTAGTGATAGTACATTTTTGTTTTGAAATGAAATTATTTTTCTGATTTTTTTAAATAATAGATTCCTCCCCAAGTGGTCATTTAGAGATACTTTTTTTTTTCAACTAATTGCAATAGGTAAGTGTCTTTTGTCTAGTATTTTTTGAGTCATTAAATTTAAGGGCAGAGGTAAAGAGACTACAAGACAAAAAAGAGAAGAGTGACTGAATGTCAAATGAAAATAACATTGAGGAATCTCTTTTGATTTTTTCATGTGGGCCTTCTTCAATTGATGAGGTAGTAGGAACTTTCTCCTCCAGAATAAGCGGCGGGGAATTATGTTGAGTGAACTACTACTCATGTAACTTTGACTCCTCCTTATAATTGGAATGTTTCTCTTCCCATAGCTCTATCTCGGGTTATAATTCTAGCTTTCTCTTGTTTATGAATAAATTGTCTCTATATCACTATTTTCTGTCTCTTTTTGAGTGCTTTCTTGAATCAGTGAGATAATGTAGCTCATCTGGATTCCAAAATCCTGGAGTAACCCATTTTTTGAAGAGTCCTCTTTTGTTTTTAATTCTGCTATTTAGTCCTCCATAGCCTTGTCAACGTCGTTTCCTTCTAAAGAATCGTACATTATTGATAAGTATCCATTGTCCTACTTTTCTTCTTCCATATAATTTAGATCTAAATGAATGGAACATGAGATAAGCTTCGTGACATTTTCCAAATTTCAACATTTTTCATTGCACTTCTCATGTGTATCAAGGAAAATGGATTCAATACATTCAACGTCTCCTTTCTTATCTATCGTTGACTTTAATACAAACAATTGTTACCAACCCCTTTAAAGGTAAATTATAAATCATGTCCTCCGAAATAATTTGGAAATTTAAAAAAGATCACATATTTAAAAAAAATTCATTATTAATTTAATTTTTTATATGTTAAGGTACTCGTGAATTATAAAACAGTTGTAACATAAATAATATATAACAAAAAAGGCCATGTATTTTTGGAATAATAAAATAGTTGTAACAAAAATAATACAGAACAAGAAAAACTATGTATGTTTGGATGTATGAAAATTTAGATACATTTTATTAAGTAAAATTTTAAAAGAATAATGGTTATAGACGTTTAAAAATAATTTTATTAAATAATTAGTTTAGATCTAGAGTTAAGATTGATTTAGGCCATCTTAGTTGCCCCCTATAAAGAAACTACATTCCTCATGAATACCATGGGTCAATACCATGGGCTGTATTTATAGTTTATCATTATTTTATTACGCCGTAAGGCGTATTTATTTGAAAACAACTTTGCTGAGTGCCTTTCTGTCTTAATATTTGCCATCCGATCTCTTGTTAGACGATTGCATCAAAATGAGTCGTTGATTGAAAGAGCGACAGTTAAGACAGTTTACAGTTTATGCATCAGAATGAACAGGCTATGACAGAAGCACTTGGAGTAGGATGATCCCTGAAGGGCAGAGCACCGAACGAGAGGAGTTGAGCTCACAAATTTTTTCATGGTACCAGAGGAATCCCCACTTGTTGGGGAACTACGTGATGAAGCTCTGGAATAGACTGTTATTGTTTACATGGTCTTGGTGTCATTAATTTTCAACTTCTCGAGACCGAAGGTCATCTATTGGATCGCATTTTGAGGCTTCACTCGCCAAATCTCATTTGGCTTTCTTGGCAGGATTGTCCCTATACTTGCCTATTTTCCTGGATTCCAATTAAATTTTTGAATTCTGCTGCAGTTTTAGTACTCCTTTTGCTATGACAATCTTCCACCGCATGGACCTGTCTTTGTATTAAAACTTGGAGAGGCTGTCAGATCCTTCTATAGCTTGACGAACCTCCAGCATATGGACCTGTTTAAGTGCAGGAAATTGGAGATGCTGCCAAATTCCGTGGTGGTTGTACGAACTTGCCAATCTTAAGGTTCCTCTCAATCGCCTCCTCTTTTTCCACTGCAAGGCTGGGAGTGTTGTCAAATATTTAAATTTGAATTGTGGCAGACCTTTTTTAATGGTGGGAATGAGCTTGATCGGTCGGTGGATCATTCAGAAAAGCTAATTACCGTTCACAAAAGCTAATTTAGTTAATATCCTTTCAGGATTATCTTCCTCTTCTTGCATTGCAATGCATTCTCTCACTCTAGGTGCTCTTCTGCTCTGTCTCTCAGGCGAGGCTGTGTTGTATTTTCATTTTGTTTACTCACAGTTGCCCTTCTCGTCTGTTCTGCCCATCTCATTATTTTTCATTTGGCTTTGTTTTGCTTAAAGATTTTGTGCAGGTCTGGGGTTGATGGAGTATGGCCATGTTCTTTATTACTTTATTATAGTCTGCAATGTTTATTTCAAATTTTTATTTGGAAATAAGAATGTAGAGAAAAAGAAGAAACTGGAAAAAAAAAAGGAGAAGAGGATGGTAATGGGATGTGTGTACATGTAATGATTAGAAGAGATACCACCACTTATCCCTTTCTGTTGCAGTTTTAGTACTCCTTTTGCCATCAATAACTCCTCCATTTGTGTAATGCACTGATATATGGATTTATTGGCAGTGTTCAACATTTTATTTTCCTTTTTTCTTTGCATTTTCACTGGGATGGTGACTGAGATTAAGCAGAGTAGGTGAGTTTTGCTGACAATGATAGGTAGGGAAATTGTGATGAAGCGCTGCGAATTTTGCCGCCGTGGACTCAATTCTTATGGAACCTGCATAGCAGTCATCAGGTCTCATTTTATGATCAGGGTATTTTCTGATTGAACTTAGGTGGTATATATTTTATCCCATTTTGAAATCACATACTGCATTAATTGTAGGTTGGCTATTTTATATTTGTGTTTGGGTATTTTATATTTGTGTTTTGTGTTATTGTAACTTAAGAAAATAGGCGACAACGTGGAATGAGTCATATAGAATCGTATGGAAGATGAAAATAATGCCATTGTCCCTGCATTATCGGAGTGGACAGAACAGAGCAACAACCTTATGGTTGATCATCGCATGGATAGAGATGAGGGGAGGAGAGGTATAATTCTCATCTCATTTCATTTACATAGACAGAATACTGTGGAAGGGGAAGCCTTATCAGATGATGTTTTATGTTTCTATTAATGTGTAGCACAAATGCTTTATTCAACGAGGGAGGGAATTGCATTTGATAATGCCATGGTTATGGATTTTTCTGGGTGCAAATATTTTTATAAAATTTACACACCACTACACTAAGCTATTCTACGAATGCAATTATCAATACGACTGCAATGCTTAATTTATGCGATTATCAATACTAATACAATGCTTAATTTATATATTTACTGGATTTCAATACCAATTATTTGAAAACTTCCTCTTTGTTTTTGTTTGTTGTTTCCAGCATTTTGCAGAGTATGGAGATTGTCTTATGGCGAAGAGGGAATCTCATCAACAGGTACCTTGCAATACCTTTCCAATTCCTCCAAAGCTAAATAGGTACCTTGTAGATATTCTTTCTTGAAAAATATGCTGCTCTGTCCTAAAGCATGGAAGGACGGAATAAATATTCTTGCATTTTCTTTTGCTTTCTTTTACATTCATTACTTTTTCGATAAGATATTCTCTCATAAAAAACGTTTCTTTATATTGGTGTTAATGTTTTGTAATTCTCTATTTAACTTGAGACTCTTTCAAGTTCTTATCCTCCTCACATGGGTTTTAATGGGTTTTACTTCCAACTATCTCACAGTTATTTAGGTTATTATTTATTTATTATTTACAAAACTCATTTTTAATTATTATTATCTATTTATTATCTCTGAAATGCATTTTCTGAGATGTTGTTTATTTATTAATTTTTAAATGCATTTCCAATGTTATCTTGATGTTACTTGTTACCGTTTCTTTTTGTTCCTCTCCAAAAAAATATCAATGTCTATGTCTCTGTTCTATGGTATAGAAACAATCGCTTTCAATACCTATTGAAGAATTCTGGTTTTGTCATCCCCAATAACACAAAAGAAAAGGTCACAATCGACTACACACTTCGTGTAATTTTTTCCAGAAAAAAATATAATAATCAATTCACATACAGTTTTCTCATCCAACTTTTTCAAAATCTACATGGGTGAATTATTTTTTTTCACCTTGCCAATTCACATGTTATGATTACTTAAAATTTTATTTTGATTATTTATAACCATAATTTAATTCTCATAAATATCAAAACAACTCCCCTAAAGTGCCAGGTGGAATCACTTTACACCTTTAGATTTAATGTTAGACGATTGAACAATAATCAGCCCTTAGATTAATATAGTTTTTAATCATAATTTCAGTTAATAATTAACAAACTATTTTCAACCGTTTTCCTTCCAGATCTTCACATAGAGAGAGGTTTTAACCGTTTTGCATCAGGTATTTTCTGTAACAAGCTCTTTTCAACCGTTTTCCTTCTGTATCTTCACATGGAGAGAGGTTTTAGTAGCAGTGATGGAAATGAGATTTTGAAGAGTTTCAGGGCATGTTGCATGAGGGATTTTCTGTTCATTTTCTGCATGTTAAGGTGAACATGAGTGGATTCTATTTGGAGCGGGATTTTCTGTTCTTTTTCTGCATATTAAAGTGAACATGAGTGGATTCTGTTTGGAGCATCCACTTTCTGAGTGAGTAGAGGTATAGTTTTGGAGGTACAGGTTTAGTGGGGTCCTCTTTCTTCAAGAGTTTACTACATAAGGGTTACACTTACACTGTCCATGCCACAACGCTATAAATTTACGCCCAAAATAAAATTAAAAAAAAACAATAAACTTGTTTTTACTGCTCTTAAGTGATGAAATCCATCATTGTTGCATATAGGAGCATTTATCTCTGATAAGAAAAGTATGACACTATGTTGTAAGTTTATCTACAAATGTGTTGGAGTTTTTTTCTCAATAAAATTGTTTTTACTACTCTTAAGTGATGAAATTCATCGTTGTTGCATATAGGAGCATTTAGCTCTGATAAGAAAAGTGTGATACTCTGTTATAATTTTCTCTACAAATGTGATGGAAAGTGTGCCATGAATGTAGAAAATTTCATGGTTAATGTAATATAAGATAAATAAAAATTCATTTCCTCTACACAAGATCAAGAAAGCTATGCCAAGTAGCCAACACTACAGAACAAGACATGTTCGCCAACTCCATAAATGCTACCAAATCTCTCTCGCTGTTGGAGCGATTTTCTCGATCACCTTATTTTTACTGCTCTTGAAGTGATGAAAGCCACCTCTCCATACATTTTTTATTGTCTGCAAAAAGAAAAAGAAAAAACCAACTTCATATCAACTATACTGAAAAAACAAGAACATGGAACAAAAAAAACCAACTTCATATCAGCTATACTGACAAAACAAGAACATGGAAGACACGAGGGACATCAGTGGTAAAGAAAAATGTGATATTTTGAATATTTTCAAGGATCATGAAGGGAATAATATATAGGTGACTCAATAGGAATTGATCAAGATTAAATATGGTGGCATGATCAGACAAGGTATTTAACTTAACTTCAACATAGGCCTCATGATTTGTAAGGTTTAAGGAAGTAGTATTGCATTAAGATTTCAGTACTTGATTCCATGGAAGAAAATTTTGATTTTCATTCCTCCACAATGTCTCCTTCTCTACACTATCTTATTTCTTCTAGGCTACTATTTCCTATGCTATTTCCTTATGGCGTTTCTTTTGCAACATGTGGTGCAATTGCTAGTTTTATTATTTTTATTTTTTATTGTATTTTGACCTAGTTAAAATGTTCATTACATTATGTCAATCTTCTTATTTATTTTACTTTTATTTTTAATTTTGTGTAATTTGACATAGTCAAAATGTTAAACATGACATTACAACATTTTTATCATACTTTGTTGGAGAGCATAGTAGCACAAAAATGTAATATTTAAATATATAAATAGATATTTTCCTTTTTTTATATTATTTTTTATCCATGTAATACAAATTAATTGATTTTTGTGGAGTTTAATTTTATGATATAAATTTTCCTTTTTTATATTGTTTTTTATCCATGTCATATCAATTAATTGGTTTTTACATAGTCAAAATGTTAAACATGGCATTACAACATTTCTATCATACTTTGTTGGAGAGCATAGTAGCACAAAAATGCAATATTTAAATATATTAATAGTTTTTTTTTTTTTTTTAATATTATTTTTTATTCATGTAATACAAATTAACTCATTTTTATGGAGTTTAATTTTATGATATAAATTTTCCTTTTTTATATTGTTTTTTATCCATGTAATATCAATTAATTGGTTTTTGTGGAGTTTAGTAGCAAAAAAATGTAATATTTAAATATATAAATAGTTATTTTCCTTTTTTTATATTGTTTTTTATCCATGTAATACAAATTAATTGATTTTTGTGGAATTTAATTTTATGATATAAATTTTCATTTTTTTATATTGTTTTTTATCCTTGTAATATCAACTAATTGGGTTTTGTGGAGTTTAATTTTATGATATAAATTTAATTATAAATAAAAAATTTATGCTCATGTACCTAAAAATTTAATGTCTATGTATTTTACAATTTTTTTTATTCATTAAACTAATTATGTTGAATCTAGTTTTATTAAGTTATTAATTTAAATTTTGTTAAAAAAATTGAGGTTAAAATCTAACAAATTTTAAATAAAAACATTTTAACTTAAAAGTCACCAAAACCTAAATTCAATCTAACTTATTAAAAAGAAAAAAACTAACATTATAAAAAACATATATAAAAATATTTACTTGATCTAATGGCCTAAAACATTTCAATCGCCTAACATTTGATCCAATGGCTCAAACATGGACATAGTAGCACCTAAGAGAGTTGTTTTCAAATAGTGACACCTTACGGCGTAATTATAATAGTTGTTTTTATTATAATTTTTTGTATTATAATTAAATATAAAATAATGATAATAAATAATATTTAGATTGATTTCATATAGGGTAAGATTTCTACATAATATACACTATGAATCAATATGAAAATGAGTCTAATTGATATCTAAATTAGTTCTATTATCATTTATGTAAAAATTTTAATCTGAATAGAGAATAATTATTATATCAAAAGTTGTTGAACTAAAGATTTATATAAGTTGAAACCAATAGACATGGTTGGAATGGAGTATCCATCTTAAGGATCTAATATGAGGGGAGAGGTATCAAATTTCTTTACGTGTAAACTTCTTTAGAGTGTAAATTACAATGTGTTATTTTTCATTGCTTAAATTGTATTTTTGAATGCTAAATAGAGTATATATTGAACCAAATAAACATTTTAACCACATATATACCAATTGATATTAAAATATTTTACATAACATGTACATCCAAACATATTATGACTTAAATAAAAATGGTTTTTTATTATTAACACATTTTTAAGTATATGTCAATATTAATTCGTATTAAGATATTTGATCAACAACCAAATTATAAGATTTAAACATCTTACTCACATATTTTTTTTACTTCTAATTTCTTTACAACATATTTAATATTTTTATTATTACAATCGATATTATTTTTCTATTTACAACACAATTTTTAAATTTTGTTTTTATTTTAAAAGGAATTGATCGATAGACAAAATTACACATCTCCTCATACTGAGTTGTAGAATGAACCTCTCAACTCAATCAATGACCATTTAAAGAATTATGACCTTGAAGCTTTTGAAAAAAATGCTACAATGTCTACAATATTCCACTTGTACGTTCACCAATACTCACCTAACAAATTTTTTTTTTTACAAAACATCAAAATTTTACATTAAACCATGATAAATTATTCCTTGGCTTTGATTTATGAGTCTCCTGATTGACCATTAAGGAAGGGGTACACACCCCTTTTCCCCTCCACTAAAGTTCACCTTGATTTAGATTTGACCCCAAATTACCCATGTGTTATTCGTTGGAGTTGTTTGATCTAAGAACATGGAAAAATTTCTTCTGTGGGATATAATGATACAACTAATAAATTCATCTGAAAATATCACTTAAATTTGTATTTTAGGGGAGAGATCCTAAATATAAATGGTGAATTATATTCAAGGATTCTCCAAAATAATCGCGTCCTAAATTCCTAGATTCACAATTTTGCTTAAAACTTGATATAAGGCATAGGCTTCAACAACATCACTAGAAGTGTGACATAAACCCCAAGCATACCTATGTTACTCTTGATTCTTAGGAAAAAAATTACCCCCCTTAGGCTCCTACAACCTTAGGTTTCCTTATTTTTTTCGTGGAAGCTTAAGAAAAAAATGTTTCTACTCCAAGGGCCACTAATCAAATTCCTCCTTAGATAATTTTACTATCTAGCTTGCGTCCAGATGTGTTTTCTCCCTGATTTCCCATTTTGGTCAATAACTTAATCCATTCAAATCCATCCCCATCCAATTTCAGATCCTCTTCATTTATTTTCTTAGCCTAGAAAGATTCTCCAAGAAGCTGTGTTGTTGATCCCACTGCCTTGATGACAACCACCCTTTCATCTTGAAAGACAACCCAATTTATAGCTAGCTAACTTCTCCAACATACATATTTAGGAAACACTTCCAAATTTCTATTTATTAATTTTTTCCCTGCAAAAGATCCATTATAACATTTTCCCCATTTTCCCAACAAGTCTTATAGTGAAGAGGGCCATATTACCCTTGATCTCTATTGAGATGAGATCACTACCCAAAATTCAAGTCTAAATGGCCATTCCAAGAAGAGATGATCTATATTTTCAGTAACGTGCTTGCACAAGTCACACCAGGAGGGTCCAAAAATTCCCCTTTTTAATAAATTCCCAGTTGTTAAGATCTTCCTATAAGCTAATTTCCAATAAAAATATTAATTTTTGGGAGGCAGTCTAAGCTCCAAATAAAGGCCCAAAGATGAGAAGAGTGAGGTCTACTATCATATAAGAGAAAAGATTGATAACCCATTTTAACATGATACTAATCACCTACCCAACCCCAAGAATATTGATCTGATAAGGAGGAAGGAGCATATCCAATAAGAGTGGATTCAAGAGATCCGCAACTACTAACAAGGTGACCCGAAATGTTACCCTAGGCCCTACTCAACTAATTCCTATCATATGACTAGGAAAAGATATCCCATACATATATTTTATGCTTGGAAATTAAATAATTATGGAGGGGATGAAATCAGGTATTTGAGCCTAGAGGAGGATTTTCCATAATTCCCTTTGTCCAAAAATTTGTTGATTTCCCATTTCCTGGAATTTAAGTATGCTTATACCTTATTAAAGGAATATAAGCCCACATTAAATTCCATATCTGGGAGCTACCTATATTGTGAGGGATATGAGGAATACAATATTCTCTCACCCCATTAATATGTTTTTATGAAGCACCTATTTTCACTAATCATTATCTCATGTGATTAGACGCAAAACCAAGTTTTCCCTAAGTGTTATATTCATCATAAAGGTGTATCTTATTCCTAATCCCCCATGGATTTTGGAAGCCTAACCACCTTCCAATTCACTTGATTAAAGTTTTAGAGTTTTCCTTGTCTCCTTGCGAAATAAACTTCTTGAGTTCTTGAGCCATTTGCTACTTGGCTGAGATTGGGGCCAACATAGATGTGTATTGGAATATAAGAAGGGACAAAAGGATAGATATAACCAAAATTAATATTCTAGCTAGATTTACCCAATTAACCTCGCATTCCTCAAATTTGGATTTAAAATTGTCAATAAATTGACCCTAAGAATGATGAGGTAATGTTTTGAGACATATGCGCAAGCCGAATTATTTGAAATTGGTCCACTCATTCCTTCTTATTATTCCAAAAATTCTTGACATCCTTCCATGCAATAGTTTTCTGAAATTATAGGAATAAAAATGAATTTCACTCCTATCAATCATCTAAAGACCCGAAAAAAATCAGCCAAAACATATTTGAAGTGTTGTTCTATAATTCAAGAGGTATCATAAAGAAGGATTGTGTCATTAATGAACTAGGCATGATTTATTTCCTTTATACCATTTTAGAATTAGATTCTAAGGAGGGAGTGACATTTTTGTTCAATTTCCATGTTCCCACTCAAGGATTCTGTTAGCACTCCACCAGTTCTCTGAAGGTTGAAAAGGAGACTGAAAAAGGTAACCATAGACCACTTTGGCCTAGTAGCTAGCCTTACCAAGCTGAGAGGGCTCTCTCTGTGAGATCACATTCAAGGATTGAATATTATATGAAGGATATTAGGCTAGATATGGTAGGCTTAGGTAGGTTTTGAGTGTTTTAGGGTTTGATGCTGGATCAGGGAAGAAACCAAGTAGCAAGGTCTAGGTATCAAAAGGGTTTACAGCTGCAAAGATATAAAGGAGAAAGGTAGTAGTGGATCTATGATTGATTTAGGTTTTTGTAGGTGTGGTGGAGGGTCTGAAAAAGTAGAGGGATTTAATGAGCATGTTTAATCATGAATTCATTAAACTAGAAGCATGAAAGAAAAAATGACTTTCCATTTAAACAGAGCTAAATTAATAGAATTTTGCCGATGAACTATAAGGAAAACCAATGAAGATACAAGATATGGAAAGACGAGCTATATATCATTCATTAAAGGCTATAACAAAGAAAATACCTGATCATAAACTCACTGCACATGAATTCCTAGATAATAGTTGCAACTGCATCCTTTGATTTCTAAATATGAAATTGAAAGTACAAGCTACAAGATTACAATCCTCTGATATCCAACCAGTCAAATGACTCGTAAAATAATTGATATAGACCAAAAAAACATCTCCCCTCTCCCAGGGGTCGAATCCATCAATTTTGGAGTTGATTACATGATATTCTCAACAAAACCCTAATGTCTAGGGAGGTCAACCAATTCACCTCATCATAGGAAACTAAATACATTTAACCAAAAATTACATCAACAAGCATGCATCTACCCTATTTCACTATGTACCAACTCAATTACACTTCATGCCATCACAAAATCATCATCATTCATCAATTACACATGTAAAGATTCAAAATAGGTCAAACTTCCTATGAAAAATACCTGTTAGAGAAAGCGCAACATGCCTAGAGAAAGCGTGGCATGATGGGAAAAAGGAAATTCGAAGGCCTTCTAGGTGTCCAAATTTTGATCTAAAAATTGTTATGGAAATCCCTAGATGTATGCTACATGATATGATGTTCAAGAACTCAAAAATGTAGCTTCTATCCCTCCAAAACTTCATTCTCCCAAGAGTACTCAGAAAGCACGGCGTGGCCTCCAAAAAGAGGGCAGCAACATAATTTTTTGCTACTTTTTGGCATTTTGATCCTCCAAAAGTGGCTGACATGGCTCCACCGCTGACTAGGATTAAAGTACTCATTAATATGAATACACCAATGTTGAGAGTGCATATGTTGGACCTACCCAACAAAAGCACAGTGTGGGCCATGATGCGCTTTTCCTATTGTGACTGGTTCTAAAAATTGCTAATTTTGACCAAAAACTCATAAAATCTTAAATTTACCCCAAAAATATTCAAAATTGATCCATAAATATCTGAAAAAGTATGTTATGCCACTAAGGAAGCATAAAAAAGTAGCTCCAGGTTACCCTTCTCCTTTTGACTAATTAGGGTTTCGTTCATTTTTGCTTGCAATTATTTGACTTTGACTTTATATATTTGATTCCTGGTGCAATAGTGGTTAGCCATGTGTTTTTGTAACTTTTTTTATCTGTTAGCCTTTTCAAGGATCTTCTCCAACTGAATATTGACTTTATCAAGCCAAAATTTGCTATTTTCATTGATTTCCATGGCTATCCTTTCTTCAAATGTTAACTCTTCATCTGGTGTATTTTTCTCTCTTTCTATCTGAAGTGCCCTTCAGAGACCCATGGTCCTTGGCCTTTTCATTGTCACTTTCTCTTCATGCTTATCTAAATCTTCACTATCATCCATTTCTTTTCCTTTCACATCTTTCATACTAGCTTGAAATTGATCCTTCTCTAAAGGAAAATGTTTTACCTTCAACAGATTTTTCTCTTGCTCTAGGAACGAAATTATGAAATTAACCATTGCCAAATTGTCCTTGAGTTCTTTGATCTGAGAATAATTTTCCTTGATGATCTGCTATAGGTTTTCATTCTCTTCACTAGCTTCCAAGTCTACTATGTCAATGTCATGATCGATGAGCTCCTCATCATGCAAATATGTCTCATGTTGTAATGGTAATCTCTGCTCTGTTGAGGTGGGCTTGGTCGCTTCCTCAATTTGAGGAGAAAAAACAAGCCTTCTACCTCTATGATATGTCTAAGTGACCTCAATCTTCCTCCTCACTAAAACTGTGCTAAGTGAGCCAACCTCCAAATGTCTAGACGGTGCTGATGGTGCTAATGGTGAACTAGGGCTAGTAGGTTGGCTGTTAGAAGGAAAAAAGACATCTGCTTCCATGAAATTTTCCCAAGTGATGCTCTTATTTTCAAGCTGGTGTAAAACAATGATTTTGATAATACCATGGTGGAAGAGGTTGCCTTCAATACTACTCTGCTTATGCTGAACTTTTTCTGCCATCTTTGCCAAACTTCTGTAGTCGTAATAGGGAAAATTGAGTGGCTTTACCCCTGTGAAATGCATGAGAAGTTTGAAATGATACCTGTATATTCCATAAAAACTTCCCTCACAATTAAAATACTTCATGATGATCTTCATCAGTGGTGTATACTTCTCATGGAGGTGCCCAACACGAAAAACCTTCTTCACTTGTTGTTGATAGTGTCTTTTGAGATAGGGATGGTAATTTTGAATGTATATGTCTTGGTTTTTGAACCATTTTCACCATGATTGGGTATCCCTGTGGCCGCAACTACTACATTAGTTGATATATTTAAAGTAACCCCTGCAATCATGACCTTATCCTTTTTGAGCTGGGTGGCAAACAATTTGGTCAATGTGGCATGGTATTTGACTCACTCAACTTGCTCACAAAAAGGGAGACATCCAACCCTTTGAAAACACTATTTCGATAATGTTGAAGACAAAAATTCATGAGTGTTTAAGAGTTCATGTCTTAATATTTGGCATCCTTTATTGTAAGGCATCTTCTCCTCCATTTGATTATTTGCAAGGGGGAAAACCCTGATGGGATAAAACAGGGGAAGGGAGTGAAGGGATAAGATGAAGGAGTTAGGGAAGGGAGATGAGAGTAGTAAAATTTAGGGAGATGGATAGGGGTCTTAGGGAAATTTAGGAAGTGGAATGGATATAATATTTGATCTAGGGAATTTGTACACAATCCTAGCTAGGAAAACTGCTAAAAAATGCAGCATTAGGCTAGGGTTTAGTGTTTGGGGCTTAGGAAATGGGAATGAAGGGGTGTGAAGGCTATGGGAGATGCTTTTGAATGTGAGGTAGGGTAACAAGCCTAGGGGAGAGTGTGTTTATCTTGAAATTTTGAAAATATGGGCCAAGCACTAAAACAAAACGTAGGGGCCAATGGAGGGTTTACACTCTAAATAAAGGAAATTGAGCTACAAGGAGGGGTTACTGAGGTGTAACTTACTTGTGCGCTAATGCTAGAAACCTTGATATCCTTCTAAAACCTTCATAGAGAAAACACAACGTGTGGAAGAAAGCACAATGTATAGCCCAGAAAACGCAGCGTGGCTTCTTTGGCATCAAATTTTGGATTTTCTTTGACTTGAAATTGCTTAAATTGCCTTGGTAGGTGAGAGAGATATCTTCTTCAATAGGATGAATAAGAAAATGTGTTGAATTGGTATTTTATAACTTGTGATGGTCACTTTTCTTCATAGCAATGGGATGGCCCGCTACATGTCTTTCCATTATGCTTTGAAAACTTATGTAGCTTTGACACTTTATTATGCAGCTTTGGAATTTGAAACTTGTTACATAATATGAAGCATAAATTACATTTTGAAACCAAACTTCATTAAACAAATTTACCTATTACCACTCCTCTTTTGTCAGATTTATGCATGGAATGACAGATTTTGGTGACCTTAACCCTAATGAGCTAATGGTGACACTGAGATGAATGAAAACCATGATGATGTTGATTGAAATGATAATGATTATCTTTGAATGATGGTACACTCAACTGAGTGGTGACAAGGACCGGCATGTAAATTTTTGGAAAGGAGTGGAAATAGACCTAGACACATTAGCCAGTGACCAATTTTTTTTTTTTTTTGAAGATCTAATGAAATAACAAAAAATTGACTTTGAGAACCTAAGAAGACATGGTAAGAGCATATGTGATCACTAGTGATAGGATGAATAGAATGACACTAACATTGGATCCAGTTGGGGATGGAAGCTCCTTGGAGGTGTCAAGAACACCATAGACCAAGTAGCTTAACCATTGGGCATGGAGTCAAAAATAAAAAGACGAGAATTAATAATAAAAACTGACTCAAAACTGAACTGCCTCTGACTGATGAAAAAAAAAAGACTTATTGATGGCAGCATATCACTGAGACTTGAGGGCTTCAAATACTAATGACAACTAGCTAGCTACTGAAGACATATGTACAATCATGTGAATTTATGCTTCTAGTGTAACCAATCCAAAAAATGGCTGCTTACTGAAATCCTACTCACACTTGAGCAAGAAGAAAAAAACAAAAGCCAAGAAAATCTGAGTGTCCACTGAAAATGTGCTCCTGATCCAGAAATACAAGAAAATACATCACCCCTATTGGCTGCAGCAAATAAATTTAAGGATCTTCAGTAATTTGAAATGTTACCTTCTCTCGAGATCCAACAAAAACACAAGCACACCCTCCATTCGGATATGAAAGAACACTTGGTTGATCCATAGGAAAGCATAGGGAAGTATGAATTTCTGCTATCTGAGTGTTGCTTGTAAATTTCTAAAGCATGGGAAACTTTGACTCTATCGCTTGCACACTATTTATCTTAGGCTCATACTCCTCAAATTCATAGTCTACATTATTCTTGAATAGAAAAAATTCTTCAAGATTGTTAAACATGACAACCGTATCCTCTTCATGAAAGAAAATAGTCCCTGTTAGCTGATCTCCTTGTCAGAAAACGTCATCACAAATTGGCTTACTCACAAAAAATTCCTGTATAGTTTCATCTGTCTCATGAATGTCATCATTTAAACTCAAAATTTAATTTTCAATAAAGGAATAAGTTTCACTAATAAATTATTGACTATGTGAACACTGCAAACCTGCATTAGCTTAGGCTGTAACATGACTTAAAAAAAAAAAAAAACCTATTGATGGCAGTATATCATGCGAGACTTGAGGGCTTCAAATACTAATGACTACCAGCTTGCTACTAAAGAAATATGTAAAATCATGTGAATTTATGCTTCTAATGTAACCATTCCAACAAATTGCTGATTACTGAAATCCTAATCACACTTTCCTTAAGCAAGCAGAAAAAAACGAAAGCTAAGAAAATATGAGTGTCCACTGAAAATGTGCTCATGATCCAGAAATACAAGAAAATACATCACCCCTATTGACTGCAGCAAATAAATGTAAGGATCTTCAATAATTGGAGATGTTACCTTCTCTCAAGATCCAACAAAAACACAAGCACACCCTCTATTCGGATATGAAAGAACACTTGGTTGTTGATCCATAGGAAAGAATAGGGAAGTATGAATTTCTGCTATCTGAGTGTTGGCTGTAAATTTCTAAAGCATGAGAAACTTTGACTCTATCTCTTGCACACTATTTATCTTAGGCTCATACTCCTCAAATTCATAGTCTAAATTATCCTTGAATAGAAAAAATTCTTCAAGATTGTTAAACATGACAACCTTATCCTCTTCATGAAAGAAAATAGTCCCTGTTAACTGATCTCCTTGCAGGAAAACGTCATCACAAATTGGCTTACTCAAAAAAACTTCCTGTATAGTTTCATCTATCTCATGACTGTCATCATTTAAACTCAGAATTTCATTTTCAATAAAAGTTTCAATAATACATTCTTGACTATGTGAACACTGCAAACCTGCATTAGCTTGGGCTGTAACATGAATTTTCAAGAGTTGGTCTATTTCATCGTTATACAGAGGAGAAAATTGAGTTTTATAGCAGTTAACACTGGCTTGATGATTTTCAATTTTAGGATCAGGAATAGGAATTTCTCTTTTTTGGTCCTAGTCTATTTCATCCAAGGAGGAAGCTATTGATTCTTGTTGGGAGGAAAAATCATAAAGGGCTTCTATGATCTCATCATCTAGATACTCTTCATCCCCATACAAATTTTCAAGAAACTCAATGAGATTTTCAGAAATCTCACAACAACTATCAATCATCGACAAGGAAGAATTAGAGCATTGATAATGCTGAAAGAAAACTGAATGAAAATACTTTAGAGAATATAAAATAGCAGACGGTAGACCTTCATACCTTGATCTCGCTTTTTCCTCCAAGGTAGCCATGAAAATTTTCATTAGAAAATCTTCAGGAAACTCAATATTTAGTCTGTGAATATGAGAATGAAATTTGACCAAATGAAAAATAAAAACTTCTCTGTCCTGACCTTTAAACTTTGAGAGTCCTATTTGGAAATCTATACAAGGAATATGATTCTGAAAACCAGGAATATAAGCACGATCCATAGGAGAATATCTTCGAGCAGTTGAATTCATCTTGAAAACAATGAGGTCACCAAGAATTTTTTTGAACTACTGGTTCTTGAATAGTGGAGTTGTCATGAAAATTCCGAACCTTTGGATTCCTCAACATTGGAATCACGAGGTGAAATATGCACAAATTTATTGTGCTTGATCGTTGTTCACCATCAACAATCATATCTGATATTTTTCATTCTTTCTTGGGGAAGATCAGTCACTTCGCTCCCCAACAACGACACCAGAATGGTGGCACTCCACTAGTTCTTCTAAGGATTAAAAGGAGATACAAAAGGTAACCACATACCACTTTGACCTAGTAGCTAGCCCTACCAGGCCGAGAGGGCTCTCTCTATGAGATCAAAATCAAGGATTGACTGTGATATGAAGGATATTAGGCTAGATATGATAGGCTCAGGTAGGTTTTGAGTGTTTTAGGGTTTGATGTTGGATTAGGGATTAAACCAAGTAGCTAGTCTAGGTATCAAAAGGGTGTATAGCTAAAAATATATAAATGAGCAAGGAAGTAGTGGATCTATGATGGATTTAGGGTTTTGTGGGTGTGGTGGAGGGACTAAAAAAGTAGAGGGATTTAATGAGCATGTTCAATCATGAATTGATTAAAATGGAAGCATGAAACACAAAATGAATTTCTATATAAACAGAGCTAAATTAATAGAATTTTGTCTATGAACTGTAAGGAAATCCATTAAAGATACAAGATATGGAAAGATGAGATATATATCATTCATTAAAGACTATAAAAGAGAAAATACATGAGCATAAACTCACTGCACATGAATTCATAGATAATAGCTGCAACTGCATCCTTTGATTTCTGAATATGAAAGTGAAAGTACAAGCTACAAGAATTACATTCGTCTGATATCCAACCAGTCAAATGACTCTGAAAATGATAGATATAGAAAAAAACACATATCCCATCTCTCAGGGGTCGAATCCATCAATTGTGAAGCTGATTACATGATATGCTAAACAAAATCCTAATGTCTAGTGTTATACGTCAATTTGGGCATCATTCCCAATGACCTAGTTAAACTGGACATCGTCCCCAGAACCAATGAATAGGGTCTATCATCCCCTATCATCTCAGTTGCTACATGCCCTAAGACAAAGAAAAAAGAAAAATCATCCATGACTTCCATTGCAAGGTTTCAAAGATTTGAAGTATATGTTATAACACCTATGAGCTCACCAACACATTCTCTCAAGGGGCTAAGTGCATTGCGTATGCAATTATCTCCATTCAAGGGTGCTCTGAAAAGCACTTCTCGACACTAAAGGGTGCGTTGGTCAATTGGGAGTGAAATTCTCATTGTTCTGGAATCTCCACTTGGCTAGTGCCTTCTAGAAGAGTGCATATGTGTCAAAATTTGAATCCATGTGTCCATTTGATACCTCTGAGCTTGGGAAAATGTCTTGGCTATTATTAGAAATTCATTGATTATGAAACTACCTTCAACTCATCTATAAATTGAGCACAGATCCTAGTGCCTGAGAAGGAATAAATTGAGTAGATAAATGCTGGTGGAATTTCAATTGAGGATTTGATTTGGGTGATATGCTGCTGGAGAGATGTTCATTGTGATGAGGCTGGGATGATGCTGGAGATGGTGAAATAAAATCAACCGTTGGTTGTAACCTCCCCTTCTATCCATTAATAAATATTGTTGCTTACTTCCCACATATGTATCTATATAAGCTTCTATCTTTCATATTATGAGTTCTTATCTGATGTATATGGTTCATGTTTCATTGATTTAACTAAATAACTTGAATATCCATCTGTATATTGCAATCCTTTTTTTTTTAGTGTTCATTCTTGTAGGAAATATTTTGGTGATCTAGCTTGGATTTGAAGCTACAGCAAGAGTGACAAAAGGAGAATAGGAAGTGCTTGGACCCCAAGTAGGTTTCTTGATCTATTCTATGTGTCTATTTACTATTAGGAAAAGTATCTGCAAATTATTTAACCTGTTGTTCTAAATGCATAGCACCACATTTAGGGAAGAATGTTTTATCTGTAATTCATAATTTCGCATAACAAATTGGTGACTCCGCTCGGGATTTTACCCTTCATCCTTTGTGTGTTTGCCTCTATTTATCCACCCAGTAGCATTTACTCTTAAAGATTAGGTTTTTTGAAATCAAAATTTTCATTAGAAGTGTGTTAAGTAGCTTGAGTTTTTGTTCTCTGCCGCACCCAACGAATTGTTGAACAGAACACATTGCTTTGCATAGCACTGTCTCCCACTCAGGGGTGCGTTGCAACACACTATCTCCCTTTAGAGACTATGTTTCCCCCTAGAGATAACCAAATTCCCATTGAATTATTCATTGCATTTGCTTTCAGCCTTTTGTTTGCTGTATTTTCAAGAGCCTGATTCCTCATAGAGACCAGTGACTTTACTTGAATCTTCCTCCTTTGAAAGAAAAGTTTGTTCAATGTTTATTTAAAGTGTTTTTCTTTATCATTGACAAATGAATTTAGAAGTATTTTTATTACTTTTCTTTTGAAAAGGAAATTATCGTTAAATTCTTAGTTTCCTATAGGAGAAATTGTAGTTAAAATCTTCATTTTTCCTAAAAAGAGAAATTGTTGTTCAATTCCTCATTTCTCAAAGTAAAAGGAATTTGTTTTTATTGATTTGATGCATTTATTTTCCGTTTCTACATTCACATTAAAGGCATTGAAAATAAAAAACTGCATTTTCATGTAGTGGATTGTGTGTTTTGCATAGAAAAAAATTAGGAAAGTTGCATTTTAGTTTGTGCTCTTTGTTGTTTGCTCTCAAATTGATTGCTCTTTCCCTCTAGTAGCTATGATTTTCATTGAAAAAAACAAAATTGAATTTTTTTTTATCATTTTTGTTTTCATTTTAGGAATTTCCATCACATCATCGCGGTGAACCTGGAAAGGAAAATTGATAAACAAGATCAACTTAAAATTTACATCAATTTACCTAATAAAGCATTGGAACCATAACGATAACATTTAGAAGGTCTAGGCTAGAGACATGTTCCGGCGTCGTAAAACATAGTAGCTGTCGTTAATTGTCTGCGATACATTCCGAGTGTGATACCTCACTCCACATACGTAAGTATATCGTAGCTTGTCCACATACTTTCGGGTATATCGGTCGGTGTTACAGTACGAAAAGTATAAAGGGGTGCTCTCACTATGCGGTTTCACATCAGATAGCGCTAATACAGAATTGGGCCTCCACGTAACTTTGGGTATATTTGGGAGGAAATATTTAGGTTTCTATCCATCCATAGTGAACCGAGTCAGTTGCCTTGTAAATTGTGATACACCGAACACAACATTCGGGGAGATTTCTTGCCCGTACTTCTTGGTTCGCCAGGAGGTATTCTGTAGTTCATATTTTCTTGGCAAACCTTTTGCCTAGCATTACCCTTTATTTTATTTATTTATTTTTGGTTAAATATAAGTCAGTAATCGTGGAAGAACAAAATCCTTTTCCCCATTGTTCACGTAGATTAGCATTGAAACCAACTTCACCATCGGAAGTTACTCTTGGTCAGCGAAGGCAACATCACTCTACAAAAAATAGTACTATTAGTACGTTTGGTGAAGCATCATATTCCCATATACCAGAGTTGGCACAAGTTGTTTCTACAAATCCTGGTTTTTCTACTTTTGTCGAGACGGATTCCTCACAGCTACCCATGGTAATGATCCATCCAATCAGTGAGACCATACCTCCTGAACCCGATGTTGTTCAACCAGAAGTTGATCCAGATCCTGTCTCTTCTTTGTCAGAACATCTGAATCTCGAAATCGAATGACCGGAAGTTGTTCCTCCATTGGTCATCCCACAATTTTCTGTAGCCATTGAGTCTCCCATATCACATAGTCAACTTCTTGAAATATACTTTAGGCCTGACGACGAAATACTTCCACCTGGTTTGATTTCGATTTAAGAAATCCCACAAGATGAAACACCATTAACTCCAACCCATTTGGGGAGGATCTTTTCTTATATGAGTATTTTCCTCAATCACCACCCTCTAATTTTGTTGATCCTATGCCTATTCAAATTCTCGTCGTTTCAAAAGGGTACACATTTGGTCAAGTAACCATGCCTGAACCAACATCTTCAGTTGGGCCATCTGTTCCAATTATGTCATCACTTGCCCTCTCTACCCGTTGATGTTTACAACTTCACCAGAGTCATATTTACATGTAGGGCCTTTGCTTCCATCAGGCTATAAATCTTTATCTGGACTTTTCTTTGGTGCATCTTCAAACCCATGGACTTCACCAATGTCATTGTCTTGTATTATAACTGGTAAACCTTTAGTCAGTACTGAATGACTTGACTCTATATACACATCATCAGGGAAATATCAAGCTGGTCCTTCTGGGTCTATTCCATCTAGTACCATATCAACTGGACTCCCTGCATTTGGAGAACAATATTTTCTGTCTTATTATCCTCCTCATGCTGGGGGGAAACCTTTGGTCACCCACTTTGCCAGTACTTCGTCATTTTTCAGTCAACCTAATGTCAAAATGAATGTTTTTCAATGGAAACCCACTCTGCCTATCCAACCACAAATGGTTGTACACTTGTATCAACATGTTCAACCTGTTACACCCACATCAATTCCACTTGTTAATAAATCTTTACCCCTGTTACAGAATCAAACTGTTGTACAAAAACCGTTTCAGGCGGGTCCTTCAACTCAATACCCTCAAGTATTGGAGCCACAAACTCCAAATCCTTCAGTTAATTTACAACAACAGCCTGTACATGGAATCATTTATTCACAAGTTGATTTACCATGTTATGGGATGTCATAGCCACAACCAGGTTATACTTATCCTCGACCAAATTCAAGTTATCCTAATTTGGGTTAAACATTGGTTGACAAACCACTTGGTAGCCTCAGGTGCAAATGCCTCAACCTTCATTTCAACAAGTATCATATCAAGGTTTTGGTCAACAGAATTCTCAAACATTTTCTTATCAAAACAACCCCTATCTGGGTTACCAACAACAGATTCTTTATGCTGGTGCTCAAAGGCCTGTTTCCCAATAAATTCCATCATACCTTGGCTATGCTCAACCTGACCTTAATCGGCAGTTTCCCTTTGTTGAAACTTTAGAGTTACTAGATTTAAATTAGCTAACCAATGATCCAATCAACTATGCTCCTTGGTGGCCGGTGATACCTCACAAATTACCCACGGATATTCCTAAGTTTAATGGAAACCCTGGGGAAGATCTGTCTACTCATGTTATGACTTATCATTTGTGGTGTTCATCAAACTCCCCGAATGATGACTCTGTTCGACTACGTCTTTTCCAGCGTACGCTCACGGGTCCGGCTGCAAAATGGTACATTGAGTTACCTAGAGATTCTTTTGATAATTTCACTACCCTAGCTACTGCCTTTTTGACTCACTTCCAGTTACCCATACGATATGAAACTGGAACGAAACTCTTGACTAATTTTAAACAGACTAATGCTACTCACATTTCTGATCATATTCATGAGTGGCATCGCCATCGTAGAATGGTTAAGACATTTGTTCTTGATCAGCTCCTTGCTGAGTGGTTCATTAAGTCCCTGTTACCATATATAACTGAGGATGTGGCTAAGGGTGGTGCCTTCACTGAAGAGAAATTCATTGCTCGTGCAAAATATTTAGACTTGATTTATACTCATTCTGGCACGAATCTATGAAAAAATTCCAAACGCACTGCGATCTAATTTTAATGTTCCTCCTCAATTAAAGGACTCTCATGCTAAATATGGTATGATTGGTACTGCAAGCACACATCATACTACTACACCTTTTTCCAAAATTAATGTTGTGTCATTTGACAAAGGAAAAAGTGACAAGAAAACCGGAAGTAAGAAAAAACAAACTTCTAACCCACAGGAAAGATCATCTGATCAATCATTTGGAACTAGGAAACCTCGTTATCCTTGCATAATCTGTAATTAGGAAAAAATTGTTCGGGATTGTCCTGACTGCGCTGAAGTTTAAAAAATGGTTAAAAATTCACATGTTTCAGTTGTGTTGATAGATCCATTTCCAAATCCAGACACAAATTTGGTTGCTACGGATTGAGCTTCTAGTTCCCAAGTGCTTTTGTTTTCTGTCACAAAATCATCAACAGATATTTTGGTGTCAACGCATAATAAATATTATGGTATTCAGGCCACTAATCAACCTACTACCTCGACTATGAATCCGTCTATGGAATTGGAACTTCCTATTGCCATTCCTAAATTGACAATCAAGCCACTGAAGGGAGTTGTTCATAAATCGACATATAATCCTCGAGCAAGAGCTTCTAAAAACTATAATATAGTTGAAGATTTGGCTCAATCCCCTTCAACTATGTCAGCTCTTGAGGTATTAGAATATTTTCCCTCTTAGAAATAGGCTTTATTGTCGGTTATTGGTGGAATTGATCCGAATGATTCTAATCTCGTTGTCTTTAATCATACGGGTTATGTGCCACAATTACCAACAGAATTGAAATTCTCTATACAAGTAAATGTTCTCAATCACCTTGTTCATCTTACTATTATTGATGAGGGAGCATCTATGTGCATTATGTCTATAAACTGTTGGAATTCACTTGGTTCTTCGTGCTTATCTCAATCATCAACGACGTTGAAGGCTTTTTATGGACGTACATCTAAGCCTTGTGGTATTATCAATAACTTACATGTTGAACTAGGGGGAAAAACAGTGAATGTTGATCGTCGAGGTTGTTGACGGACCCCTTGACTATAATATTCTACTTGGAAGGCCATGGGTATATGCTATGACTGTAATTGTTTCTACATATCTTAGAATGATCACCTTTCCATATAAAGGTACCATCGGAGTCATTAATCAACTATCCTTATTTGCCTCTGCTTCAAAGGTAGCTGGAAGTGTTCCATTCATTCACGCACCCCAACTAGCACTTCAGAACATTGGTGTAGGACTCATGGTAACCTTTTCATTACCACTGCTTGCGATGTCGAAAGAAATTGCAAGTAT
Source organism: Pinus albicaulis (assembly GCA_034641835.2). Taxonomy (NCBI): domain Eukaryota; kingdom Viridiplantae; phylum Streptophyta; class Pinopsida; order Pinales; family Pinaceae; genus Pinus; species Pinus albicaulis. The sequence goes on along the minus strand of CM076574.1, from coordinate 670,872,316 downwards.
AGAGACCTACTACATGATCTCTTCCACTCCATTTGGCTTAAGAAAGAGTACGGGTTATTCTGAAATTGTTATGTTGGATGAGTTTTTTCCATCCAGCCCCATTGAGCTGGCATAGCAATCAATCTATCTAGCTTGGGTGGCGAATCTGAAATCAGCGTCGCTGATTTTTGGATTGATCGTTCCTTAGATTTTGGTACTCCATCTGATCCTTTTTTATCAACTTTCTTGACAGATGATAATATTTTGGAAACCATGATGTCAGAAGGAGAACCTTGGGAAGATTATCATCATCATTCCCATCTTCCTGATTGTGAAGATAATCTTAGTGAACTATATCAACCATCGATCAAAAATTTCTTTTTGAATTTTTTACCTATTAATGAAATCGATTCTGAGCGAAATTTGTCAAATATTGAAGAAAATATTTCTATTGATATTTTGACCAAACCTGGTGTGGTAGAAAATATTCATGTTGGCATGTCTTGTTCTCCATCAGAACTTGAAACATATCACTCTCTATTTTGTGAATTTCGAGATATCTTTGCCTGGTCTTATGAGGAGATGCCAGGTATTGACACTAGTATTGTTGAAAAAACTATTAATATGTACCCTGATGTCAAGCCGGTGTGTCAAAAACTTCATCCTATTCATTCGAAGAAGGCCACTTCCATTAAAGTCGAAGTTGAAAAACTTTTGCGTGCTGGTTTCATATACCTTGTTCCGCTAACTGAGTGGGTTTCCAACATTTTTCCTGTCATGAAAAAACAAGGAACCATCAGAGTGTGCGTAGATTATCAAGATGTTAATCTTGCTTGTCCAAAAGACAACTATCCTAATCCTTTTATCGACCAGATTATTGATGATTGTGCTGGATGTGGAATTTTTTCGTTCATGGATGGATTTTCCGGCTACAATCAAATCAATATTCGCCCAGAGGATTAACATATGACAACATTCATCTGTCCCTGGGGCACATTCGTTTATAGGAAACTACCTTTTGGTTTAAAGAACGTTGGGGCTACTTTTCAAAGAGCAATGAATTATTCTTTCAATGACATCAAACATATTGTTCAACCCTATCTAGATGATTTACCCGCACTTTCACGAAATCGAAATGATCACCCGATGCATTTGAGAGCCACATTTTTACGATGCCGACACTAAAAAATATGACTCAATCCACATAAATGTGTGTTTTGTGTTGGGTTTGGCCATTTTCTTGGATTCATAGTCTCAAAAGAAGGAATTCGAATAGACCCTTTGAACGTCCAGGCCATTCTTGATTTGCCTGCGCCATCAAATTTACTTTAGATACATAAACTTCAAGGAAAGGCTAAATTTTTAAGGAGGTTCATACCCAACTACAATGAAATGGCTAAAGTATTTACTCAACTCTTGAAAAACGGGGTTCCCTTCCATTGGGACCAAGTTGAACAAGCTTCTTTTGATGTTGTCAAGGACACTCTTGTTCGGGCGTCATTAATGTATCCCCCAAATTATCAGAACGATTATTTCTTATATATCGTCGTGGTTGATATGACCATTGCTATGGTCTTGGTCCATGTAGAAAATTGGATAGAACATCCGATCTATTATTTGAGTCATAATCTCAATAATATAGAAGTCAAGTATTCGTACGTAGAAAAGCTTGCCTTGGCAGTTGTTCAAGCTGTCCAAATATTTCGCCACTATATCCTGGTTTGAAAGATCATTAACGTTTCATATTGCTACCCCACGACTTATATCTTATCATGTCAATTGCTGGGGGGAAAGTATTCAAAATGGATTGTCATTTTGCAGGAATTTGATTTGGAATTCATCAAATCCAAGTCAAAGAAATCTTTAGTTTTGGCAGAGCTTCTGTGTGACCTTCCCTCTGATATTATTGATACTACATCAGAACCATCAATTCCTACTATGTCTTTGTTTTTGATAGGATCATTTGATCCTTGGTATGGATATTTTATCATTTATCTCCAAACCAAACTTTTCAGCTTGATACCTCTCACTCTGAAAAATGATGTATACGATATCAAGCCAAATATTATCTGATCGTCAGTGATACACTTTATTGTTGTGGTGTCGATACTATTTTAATAAAGTGCCTAACTCGTGAGGAGGCTGAAAAGGTTTTAAATGATTGTCATGTTAGGGCTTGTGGTGCACATTTATCTAGATACGCTACCATGCAAAAGATACTCCACGTAGGTTACTTTTTGCCTACTATATTTCACGACTGCATCCTCATGGTCGGAAGTTGTCATGTGTGCCTGAATTTTTATTGTAAAATCCACAAACCGCCAGCACCAATGGATCATGTTGTCTCTGTGGGACGATTTTTGAAATTGGGTATTGAATTCATGACCTGTAACCCTCGTTCGTCCGGGGGGCATGGTTATATTATTGTCGCAATAGAATATTTTACCAAATGGGCTGAAGAAATGCCTACATTCAACAACATAGGACAAACAACTGCATTTTTTTTCTTTAATCATGTTATTGCATAGTTTTGGGTCCCACATGCTATAGCTACAGATCATGGGAAGCATTCTCGCAGCCACATGATGACTGAATTGACTACTAAGTTAGGATTTTCACATGATAATTCTACTCCTTATTATCCACAATCAAATGGAAAAGTTGAAGCTATCAACAACATTCTTAAACGTATGCTTCAATAATGATAGGAGTTCGTAAAATAAACTGGCATTTTATCTTTTACTCATCCTTGTGGGCGTATCGAACCTCGGTGGGAAACGCAACCGGTTTTACTTCTTTTCAATTGGTGTATGGTTTGGAAGCTATATTTCCAATCCAATGTGAAATACCATCATTAAAACTTGCAATTGACTTGTTACCTGAAACCTCAGAAGAAGAAGCGCGTCTTTTTAACCTCATCCATCTTGATGAAATGCGTCGTGAAGCCCAATTGGCCAACGAAGTGCATAAGTGACGTATAAAGGCACAATACGACAAAAATGTCCAGCCTCACATTTTCTTAGAGGGCGACTTGGTCCTTCTTTATGATCAAGAAGATGATGTAATATGTACAGGGAAATTTGAGCCATTATGGCATGGCCCCTATATTGTCAAAAGAGTTCTTGCTAAAGGTGCCTATGAGTTGGTGGATTATGATGGAATTTCATTGGCGCAACTTTGAAATGGGTTGTATCTGAAACATTACTATGCTTAATCATGAGCGTAGTGATTTTTTGTATTATATTGTATATATATGTTGTTGATTTGCATTCATTGTCTTAGTTTGTTTTTAGAGTTTTCTTGACGTTAGTAATTCGCTTTACTTTTCATCGCAGATGTCTGAATCTTTGGAACCATTTTTTGGATATGCTGATGGTGCTAGTCATAGTACGCAGAATCTATCCTCTGTAGCTTGGGCCATTTTCGCTCTGAATGGCGAGTTAGTGAGTTTTCAATGGATTTGCATTGGTAAATCGACAAACAATATTGCTGAGTATAACACGTTGATCAAAATTCTCTCTGATGCCATTTCATTTGGTATTAACCACATCATTATAAGGTTATACTCACAACTTGTGGTACTACAACTTACTATTATTTATATTGTTAGAAATCCAACACTGCATTGTTTGTTCCTAAGAGTTTGAATTTTGGAAATACACTTTTATTTTATTCAATATCAACATATTTCCAGAAAATTGAACACATTGACTGATTCTTTAGCTAATCGATTTTTAGAAAGATATTTTCAACACATGTAAGGATACATTCACATAATTGAATAGGATTACATAATAAACATAGGAAAACATTGAAATCAAATAGATAGATAGTCCTAGGTTTTTACAAAAAAATGTTCCCATGAAACATTGGTCATCTGACCTCAAAATGTATGCAAAATATCGAAAGTAAACTAGTGATGCTCATGCTAACATGCTATAGATCTAGCTATCCTACGCAGTAACCGCATCTAGAGGTTAGGAACGCCTATAGTATGGCGCTGCAGTCGCATGGGTAACTCTTCGATCCGGAAATCCGGGATCCCGAAGGTCAACCCCTCTATGTGTTTTCGGAGCTTGAACAGAGTCTCAGCCATGCCTAGATCCTGTAGGACTGCTCTCCTGACATCCCTCTCTGATGGCTCATCTGCTCCATGCTCTAGTTCCCCCACTGGTTGAACTCGACCAACATCTGAATTACATCAAAAATTTAGTTTAGTCTTGGGAAAACATAAAAAATACAAAACATTGTATAAACCTTAGGAAAATAAAAAACATGGTCAAAACATTCTTACCTATTTCGCCCCACTGAGTGCCTTCTAGTAAGGTTAAGTTTGGATCTCCTCGGAAATCGACGCTTGCGTATGCATACTCATCAATGGCGACAACCTGTTGCCTGAAACAAGTAAAGAACATAGTCAAGAACACAATAGATGATTGGCCTGCATGCCTACCCATTATTTCTACCCATCTCTGCATCCTTGGATCTCTAGGGTTAGACACACCCAGTGTCACATGTTGAGGCTACATCAGTGGAATCCGCTCTAAAAAAAATGAAATGAGGATCGAACCATAACTGAAGTTATTCTTCCTTCCTCCCTTTGCTTTGTTCAGTTTTCCCTTTATTTTGGAAAGTATAGCTTCAGACCAGTTGAAGACTGTTGGCTCCATGCACTCTACCACATACCGCATATATTATTTATTCACTACACGTAGTGTAACAGTGTCGGAAATTTTTGTGATCGTGAAAATAATGGTTCTCAAAGGAAAATCTCGAACATCACGGATTTTTATTTTCCCATATTTTCTTGGCTCTACCCCTAGATAGCAATACTGCAAAACATAGTCTCTCACTGTCTCTCCTCCAAGAGCAGACCTTGAGAAGGACTCATGGGAAAGTCTCTCCTCGACAAACCTGTGAGAAAATATACATCCTCCACTGTAATAGGAACCACTTTGTTCCTAATATGAAATGCCTCAATAGCCGGATCCCATGCTCGAACTAGGAACTCCAAGAGTTCTATTTGTTGCCTCATCTCTGACAAGCAGAAGTACTTCAACAACTCACAATCTCTTAGGGCTCTTATTGTACCCGGATCATTTGGGGAAACCATATTATGTTATTCATGCTCTCTTTCTCTCCATGTAAGCATCATTATAGTCTGAAGAAATCCTAAAACATAACCATAAAACTCATTAGACTCCTTTCAAATGCAAAAAAATTGACAAATTTTGAGCATAGTGTAAGAATAAAAAGATGGAGATTTCGCCCAACGTAATCTTGAACAAGGGACAATGCATTGCATATGTAGCTAGACTTGAATTTATGTGCTCTAAAATGCACTTTTCGATGCTCAAGGGTGCATTTCCCTCTTTGGAAGAAAAATTTACCCTAAGGGGCTCAAAACCATAAAAATTTGCAATGAAAGGAAATGAATTGAATACTGAAAGAAAAAGAGGGTTCATGGCACTAACCTAGATCAAAAGGCAATAAAAACCATCAACATAATTGATCACAATCAACAGCTAAATTTCGGGGGCAAAAACAGGTTCAGAGCTCCAAAATGAAAATGGTAACTATTGAATGGTAAAAATGAATAGTAAAACTCTTTATATTAGTCATTTGATTATTTGCAATGAATATTTATTGCTGTGACTATGATTTTATTATATTTTTATCATGAAACATGTATTGTTAATCCATTTGATGTTGTTCTGAATAGGTTTTACAACTGATGAACAGATTAGTCGTGCAGATTTATTTAAAGAATGATTTGATCACAAAGCATACTTTTATCCTTATTTTTCGAGCTTCGTTAAAAATGAAAAAGGACTTTAAGAGCACTTTTATCTCTTTTTTGAGCTTCTATAACAGCGAAAAAGGAACCCCTAGAGTCTTCTTTTAGCTCTTTTCAGACTCCGATAATGTGAAAATATTGCCAAGCACTTGTCTTTTCGAGCTCGTAAAAGTAAATGAATTGATATCTACTCAGTATAAGTTTAACCCTTTTCTGGACTGAGATATATTATTTACGAAAAAAGATTACTTTAGTCAAACATGACTAAAGAGGTTCTCTCAGATATTATTTTACACTTTTTTAGATCTGAGCGACAACTTTACAAAAAATTACTTATGGAGTTTTCTTTCGTCCTATTTTTCAAACTCTCTAAATATGAAAATGGACTGGGCTGTCACTGTCGTTAGGCTCGTTAAAATATAAAATAGCGACAAACTTGTCGATCATGGCAAGAATCAAGTTTCATTCATCACTAGACTTGTTAAATTATTAAATAGCAATACATTGTTCACCCAAAGGGTTGAATTATAGATCAAGCATATTTTATCCTCCTCAAGTTTGTTAAAAAATAAAGAGGTACTGGTTGAAAAATGACCAGGGAAAATTTTGGAAAGTGAACAAAACCTTTTATAGTATTAGGTTGCTCTTGAACATGACACTTCACTAGATCATCGTGACTATTTGAGTTGGGTAATCTTCTTGACGGTTCATTCATACCTATGGTTCATCATACCTTCATTTCAATTTTGGGTCAATGCTACCAACTCATCTCAATGTCGCTGATATGTTCAAGAGAAGTCATCTAGTGAATACTCATCCTTTTGCAATACTCGTAAACCTTCATTCTCATGAAAGTAATCCCTGAACATTGCTATATGAAGTCATCCTTTGTCTCCGAAATCAGTAACTCCCATTTCGCAACAAAGTGGCTTCTTGTTGGTGACAAATCATCATCCAAGAATTTCAATTAGAAACATCATATTCCAGTACCATGAAACTTGTTACACCATCGAGAAGATCCTCACTTATGGATTTTTGACCGAAAGATTTTGTTTGGCATTCGACATCAAATCATCTATTCATGCCTTATTAAATTTACTGCAGTACCTTAAGGGCCATTGACATCAATGGTGGTTGTCTCGCATTTTTTAACAACTCACATCATTAGCTGGTAATCAAATGATGTCTTACCATGTTCAACTACAAATCATATATTCACATGGCTAGACTTGTACCCGAATAATCGAGTGAATGAGATAAGAAGAACCTGGATCTAGTTTCAGCCATCCAGGCTGCGATTTTAGGATTGTTGTACACATCATATGTACGGTGACCTTACATACATATCTTCATCCGAACATGGGCCTATATCTATAGGCATGTCTATATTGAGCAACATTACAATGTAGATGATGTTCTGCACTATGTACATGTTATTAGATATTTTATGTGTTGAGCATGCGAATTCCTTCCCTCAACAATTCATGATTAAGAGGATATATCATGATGTAATGTATTTTAATATTGATGCATGTCACCACTTGTAATGTTCCAAATCAGGAAAATGCTACAACAATAAGAATATCTCAAGATATTCTAAAGCTGGAGACCCAACAATATGCAAACACAAATAATGGACCAGTAGCAACACTCAACTCATAGAAATATGAGAGAAATCCATTTCCATCTCATTAGATAATAGCAGCAAAAAATGAATACAAGATCTTGAGGAAAAAGTTCACTCAAGATAGGCAATGCTCAGCCTCAAGAAACAAGTACGAGATACATGATAAAATACTACTACACAATACATACCAAGCTATGACAGTGCATTTTTATAGAGCAACTGCATGCTACACATTTAAAATACATATATATATCAATACATGGCCCAATACAACATTGGGAGTGAATATCTCATCTCCCAAAGGCTACCTCATGTCAATCCTGGAAGGATTGGCTGTAAAATACAAAATGTGCAAAATGTCGGAGTTGCTAGGTAGGAGCTGCAACTCAAAAATGGAACTGGATGGAGAGGCTGTAGATGATGCCCAAACTGAATATGCCTCCTTCAATGGATCTTTAGAGTGAAAGGCTGATCCTTTCACCAAATATCTTGCCCTCCAATAATCTGCAAGAACCGTACTACAAATGCTCCACTCAAAATAACGTAGTCACTAGATGGAACTACACTGTAGGGCTGGGGAATGAGTTGGCCTTGATGCCAAAGTCTGCAATAAGCTCCGGAATTCCTCCAATATGATCTCCCAAAGGGGAGATAGACTCCTCCTCTAAAAAATAGCTGATGGAGGTGGTGTAGTGAACCCTCACTGCAACACCCAGCAACACAGTATTATTCTGCTACAGAAATAACGTTGTCTTGATGGAGGATGCTTGGCCTCAAGCCTAGATGTGAGGAAAATGAAGAAAAATCCCTCAAGAGGCCTCTCAAGAAGGAGAAGGAATCCTAAATAGGAACCCCCCCTGAAATTCTTGCTAAAAAACAAATAATGCACAATTTTCTGAATAGACAATGTGATGAATAATACAAGCATGAGAAACAATGGTTGTCTTGCCCTCCTTTTAAACAAGTGAAAGCTCTCTCTCCATGGGCCCCGTCCATTAGGGTTTCCTCCACCAAATATCCCTTTCCTCATTCACACTACGTTGTCTTCCAAAGTAAGCCACTCCTCCTATGGCAGCACTATTGACTTGGTCAAACCTAACCTTGTCCACTTGCAAATAACCTTGTTCACACATGAGGGTGTGAAAACCAGCTCCAAAAATGATCCCCTTTTATACTATGAGGGGTTTTATTGAGAATTTCATTATGCATGGGTCTCCTTACCCATTTATTCCCATCCTAGGTGAAATTAGCAAAAATTAATGTTCCAATTATCTGCATGAAAATTTTGGAACATTACAGTCCTCCCCTTTAAAAAATACTTGTCCTCAAGCAAGTGCAAGGATAGTTTGAATTATTTTCTCCTCCTCTCCCTATAGCGTCTATGTATGATGATCTCCTTCAAGGAAAGTGATGCTATCTCATCAATCAAGCCTCCACATTGCCCCTCCTCAGCATGTAAGTTAGCTATCAAGTCATCATCATGTAAAGGTGAAATACTCAAGAGGATAGCAAGGTGATGTCTAGAGGTCCCCTTGAAGAATGGGATCTGAAATGAAATGAGAACTATCTTTCCCATATGGATCCTCCATCTCTAAGCTATGAGCCATGCAAAATGAATTACCCTCCAACTAGGCAACTCTTGGAAAATGTCCTCCACCTTTGGCTCTGGCAAGGTAGGTGGGATGAAATTCTGCTCATGGTAGACAATTTAGCCTACCCCACATTGTCCATCTCTCCACTCATGATAAGTGTAGAGAGAGTGCTGATCTTGGGCTGCAAAATACTTTCCCTCAAGTGGCAAGATGAAGACTAGATCTCCAAGGATCCCTCCTCCAACACTGAAAATCATGCTGGCCCAAGTATCTCCATATATGATGAGTTGGAAGTCATAATCATATGGTATCTCCTCCATCATATGGCTCACCTCACAAAGTGACAAATGTGTTGTTAAGGTAACCATATCATGTCCCATGTTCCCCTTAGAACATGTAGTGCAAAAAGTGTGAGGAATTCCTCCCTCAAAGGACACATTCACCCAATGTGTCTCTCCTCCAATAAAGCTCCCAAGAAAAGCTCTAGAAATTTCACTCAATGGAACCATAAGGAGAATCATGCTGGCTGCCATGTGAAGTAAAGGAGAAGGAAAATGGTCCCTCAAATGTAGCTAGCACAGTTTGAATCTCAACTGCCATAGAAAATGAAATGAGGGGTGGCCTCCCCACCATTTGCTTGCTGCCCCAATCTCCTGGAGAAAGTGAATGATTTAATGTTCAATGTGAGTATGTTCTCCATAAGAAATATCCTCCCCATATCCACTTAGGAATTAATCATCCATAATGGCCTTATGTAGACCATCAAATCTAGAAGGAAGAATATTCCTCCTTTGAGCAAATCCCCAGACATATATGGTTAAGAGATGCATATATATAGAAAAATCATTATGCAAGTCAATAATACTCTTACCATATGTTTTTCTCATATAAATGGAGTGGCTCATAGATGAGTCTTCCTTCATCCTCCAAGGGAAAAGAGTTGACTGTGCTAACTCCTCCAAATCCTTATGATCCATGGAGTGCCTCCTCAAGTCCTTCAAGTGGTTCCTCATGAAATGTACCACATGTATTGTAGGGAGGATCATGCTCCCAATGGGCATCCTCAATCTCAAGCCCACTCTCTAATAAAAGCTCCCCATGAACATAAACATATCAGCAATACATGGAAGCACAGTACAATAAGAACAAGTTTCCAAATGACAACCAGAGAGTGAATCATAGTTCCATCCATGGAAATAGTGTAGTGCATCCCTTTCCTGCCTCAAATCAGATAAAAACAAGTGTTCTTCTAGCCACTTGTTTTCTACCACAATAATTTTACAAGATAGAAATATGAAAGTACAATTTGGTGCCAATGGTGCACACCAAGAATCATGCGACTTCCCCCACAAACCACCAATGAGATAGCCAATCTAAATGCTACAAATGGCTTCAAGTACATCATTATTCAATATGCAAGAAGAAATATATCTCTTTGGGACAACATGCTGCTCATAAAGAAACAGTAATTACAAAACATAAAGTGAAATTGTACATCCCTCATTATGTACTTGAGGACTTGAGCTGAAATGGCTCAACGAAAAATGTTCCCTCACTCCCAATGAGTAGGAAGGTGGTCATGACATCCTCTCCATCATCATCCAGGCTCTACATCTCTCCATATGCTGAAATATTTCTTGCTGAATGCCCTCCCAGATGAACTCCTCTTCCAAGGCAAGATATGCATCAAAATACATGGAAAAGAAGTCCTCCTGTGCTGCATGCAACAACTTCTCCTTGAGACTAGAATCTCTAGTAAAGAATACTTTGTCATGTGAATAGATGACCATATCATGTACCATGTGTTTGTCATCTCTATCAGGATCATCGAGAATCATGAAAGCACCAAGATCCTTGCAGTACTCTACCAAGAGTTCAGACCTCCATTAAGGATCAATCGTCCTAAGAGACAACGTTGGTGATCTGGAATGTGTAGCTCTCCTCATGCTGCTATCTGCTACTTTGACATCCCCCATGCCAAATTCCTTCTCCAAACTCTTCACCTCTCCAAAATCCAAGAGCAGTGAACCCAATGAAAAAATTTCTCTCATCGATGATAGATCTGGTGCCCCCCCCTGGTGGAATGCCTCTATGCAGTGAGACATCAATGTCAAGAGTGGACTGCACATATGGTTGGGCAACCTTGCCCTTTCTCTCACAACACAATATAGACTGACTCCTCTTTGCACTAGCTCTCTGAAATAGAGAAGGGTGTGTACGTCTCACCACCTGATGCTGCTCTTCCTCCCTTCCTTCTCCTTCCAGCTGCAACGTTGCAAAATCATGTTGCTCACCGATTGTGCTTGGACCTCCATGTACGAGATCCCGGGGACTTCCTTGCAAAGCTATAATAATCCCTCTAGTTGGAGCAAGAGCTCCTCCTTCCTCTGCATGAGGTTCTAGATCAACTCTAGAAATCACAGCGTTGTTTCCCTCAGCTTCCTTAACATGAGTGGGCAACCCTCCAATGATTTGATCCTCTTTTATAAAAGGGATCTCTCTACTTCCTTGTGCAAAAATACAGGATGAAGGTCTTGCCTCCAACAAAGCGTCATGCAAGATATTAGCCTCCTTCATGGTTCTCTGAAGTGTTTTTGAGTCTAAGGTTTCCTTCATCACATGCAAGGGTTTTGTTTGTTTGAATGTGTTTTTTTCCTCCACATGTGTTTTAGAATTCTTTCTACCAAATATTTCCATCAAATTTCTAATGAAAATTGCATAGGAAGAGGTATTTACATTCTTCAAATTAAATGACTCAAATAACCACCATGCATAGACCTTACCTCCGAAGTGTATCGCTGCTACTCTAATGGCTTCTTCTTTGGAAATATGATGCTGCTGCAGAAAGATGTCTAGCTCTTCTACCCAAGCCCTGGCTGAACATGTAGGGGAACCATAAAATATAGATAGAAGACATCTATCCATATCAAGATGCTTGCTCCTCCTCACATTATCTTGAAAAACTCCAGAAAGGTAATATAATCTCTAAAGTTTGGCATTCCTCCTTCTTTTCTTCCTCTGGAAAATCTAGCCATGTGACTGTGTTATGCCTCATAGGGTGTGGTTGCATGCTCACCCTCCCTATCAGAAAATCCAGAGTTTGACTTAGTTTCAAACCCTCTTGGAGATCTTGTACATATCTCCCTTCTTATCTTCTCAAATTCTTCATAAATGCTCTGTACAGGTCTTGGAAGAAGCTTTGTAAGCTCATCTTCATTTTTCTCTCCATGAAATGGAGTCTTCATCTTCTCTCTTCTTAATAGCATGATGGTTGAGATCCACTGGCTAAGCTAGAGATCATGCTCTGATACCAGTGTAATGTTCCAAATCAGGAAAATGCTACAACAATAAGAATATCTCAAGATATTCTAAATTTCGAGACCCAGCAATATGCAAACACAAATAATGGAGCAACACCAACACTCAACTCATAGAAATGTGAGAGAAATCAATAGCCATCTCATTAGATAATAGCAGCAACAAATGAATACAAGATCTTGAGGAAAAAGGTCACTCAAGATAGGCAATGCTCAGCCTTAAGAAACAAGTACAAGATACATGATAAAATACTGCTACACAATGCATAAAAAGCTATGACACTGTATTTTTATAGATAAAATGCATGCTACATATGTAAAATACATAGATATATCAATACATGGCCCAATAAAACATTTGGAGTGAAGATCTCATCTCCAAAAGGCTACCTCATGTCAATCCTGGAAGGATTGGTTGTAAAATAAAAAATGTGAAAAATGCCGAAGTTGCTAGGTAGCTGCTGCAACTCAGAAATAAAACTGGATGGAGATGCTGTAGATGATGCCCAAACTGAATATGCCTCCTCAAATGGATCTTTAGAGTGAAAGGCTGATCCTTTCGCCAAAGATCTTGCCCTCCAATAATCTGCAAGAGCCCTACTGCAAATGCTCCACTCAAAATAACGCAGTCACTAGATGGACCTGCACTGTAGGGCTGGGGAATGAGTTGGACTTAATGCCAAAGTATGCAATAAGCTCCGGAATGACTCCAGTCTGATCTCCCAAAGGGGAGAGAGACTCCTCCTCTGAAAAATAGTTGATGGAGGTGGTGTAGTGAACCCTCACTGCAACACCCAACAACACAGTATTATTCTGCTACAGAAATAACGTTGTCTTGATGGAGGATGCTTGGCCTCAAGCCTAGATGTGAGGAAAATGAAGAAAAATACCTCAAGAGGCCTCTCAAGAAGGAGAAGGAATCCTAAATAGGAATTCCCCCGGCAATTCTTGCTAAACAACACAGAATTCACAATTGTCTGAATAGACAATGTGATGAATAATACAACCATGAGAAACAATGGTTGCCTTGCCCTCCTTTTAAACATGTGAAAGATCTCTCTCCATGGGCCCCATCCATTAGGGTTTCCTCCAAAAAATATCCCTTTCCTCATTCACACTGCGTTGTCTTCCAAAGTAAGCCACTCCTCCTATGGCAGTGCTATTGACTTGGTCAAACCTGACCTTGTCCACTTGCAAATAACCTTGTTCACACATGAGGGTGTGCAAAGAAGCTCCAAAAATGATCCCCTTTTATACTATGAGGGATTTTATTGAGAATTTGATTATGCATGGATCTCCTTACCCATTTATTCCCCTCCTAGGTGAAATTAGAAAAAATTAATGTTCCAATTATCTGCATGAAAATTTTGGAACATTACACCACTCTGCTTTAGCTCTAGCCCATCATAGTGTAAATCATCTCATGAAACAAATATTTATATTATTATTCTGACTTCATGATTTAGGGGGAAATCTGTTATAGTTCAATTTCGGCATCATTCCTAATGACCTGGTTAAACTTGACATCATCCCCAGAACCAATGAATAGGGTCTATCAACCCCTATCATCTTAGTTGCTACATGCCCTAAGACAAAGAACAAAGACAAATCATCCATGACTTCCATTGCAAGGTTTCCAAGATTTGAAGTATATGTTATAACACCTATTATCTCACCAACGCAGTTTCTCAAGGGGCTAAGTGTGTTGCATATGCAGTTACCTCCATTCAAGGGTGCTCTACAAAGCACTTCCTGACACTCAAGGTTGTGTTGGTCAATTTGGAGAGAAATTCTCATTGTTCCGGAATCTCCACTTGACCAGTGCCTTCTAGAAGAGGGCATATTTGTCAAAATTTGAATCCATGTGTCCATTTGATACCTCTGAGCTTGGGAACATGTCTTGGCTATTATTAGAAAGTCATTGATTGTGAAACTACCTTCATCTCATTTATAAATTGAGCACAAATCCTAGTGCTTGAGAAGGAATAAATTGAGTAGAGAAATTCTAGTGGAATTTCAATTAAGGATTTTATTTGAGTGATATGCTGTTGGAGAGATGTTCATTGTGATGAGGCTGGGATGATGATGGAGATGGTGACATTAAATCAATCACTGGTTGTAACCTCCCCTTCTATCCATTAATAAATATTGTTGCTTACTTTCCCACATATGTATCTATATAAACTTCTATCTTTCATATTATGAGTTCGTATTTTATGTATATGGTTCATGTTTCATTGGTTTAACTGAATAACTTGAATATGCATCTTTATATTGCAATCTCTTTGCCATTTATTGTTCATTCTTTCAGGAAATATTTTGGCGATCTAGCTTGGATTTGAATCTACATCAAGAGCGACATAAGGAGAATAGGAAGTGCTTGGACCCCAAGCAGGTTTCTTGATCTATTCTGTGTGTCTATTTAATGTTAGAAAAAGTATTTGCAAATTCTTTAACCTGTTGTTCTAAATGCATAGGACCACATTTAGGGAAGAATAATTAGGAGAATTTTGAGGTCTAAAATGGGACTCCTAAGGAAATGATAAAATAATAGTGGAAATAATAAAATAAGATTTGATTACATCATCAATTTTTAGAGGGAAAAAAGAAAAAAAATACTTTTTCAACTTGTATTTTCAACTTATCTCCCAAAGTTTTTTCTGAAATTTCGAGTGGGAGTCCTTGTTGGATGAAAAATTTAATTCCTCATCCAAGAAGTACCCATGTTGCATACTTTCGATGGATCCTACTATACGAAAAATGAGAAATACATGAAAAATGTGATTGCAATCACATTTTTTCATGTATTTCTCATTTTTCGTGTAGCAGGGTCCATCAAAAGTATGCAACATGGGTACTCCTTGGATGAGGAATTAAATTTTTCATCCAAAGAGTACTCCCGCTTGAAATTTGAGCAAATAATTTTGGAGATAAGTTGAAAATATGAATTGAAAAAGTAGTTTTATTATTTTATTATTTTTTAATATTTTTACTCCTTTAGTTAAAAAAAGTTGAATCATCCCCCATGGTTGACATCATCATATCGAATGCTATTGGTTCTTATAAATTTTATTTTGGTTGTACGTTTTTCTTAGGAGGCCCATTTTAGACCTCAAAATTCCCCTAATGGTTTTATCCATAATTCATAATTCCGCATAACATCTAGGGAGGTCAACCAATTCACCTCATCATAGGAAACTAGATACATTTAACCAAATATTACATCAACAAGCATGTATCTACCATATTTCACTATTTACCAGCTCAATTACACTTCATGACATCGAAAAATCATCATTATTCATCAATTACACATGTAAAGAGTCAAACTAGGTAAAACTTGTGAAAAATGCCTGTTGGAGAAAGTGCAGCGAATTTTGGAGAAAGCACAATGTGCTGGGGAAAAAGGAAATTTTAAGGCCTTCTAGGTGTCCAAATGCTGAACTAAAAATTTCTATGGAAATCCCTTGATTTCTTCTACATGATAGGATGTCCAAGCACTAAAAAATGTGGCTTATAGCCTTCCAAAACTTCATTCTCCCAAGATTAATCAGAAAATGCAGCGTGGCCTCCAAAAGAGGGTAGAAAGGTAATGTTTTGCTAGTTTTTGGGCATTTTGAAACCCCAAAAGTGGTTGACATGGCTCTTAAGTACTCATCAAGAAGAATCCACCAATGCTTAGAGTGCATCCTTTGGACCTCTAAAAAAAAATCGCAATGTGGCCCAATTTCTTCTACATGATAGGATGTCCAAGCACTAAAAAATGTGGCTTATAGCCTTCCAAAACTTCATTCTCCCATTATTAATCATAAAACGTAGCGTGGCCTCCAAAAAGAGGGTAGAAAGGTCATGTTTTGCTAGTTTTTGGGCATTTTGAAACCCCAAAAGTGGTTGAAATGGCTCCACCACTGACTAGGATTTAAGTACTCATCAAGAGGAATCCACCAATTCTTAGAGTGCATCCTTTGGACCTCTGAAACAAAATCGCAATGTGGCCCACGCTGTGCTTTTGTTAGTGTGTCTAGTTTTCAAAATTGCTAATTTTGACCAAAAACTCATAAAAACCAAAATTTTCCCAAAAAATATTGAAAATTGATATAGAGATGCCTGAATAGGTATGGTATGGGATTGAGGAAGAATCAACAAGTATCTCCAATTCACCCTTCTCCTTTTGACTAATTAGGGTTTCCTTCAGTTTTGCTTGCAATTGTTTGACTTTGACTTTGTAAATTTGATTCCTGGTGTAGTAGTGGTGAGCTATGTGTTTTTGTAACTTGTTGTATTTATTAGCCTTTTCAAGGAGATTCTCCAAGTGAATATTGACTTTATCAAGCCAACACTCCCTATTTTCATTGATTTCCATGGTTGTCCTTTCTTCAAATGTCAACTCTTCATGTGGTGTATTTTTCTCTCTTTCTTTCTGAAGTGTCCTTCGGAGAACCATGGTCCTTGGAATTTTTCGTGTCACCTGCTCTTCATTCTTATCTAAATATTCACTTTCAAACACTGGTTTTCCTTTCACATCTTGCATACTAGCTTGAAATTGATTCTTCACTAAAGACTATTGTTTTAACTTCGACTGATTGTTCTCTTGCTCTAGGAAGGAAATTTTGAAATTAGCCCTTGCCAAATTGTCCTTGAGTTCTTTGATCTGAGCACATTTTTCCTTGATGATATTTTGTAGGTTTTCATGCTCTTGATTGGCCTCCAAGTCTACTATGTCAATGCCATGATGGATGAGCTCCTCATCATGCAAATATGTCTCATGTTGTAATGGTAATCCCTGCTCTGCTGACGTGGGCTTGGCCCCTTCCTTAATTTGAGGAGAAAACACAAGCCTTCTGCCTCTCTAATATTTCTAAATGACCTCAATCTTCCTCCTTACTGAAACTATGCTAGGTGAGCCAACCTCCACATGTCTAGATGGTGCTGATGGTGAACTAGGGCTAGTAGGTTGGCTACTATAAGGAAAAAAAACATCTGCTTGCATGAAAGTTTCCCAAGTGTTGCTCTTCTTTTCAAGCTAGTGTAAAACAATGATTTTGATAGGAGCATGGTGGAAGAGACTACCTTTAAGACTACTCTGCTTATGCTGAAATTTTTCTACCATCTTTTCCAAAATTCTATAGAGGTATTAGGGAAATTGAGTGGCTTTACCCCTGTGAAATGCATAATAAGTCTAACATGATACCTATATAGTATAGAAAATATTCCCTCACAAGTGAAATACTTCATGATTATCTTCATCAGTGGTGTATACTTCTCAAGGAGGTGCCCATCAAGAAAAATCTTCTTCATGTGTTGTTTATAATGTCTTCTGAGATAGGTTTGGTAATGTGAATGTCTATGTCTTGGGTTTTGAACCATTTTCACCATGATTGGGTATCCCTGTGGCTCGAGCTACTACATTAGTTAATATAGTGAAATTAACCCATGCAATCATGAACTTATCCTTTTTTAGCCAAGTGGAAAACAATTTGGTCAATGTGGCGTGGTATTTGACTCTCTCAACTTGCTCACAAAAAGGGATACATCCTACCCCTTGAAAACATTGTTTGGATAATGTTTAAGACATTAATTCATGAGTGTTTAAGGGCTCATTTCATAAGAGCTGGCCTCATTTATTGTAAGGCCTCTTCTCCCCCATTTGATTGTTTTCAAGGAGAAAAACCCTAATGGGATCAAATAGGGGAAGGGAGTGAAGGGATAGGATGAAGGAGTTAGGGAAGGGAGTTGGGAGGATGAAAATTTAGGGAAATGTATAGGGGTATTATGGAACTTTAGGAAGTGGAATGGAGTGAAATGGGTATAGGATTTGAGCTAGGGAATTTTTACATAGTCCTAGCTAGGAAAACTGCCAAAAAATGCAGAATTAGGTTATGGTTTAGGGTTTGGGGCTAAGGAAATGGGAATGAAGGGGGTGTGAAGGTTATGGTAGATGATTTTGACTGTGAGGGATGGTAAGAAGTCTAGGGGAGAGTGTTATCTTACAAATTTTGAAAATATGGGTTAGGCACTAAAACGTAACATAGGGTCCAATGGAGGGTTTACACGATAAATAAATGAAATTGAGCTACAAGGAGGGGTTATTGAGGTTTAAATTACTTGTAAAATGATTCTAGAAACCTTGATATCCTTTATAAACCTTTAGAGAATGATTTTATGCCTTTCAGAGAGAAAACACAACGTGTAGAAGAAAGCGTAACGTGTATCCTAGAAAACAAAATGTGGCTGCTTTGGTATCAAATTTTGGATTGTCTTCGACTTGAAATTGCTGAAAATTCCTTGGTAGGTGAGAGAGAGCTCTTATTCAATAGGATGAATACGAAAATGTGTTTAATTGGTCTTTTGTTGCTTGTGATGGTCACTTTTCTTCATAGTAGTGGGATGACCCACTACATGTCTTTTTCATTGTGCTTTGAAAACTTATGTAGCTTTGAAACTTTATTATGCAGATTTGTAATTTGAAACTTATTACATAATATGAAGCATAAATTAAATTTTGAAACCAAACTTCATTGAACAAATTTACTTATTGCCACTCCTCCTTTTCCTGATTTATGCATGGAATGACATATTTTGGTGATCTTAACCCTAATGACCTAATGGTGAGACTAATATGAATGAAAACCATGATGATGTTGACTAAAATGATAATGATGATATTTCAATGATGGTACACTCAACTGAGTGATGACAAGGACCAACATGTAAAATTTTTGAAAGGAGTGGAAATAGCCCTAGACACATTAGCCAGTGACCAATTTTTTTTTTTTGAAGACCTAATGAAATAACAAAAAATTGACTTTGAGAACCTAACAAGACATGGGAAGAGCATATTTGATCACTGGAGACAGGCTGAACAGACTGAAAGTAACAAATTCAACCATGAGAATGTAAATAATAGGGGAGAGGGGGAACCCCTTCCTGAGGCCCTTGCAAGCTTTAAAGAAACCAAGAGACTTTCCATTAACAAGCGGGGAAATCCAAGGCCCAACAATACAATCATTGATCCAAGATATATATATATATATATATATATAAAAGAGAGAACCCTATTTTTCTTAAAATAACAAAGAGAAAATAATGATCCACATGATGAAAATAATTGGTCATATCTAACTTTATCATCATCCCTTTGTCTCTTATGGACTCACTGTAGTGTATGGATTCCTATATTAAAACAAAGTTTTCCATTGAATTCCTCTTACTAATGAACCCTCCTTTATTTCTAGAGATCAAATTGGGAAGAAGAGGCACAAGTATCTAAACAATAACCTTTGTAATAATATTATGTGAAAAAATTAAAAAGAGAAATAAGTCTGAAGCGAGAGAAATAAGAGGGAATTAAATATTTAGGAACCAAAGCAAGCAATGTCGAATTGAGAGGGCCCCATTTTTCTTAAAATAGAAAAGAGAAAAGAATGACACACAAAATGAAAGGAATTGGTCATATCTAGCTTTATGACCATCCATTTGTCTCTATGGACTCGCTAAAGTGTATGGATTTCTATACTAAAACACAGTTTTCCATTGAATTCCTCTTACTAATTAACCCTCCTTGATTTCTAGAGATCAGATTGGGAAGAAGAAGCATGAGTCTATAAATAATAACCTTTGTAATAGTCTTATGTGAAAAAATAAAAAGAGAAATAGGTCTAAAGTGAGAGAAATAAGAGGGAATTGCATATTTAGGAACCAAAGAAAGAAATGTCGAATTGAGAGTGCCCCCCATTCGACCCGATTTTTGGACGAAGTACACCATTCTAATTAAATCATATTTAATTTCATTCCAATTTTTTTGATAAAAGTGGTTTGTGAATCCCTCAAGACTAGGAGCTTTATCTGGATCAAAGGACCAAACCACCTTTTGAATTTCTTCTTTTTTGACACAGAGAAACATATTAGCATTGTTTGATTTCGAAATTAGCCAAGGAATATGGCTCAAAAAATATTCCACTAAATCTGTAGGAGCATATTCATCTTCTTTATATAAGGGTTTAAAGTGATTAAAAGTGGCATCCTTTATTCTATCCAATTTGAAATAATATCTCCATTAAGATCCATATACTTGATTCTATTTTTCCATTCCCTTATTTTTGACTATTTGTGGAATAAATTAGTATTTTTTTCTCCTCATTGAAACCACAAACTTCTTGATTTCAGTCTCCAAATCTCCTCTTCTTCCTTTAATTTCCTATGCAACTATTCAAAGTATTTTTCACTCTTTAGAAAGAAAATCCTTAGTTACTGGAGCCTCTTCCACTTCCAAAAGGATCCCTCTTTATTGGATTTGATCTTCCCCACCTTCCTTTTCTAATATTTGGACCTTTCCTTCACCCACTTTTTTAGTTCGTCATTTAAGCCCTTGATTCGCTACTACCATATGAATATAGCAAAGCCAATGACCCTCCTCTTTCATGCTTGATGCATTGGTGGCTTAAAATCCTCATAATTCATCCATGGGGTTAAAAAGGAATGAGATGGTACCTTTTAAATCTTCCAAGTCTAAAAGAAGCTAGAGATGGCGATGATCAGAACTACCCCAACCCAAATGAAAGGAAGATAGAGAATTTTTTTGAACCAAAAAATCACTCCCTATTGGCAATTGATCCAATATTTCAGCAATGTGTTCAAAAATTTCACAAATATATAATCTATAGGTTTAAATAACATATCTAAGAATAGGGATCTCATAATTATCTGAGAATCACTAAGAAGCATTGTTGCCTCATCACATCAACTGCATTATCATCTATTTAGGCATAGATACATTATTCATTCATTTACAAATCAAAACATGAGGAGACCCATACATCATCACTGTAATAAAACACATTCATAACTATCATATAACAACACAAATGACAAGCACATAACAACTATACAAGCCACCTAATAAAAATCATATTTAGCCATATATACAAGAGGAAAAGAGTTTTTATTTACATAATAAAGATGCAACCAAGTTTGGAATTCCATGTTCAACCCCAGCATAGACATTGCTAAGCTAAATCTCTCTTCAGATAATCACCCTCAATGTCTGCTATATGATAGGATTTCCAAGCACTAAAAAAGGTGGCTTCTAGCCTTCCAAAACTTCATTCTACCAAGAGTACTCAGAAAGCGTAGTGTGGCCTCCAAAAAGAGGGCAGAAAGGTCATTTTTTGCTAGTTTTGGGCATTTTGACCCTCCAATGGTGGCTGACATGGCTCCATCACTGGCTATGATTGAAGTACTCATAAAGAGGAATTTATCAATTCTGAGAGTGCATCTGTTGGACCTCCCCACAAAAGTGCAGCGTGGCCCACGTTGTGCTTTTGGCAGTGTGTCTAGTTTCAAAAATTTATAATTTTGACCAAAAACTCATAAAATAAAATTTTTCCCCAAACTCTTCAAAATTGGTCCAAATATGCCTGAAAATTTATGTTATGCCACTAAGGAAGCATCAAAAAGTAGCTTTAAGTTACCCTTCTCCTATTGAATAATTAGGGTTTCCTTCAGTTTTGCTTGCAATTGTTTGACTTTGACTTTGTAAATTTGAATCCTGGTGTAGTAGTGGTCAACCATGTGTTTTTTTAACTTGTTGTATCTATTATACTTTTCAAGGAGCTTCTCCAAGTGAATATTGACTTTATGAAGCCAAAAATCCCTATTTTCATTGATTTCCATGGTTATCCTTTCTTCAAATGTCAACTCTTCATCTGGTGTATTTTTCTCTCTTTCTTTCTAAAGTGCCCTTCAAAGACCCATGGTACTTTACCTTTTCCTTATCACATGCTATTCATGCTTATCTAAATATTCATTTTTAGCCACTTTTTTTTCTTTCACATCTTGCATACTAGCTTGAAATTGATTCTTCTCTAAAGATAATTGTTTTACCTTCAATTGATTGTTCTCTTTCTCTAGGAAGGAAATCATGAAATTATCCCTTGCTCAATTTTCCTTGAGTTATTTGATCTGATCATCTTTGTCCTTGATGATTTGCTGTAGGTTTTCATGCTCTTTACTGGCCTCTAAGTCTACTATGTTAATGTCATGATGGATGAGCTCCTCATGTCTCATGTTGTAATGGTAATCCCTACTCTGCCAACGTGGGCTTGGCTCCTTCCTCAATATGAGGATAAAACACAAGCCTTCTGCCTCTCTGATATGTTTGAGTAGACTCAATCTTCCTCCTCATTGAAACTATGCTAGGTGATCCAACCTCCACATGTCTAGATGGTGCTAATGGTGAACTAGGGCTAGTAGCCTAGCTACTAGAAGGAAAAAATACATATGCTTGCATGAAAATTTCCCAAGTGATGCTCTTCTTTTAAAGCTGGTGTAAAAAAATGATTTTGATAAGATCATGGTGGAATAGGCTTCCTTCAAGACTACTCTACTTATGTTGAACTTTTTTTTCCATCTTTTCCAAACTTCTGTAGAGGTAATAGGGAAAATTGAGTGGCTTTACCCCTATTAAATGCATGAGAAGTGTGACATGATACATGTATAGTCTTGAAAATCTTCCCTCACAAGTGAAATACTCCACGATGATCTTCATCAGTGGTGTATACTTCTTAAGGAGGTGCCCAACAGGAAAAACCTTCTTCATGTGTTGTTGATAATGTCTTCTGAGATAGGGTTGGTAATTTTGAATGTATAGGTCTTGGTTTTTGAACCATTTTTCACAATTATTTGGTTTCCTTGTGGCCTCAGCTACTTCATTAGTTGATATACTAAAAGTAACCCCTGCAATCATGACCTTATCCTTTTTGAGTTGAGTGGTCAATGTGGCATGGTATTTGACTCTCTCAAATTGCTCATGAAAAGGGAGACATTTTTCCCTTTGAAAACAATGTTTGGATAATGGTGAAGACATCACTTCATGAGTGGTTAAGGGCTCATGTCTTAATATCCGGACTCCTTTATTGTAAGGCGTATTCTCCTCCATTTAATTGTTTGCAAGGGGAAAACCCTAATGGGGTGAAATAGGGGAAGGGAGCGAAGGGATAGGATGAAGGAGTCAGGGAAGGGATTTGGGAGTAGTAAAATTTATGGAAATGGATAGGGGTCTTAGGGAAATTTAGGAAGTTAAATGGAGTGAAATGGGTATAGGATTTGAGTTAGGGAATTTTTACATAGTCCTAGCTAGGAAAACTTCCAAAAAATGCAGCATTAGGCTAGGGTTTAGGATTTGGGGCTTAGGAAATGGGAATTAAGGGGTGTGAAGGCTATGGGAGATGGTTTTTAATGTGAGGGAGGGTAAAAAATCTAGGGGAGAGTGTGTTTATCTTGGAAATTTTCAAAAGCTGGGCCAACCACTAAAACACTACGTAGGGGCCAATGGTGGGTTTACACTATAAATCAATGAAATTGAGCTGAAAGGAGGGGTTAATGAGGTGTAAATTACTTGTGAAATGATTCTAGAAACCTTGATAGGCTTCATAAACCTTCATAGAATTATTTTATTCCTTTTAGACAGAAAACAAAATGTGTAGAAGAAAGTGCAACGTGTAGCCCAGAAAACACAATGTGGCTGCTTTTGCATCAAATTTTGGATTGTTTTTGGCTTGAAATTGTTGAAATTTACTTGGCGGGTGAGAGAGAGTTCTTCTTCAATAGGATGAATAAGAAAACATGTTGAATTGGTATTTTATAACTTGTGATGGTGACTTTTCTTCATAGTAGTGGGATGGCCCACTACATGTCTTTTTCATTGTGCTTTGAAATCTTATGTAGCTTTGAAACTTTCTTATGAATATTTGGAATTTGAAACTTATTACATAATATGAAGCATAAATTACATTTTGAAGCCAAACTTCATTGATAATTTTTACTTATTACCACTCCTCCTTTGCCAGATTATTCATGGAATGACAAATTTTGGTGACCTTAACCCTAATGACCTAATGGTGAGACTGAGATGAATGAAAATCATGATGATGTTCACTGAAATAATAATGATGATATTTCAATGATGGTACACTCAACTGATCAATGACAAGTACCGACATGTAAAATTTTTGAAAGGAGTGGAAATAGCCCTAGACACATTAGCGAGTGACCATTTTTTTCTTTTTGAAGACCTAATGAAATAAATAAAAAATCGACTTTGAGAACCTAAAAACACATGGAAGAGCATATTTGATCACTGGTGATAAGCTGAACAAACTGAAACTAAAAGATTCAACCATGAGAATGTAAATAATATAGGAGAGGGGTAACCCCTTCCTAAGGTCCTTAGAAGATTTAAAGAAACCAAGAGACTTTCCATTAAAAAGCGAGGCAATCCAAGGCCCAAAAATACAATCATTGATCCAAGATATAAAAAGAAAAGAGAACCCCATTTTTCCTAAAATAACAAAGAGAAAATAATGATGCACACCCTGAAACAAATTGGTCATATCTAAATTTATGGCCATCCCTTTGTCTCCTATGGACTCACTAGAGTGTATGGATTCCTATACTAAAAAAAATATTTTGATTGATTTCCTCTTACTAATGAACCCTCCTTGATCTCTAGAGATAAAATTGGGAAGAAGAGGCATGAGTCTCTAAACAATAACCTTTGTAATAATATTATGTGAAAAAATTAAAAAGAGAAATAGGTCTGAAGCAAGAGAAATAAGAGGAAATTACATATTTAGAAACCAAAGCAAGCAATGTCGAATTGAGAGTGCCCCATTTTTCTTAAAATATAAAATTTAAAAGAATGACGCATACAATGAAAGGAATTGGTCATATCTAGGTTTATGACCATCCCTTTGTCTATGGACTCACTAGAGTGTGTTAGTGTCCCGTGATTTGGCTGATTGGAAAGCCAAATGACAGTGTAACATCAAACCAATATTTGCAGCCCAAGGACCTAGCCTTGCTGGACACAGAGAGGGCTCTCTCTATTTGTGTAAGGGATATTTGTGTGTTTGCTTATTGTGTTCTGATTGTAGGCTAGTTATGAACTAGGTTTTTGGTTTTGGTTTTTAGGTTGTGAGGGATGACCTGATCAGAGACATAAGATAGGTGAAAAGATGGCAGATCAAATGGGCTATGGGGTCAAAAAGGTCAAGAAATCTTTCAGATGGTGATACAAGGTTGTTGAAGGGCCGATTTGATTCGAGGTAAAATGGATCTTTGGGTAAAATGGAGTAAGATGGACATCAGGTTTTTGAATAACAAAGAATTTCAAGCACAAATAGTTTAATAGTTGACATAAACATGGTAGAGAAAACCATTAATCATGAGAAATGTAACTTTAAGCTAATCAATGCATAGAAATAAACATTCAAGCCATGCATAGAGATATATAACTCTCTAAATTTAGGAAATGGCTATCAGACTTTGGGGAAATACATTTAAGATAGAGAATCAACTCAAATCACTATGTCAAAATGCCTAAACACAGTACTTCAAGCTATTGGGCACTTTGAAAACAATATTGCATAGTCTTCGGCAAAGGGAAAGATCAGAACAAGACCTCCTTGGTTAAAAAAATGACAATCTAATCAGTCAAAGAGAAGTTTCATAGATGGAGCTATGGCTAGACATGAGTAAGCAGGGCATACCATAAATCATACTTAGCATGCATAAAACCATGAATGAAACAAGCAAACAATATTCTTAAGTTATTAAAGAGCAATCAAGAATTCCTTAATGTGACTAAGAATGAAGAAAACATGGAAGCTATGAAGAAACAAGAAATTTGAGGTGCCTCCAAGGGCATGTCTCAAATTTGTTTTCTACTGTCCTATAGCAAGCAAGAACATGGATTTATGAATGAAAACTAAGAAACAAAAACAAAGATAGAGACACTATACCATTCTACCAAGTCATGGAATCCAACAAAAATCCTCTTTCATCATCCAAGAACATCCAAGAAACTATCCAAAAGCATGAGACAAGTATTTCTTCCAAAGCTTATATGACCATATATTTCTTCTATTCATCAAGTTCAACCTTGTTTACAATGAAAGCCTTTGGAATATATAGGCCAAAGTGAGGAAAACCCCTTGGTTCAATTTGCAATCTCATTGGCCTATCCAAAATATTTGATTTTGTCCTTGAGGCTTTGCAAAGCCCAAGGCATAAAATATCTAATAAAATATCTAAAAAATGCTAAAAAACGGAAATATATTGACTTTTCATAAGTTATCATGTACAAAAATAGCTAAACGCACATGAAGAAAAGTCACTTTTGAAAGGTTCAATTTTTACAAAAATACTCAAAAAATACATCAGCAAAAGGTCCCCTGACTTGCCGGCAACTTTTGGAGGCCTTCCCTATGTCAAAACGAGGCCTATAATAGTTTTTTGGAAAGCTCTGAGTGTCTACTTTTTGAAAATTCTTAGTGTTATCCTAACTGACCAATGGATGTCCTCCAAAAACAGGCCTATGTGAAAAAACCCAAAAAATAAGCCTTGTTGATAAACAGGGCAGAGTGTAGAAAAAGCAAGTGTTTTTCGCCATTTTGGGGGAGCAAAAGATCTTCAATTGTTTTGAAAATCACTGAGTATGTGCCCCTGAAATTATGGCATCCAATGATACCATTTTCATCCTTTGATGATGCCCCAAGCTGAAATGGCGATGCCCATGAGTTTTGGCCAAAAACCCAAAAATGACAAAAAACCAAAATATGTCGAATTTCGCCCAAAATTGGTGAGCAGGACCCTCAAGGGTTTTCAGCAACATTTTGTGAAGCAGAGGCAAAAATTTGGAGCCTTGATGTGTCTTTCCTCAATTTTCATGCCGGGCGCTTCCCTTTAGCCTCCTTGAGTTTTTCTTGAGCAGCCTTCAACTTCCATCGGGCAAACTGATTGAGCTTTTTACAATGCCCGGTCATCCTCCGTTGAAGGTCCAAGTCCCTGTTTGCCTTCTCCAATTTCTTCTCCAGGTGATCATTTACTCTCTCAAGCCATGCTTCCCGGTTGTTCTCTATCTCTTTTTCGAACAATGCAGTGAGAGGGGTAGATTGAAGAAGTGCATCTTCTTCTTCTTTTTGTTTCTCAAGGGCCTTTTTTAGCCCCATGGTTCTTGGCCTCTTTCGCCTAGGCTAATCTTCACCTTCACTTTCATCGAAATCACCCATGAATTCTTCCAATATCACCTATTCTTTGGAGGCCTCCTTTTTGTATCAGATGGCCCGTGTTTCATATACAGCCATATGGACACTCATCTGCTTGTTTTGGACTTGCAAAAAGTGATTGAAGTTCCTAGCCCTATCAAGATCAGTCTTCAAGGCATCAATTTGGCTTTATCTATGGATCAAGAGGTTTTCTAGGATCCGGGCTTCATTATCACTATCATCACTTTGGATTTGGATGATGTTGAATTCCATTTCCTGTTCATGACCGCTTTCTTCCTTGTCCTTCCCTTTGCTTTGGGTGGCTCTTTTAGTCCTCTTCCTCTTAGGCAATTCGAACATGGGTTTCTTGGGCAATTTTCCCTTGCTTCGGAGGGCCCTAGTCACATTTGGAGTTATAACTCTGGGCACCCTTTTCTTTGTTGTCCGGGGCTTGGCGACTTTCGGAGAAGAGAGCATGGCCCCTTGCCTAGGAGAGGCAGTTAGCGCATTCTCCATGGCCTATTTACCCTTGTCACTTTGCTCCTCATTTTTGCCACTGTCTTGGATTTCTTTATGGATGCCTTGACTGTCCTTTTGCACTTCCTTTTGAAGGTTTTCCTCCTCACTGTGTTGCACATATTCATGTTGCTGCCCCTCTTCTTCTTGAGGTTGTTGTTCCTTTTTAGGAGGCTGCTGTGTATCATGATATGGTTGCTGTGTATATTGTTGTGGCTGCCTCTGTTCAACATCTTGTGGCTGCCCTTGTTCAGCACCTTCATGCTGCTCATCATCATGCCCTTCTTTCCCTTGTTGTTCTGTCTCACTGTGATGCTGCTCATCAGCACTTTCTTCTTCATCCCCTTGCTTCCCTGTTTCATCCTACTACTGCTCATCATAACTTCCCTCTTCTTGCTCTTGTTCTTCTTCCTCATCATGGTCATGCTCTTCTCCCTCTTCAGGCTCCTTTGTTTGTTCTGTGGTAAACCTGAGCTTCTTAAGAATAGGTCTGCTAGAAGAAGGCGAAGGATGGTGAGTAGGAGGTGTAGGGGATGTATGAACTGAAGGGACAGTGGAGAAATCTGGATGGGTGATGAAAGTATCCCAAGAGACCTCCCTCTTTTCAAGCTGATGAAGAATGATGACTTTGATGAGGGAGTGATGGAAGAGGCGGGTTGTTTGCTGTGAAGGAGGATTTTTCTGAACAGTGGAGGCCATTTTCTTAATGCTCCTGTGTAAGAAGAAAGGAATATTTAGAAATTTGGCCCTTGTGAAATGCATGATCAGTCGAATGTGATAGGCATAGACTCAGGAGAATCTTCCCTCACAAGTGAAGTATTTCATGATGATCTTCATGAGGGGGGGGTAGCTAGTCAAAAGATATGAGAAAGGGAAAATGGAAGGACATGAATCTCTGTGTTCAGGCTTTAGAAAGGGTTTGTAATCTTCTGAGTCCATGTGGCTTTGTTTAAACCACTTCTCCCCAATATAAGGGATTTTAGTGGCCTTGGAGATTGACCTTGGAGAGAATTTGAAATCTAGGCCTGCCAGCTGGAAATGCTTGTCTTGAAACCTCAAAGCGCAAAGATGTGTCAAAGGGGAAAAGCTCTTCACCTCTTGCACTCTTCGACAAAAATATAAACACCCAACCTCATGGAAATTGAAAAAGACTGATGGGTGGGCATTCACTTCTTCAGTGGAAACATGCTCAAATCTCTTATGCAAGCCACTCCTACACTCTTTCCTGGGAGGCATCTTGTTTTGAATCCTCTCTGCAACAACAAGCTACCTTAAATAGCATGTGGAAAGTTATTCTCAAGCACACAACTCTGTCCTCTTTGTAGGTCACTATTTGACCAACGCAAATTTCCTCAAATGCTATGTGAAATGGCTCTTTAATATAAGATCTATGCTCCTTACAAATCAATGTTTGTCTACCTTTGTATGTCAATCAATAAATAGTTATCAAACAAAGAGGTACACATAGTCAAATGATTACTGTGTTTGGGTAAGGTCACAAAGCTCCTTGGTGTTTTGGTGTAAGCAAGACAACCTTGTAGAAAATAAAACACCCCTCCCAATCAAAAACACTCTTTTTGTATTTTACTGTCTCATATGCACAGGTAGACAAGGCATCTTAAAATTGAGTTAAAAGATGCTTCACCACAATCTACTTTATGGGACAAAGGAGGCAGCCCTAGTTTCACTGTTTTTCCACATAGAGAGGACCTTTTGAAGTGATAAAGTATTTCAGACTTGATCACTGTTGTCTTTTTACAAAACTCTTTCCCTACTTGTCTCTTATACCCAAGTAACAAAAAACACTCTCAAATGATTTTGCAGAATCTTTCACCACACTTTTTATGGGACAAAATAGGAAGCAATAGTTTCACTGTTTCACTTATTCAAAAGGAGACATTCTTTGAAGGTGACAAGGCATTCAGACTAAGACTACTACTTTTAACATAGGCTCATTTATGTCACCTCACAATTACTGTGCTTTCCTTACAAACACTGCATCACCTTCTAACACTGTTTTCACCATTACATTTTGCTGACAGAGGTTAGCTTTGTCTTATCACAGTTAGGATACCCTTAATGATTGACAAAACCTCTAACACTGTGTTTATTTTGACTTGCAGGTAGTGTTATGGTTTAGCACCATTTTGAGGGCAGTTCTAGGCCTTTGAAACTAAAATAACCACTCCACTAGCCTCCCACTGTAACACTCTTCTTCAAACTATTTACCCAAAACACCTTGATTTATACCAAGACCTTCTCTTTTTTAATCACCATTTTAGCAACTCAAATATACCAAGGAGGTAAATGAAAATACCTTGAAGATGGATGGTAGTCTTGGTTTGAAGAGTTGAGCAGCTTTCAGACCCTTTGGGAGGCATTTTAACTATTCAAACCTGCGCGGCACATTCAAAAAGGTAAGCGTCGTGCAGCAATAGGGGTGTCGGGTCGATGATGGGCGGTCGTGACAGGCACCTACAGGCACGCCGTGCACAGCTACAGGCACGCCGTGCGTAGCTACTCTTCGTAAACTGACTTCTGAATGCGTCGCACACTTTTCCAGGCACGCTGCGCGGGCCAAAAGTCTTTAAACTTCTACAAACTTGCTCGAAAACTCTCTTTGGTCCCGTCAGCAGCTAAGATGAGATGTTTTTTTGCGTTTTGAGAATTTCAAATGGGCTTGCAACAATCCTTTTATCCTCTTGAAGTTGAAAAAGTCGATTACCTTTGTGGTTACTTTTTGAGGGTTTTGAAGGTCCCTTTTGAAAAAGGTGTTGGTTGTGAAACAACAAATGAAACCCAACCTTGTCATTTATGATTTTCAAAATAAAACAAACCCAAAAATCAACCAGGCCTCTTTGAAGTGCTATGGATGAATTTTTTGGAGGTCTTTATACATGTGACCCCTTTTCACTGTGAGAAAGCCATTTTAAAGGCCAACATCACTCAATGTTTTTCTTATTGAAAAAGAAACCCAATGATTTGTGAAGCATATTTTCCCATACTTGCAAGGAGATAACTCATCTTAATTTGATAGTTTTTGCTCCTGATGCTTTAAAGGTGATCATGTTCACTGTGAAGCTGATTGAACTGTTAGGTGCTCTTTGAGCTTCTCTTTTGACCGTGGGTGAAAAAAATCATTTGAAACTGTAAGTGAAAATCCTGTTTACAAAAGGTCTCCATCACCAAAGCCACTAACTAACCTTAGATTGACAAAATAATCCAGTTTTCAAATTTATGGAGATAAAATAGGGGATGATGAACTGGAGTTGAAAAGTGAACATGGGAAGGCTGTCTCTTTGTTCTTCTATGAAGGAGGTCTGCAAGAAACATGAATTTTCATTCATTTCACCCCTTTTTAGAGCAGTCCCTTTTGAAATCTTTGCCACATGCAATAATTTATTTTCATCCTCAAACAATGGTGATTCCTTTACATTGTTTATGAAGGAGGCCTATTTTTTACAGATGCCTGGTTTCTTTTCAACCTCTGTCTCAACCAAATGAAGAATGTTTGATGAACATACTGATAGTGGTTTCCTTTATACTTGATGGCAGAAACGAGTTTGAGACCAAGACTGTTTGACTCCTTTGGCCATCTGCTTAACAATATTTCTTCATTGATAATCAACCCATTAGCTTCACATTGTAATTCAATAATAGTGAAACTCATGTAAACAATTTTTAAAAAGCACCACTGCTTTGCCTCTGCCTTTAACATCATTTTTATTAAGAAACCTTCAATTGTCTTCCACTGTACCTAAAATTTGCCTTTACAGTTTAGTGAAAAACTTAAAATCAAAATTTATCCCTAGCCCTGTGCTTATGGATGAAGGAGGCCTTCTCAGACTTCAACCCTCTACTTATAAAATGAAGGAGGTTTTCTTAGTCTTCAACCCTCTTTGACTGTGATTGCAGGAGCTTAATGAAACAACTCTCTGCCCTGTGGCTGCATCCCAGGCTCAAAATCACATGAGAAGCAGCTGTCTTCTTATGTTGAGCTAAATACTGTCTTCTAGGATGCTGGTACACTTCTGCTCTTGAAATATCCTTTGAAACATTGTAAAACTACCTAATATCAGTTTGACCTATGGCACATGCATTGCTGAGACTTCAGGGCTTGTTAGTGGCGCGACTTAAGGGTGTAACCAACTTTATTTGCAGAATAGGAAGGTCTGTTATGACTGGTCTGTAGTAGATAGAGGTTATTTGGCTTTAGGATATTTTACCAAGGGAGAAATGCCTAAAGCGCCACTACCTAACTTAGGGGAGACTTCTTGGACAAATTTGGATTGTTTTCTTTGGGGCTAATGGAAAGACTAGTAGGGCTGAGGTTAGATAGGGCTTGATAATGAGGTTTTATCTCGTCATGGGTGGATTGAAAAGGTAGGAAGGAAAAAATGTTCATGGGTGTTTTCTAGCTGGAAAATTTGACAATTTTTTAAATCAGCTGCTAGAAAACTTGGTTGTTACAACTAGTCATCACCAACAAGTGAAAAATACTGATGACTAATAGTGGCTCCATTTGGGGAGGGCAGCTCCTTTTCAGGAGGTGTCCATAATTTTAGATCTTTGGCTTATGAAGACTAGTGCCTTATCCATTGG
Organism: Pinus albicaulis; assembly: GCA_034641835.2. Lineage (NCBI taxonomy): Eukaryota > Viridiplantae > Streptophyta > Pinopsida > Pinales > Pinaceae > Pinus > Pinus albicaulis. The sequence continues at coordinate 670,839,842 of CM076574.1, read as the reverse complement.
TGCAGATTTCATTCTTCTTTGATGCTATTTCTGAAAATTGACAACATGATTAGCATCAATGATATCTCTACCTACCCCACGATATTTCCTAACATTTTTTTTCTTTTTCTTTGGGTGCATTTGGACTAGCAACCCTTTGACAATATATTTTTTTTTTGAAAAATGAACCTATCTAGTTCTACACCTATATCTGCCGGGAGTTCAGATTAAGTTGATGAACTCCTTCATTACTCTACCTATGCTAGATCAACTGTCAAGGTTAAGTGGTTTGACAGGATTTTGTTCTCTAATCTAAAACATGAAATTGAAAAATGATCAAATCAGGGTTAGACAGTCTTATTTGTCATGTACTTGTGGCACGAAAGACAAGCTGCACACAAATATTATTTTGCAAAAAATGAAATCTAGAAAAATGTGGCTAGGATGCACAATTTGTTTTTCATCCCCGCTTCCGTCTTTGGTTTTGTTTTGAGCATGTGGAACCAATATATTTTCCTAATCTACTCTCTTTGATAAGTCAAGCTTACACAATGTTGACCATCTTTTCCACTCACTAACTTATCAGCAGATAAATTTAAAACATGTTCAGCTATGATTAGGCTAGATAACTGAACAAGAAATTTGAGCACTAGTAGTGGCATTTAGACTTGCGCGCTTTCTGAATGACTATTTTTTGAACATGGGGCCTTCTTTCTATTTTTCAAACCACCCTCTTTTTCTATTTTTCTATTGTTTTTGAATTTTCTGTTTTTATCTATTTTTCAAAAAATGGTATATACAATGATTGAAAATGTTTTAAAATTGGAGATCTTGACAAAAATAATGCTTTAATGTCTTGCCATTCACAGGACCTCCAAAATTTTTAGTCCCGTCAAGTTCTTGCAGGAAAAAGGCATTCTTTCCACTAACTGAGCTGATGATGAAAGGCCCTTTCCATAAATTTTCAAACTTGCCATGTTTACCTTTGTCTTCTCTTCTAGAATCCCATTTTAACACTTTGTACCCAACCTGAAAATCATTTTCCTTGGTCCTTCTATCAAAAATCTGTTTTATTTTGTCTTGCGCTAACTGAGCCTTTTGGTAAACTTCTTCTCTTGTTTGTTGTAAATGGATAGTCTGATTTACCCTCCTTTACATGTGATTTTCTTCTATTTGGAATTCCTGCAATAGCTTCATTACTGGAACCCCTAAATATGTTGGGAAAATGGCATCTATGCCATAAAATAGTTGGTAAGGAGACATACCTATGGATTTTTTGGTGGTTAGTCTATCAGCCCATAGTGCATGTACTAGTTTTCCATGCCATGCCTTTTGATTTTGTTCAAGTTTTTTTATGATGTTGACTAGGATTTTGTTAGAGGACTCGGCTAAACCATTACCTTGAGGGTAATAAGCTATGGAATGTCCTACTGAAATGTGATATTTGTAATATAAGTCCACCATTCTTTTGGAGGAGAAGGCAGCGGCGTTATCTGTAATGATCTTTCTAGGACAGCCAAATCTAGATAGGATATTGGTTTCTAGGAACTTGATGATGACTGAATCGGTGGTGTTACTGGAAGGTATGGCTTCTATCCATTTGGGAAATTAATCAGTGGCTGTAAGGATCCATTTATGTTGAGTGGATGAGGAAGGGTGAATTTCCCCAATAAAATCTAGACCCCATTGCTGGAAAGGTCCTTCGACTATTATGGGGTGTAAGGGAAAAGGTAAAATATTTTTCTTGCCATAAAAAATTTGACACTTATGGCATGTCATAACTAGCTTGTGAGTGTCGGGAAATAAGGTAGGCCGATAATAACCGGCTCTAAGGATTTTGTTTGCTGTAGTTTTCTAGTAGAGATGGCCTCCACATTCTCCTTCATGCATTTCATGCATAATTTTCTCTTCATTAGACTCAAGAAAACATTTAAGCAACATACCAATGGGATTTTTCCATTACAGAAATCCATCTAGAATGAAAAACTTTAAAGACTTTTGTTTAAGAAATATTTCTTTTTTCTTTGATAAAGTTGGAGGAGCATTTAGATAAAATAATACATAAAGAATATCTGCATACCAAGGTGAATTTAAAAACACTTGTTCAACATGAGGGGCTGTGCATTCTTCCTGTTCTTATAAGGCATCAACAAAATTTATATCTAAAGCTTGGAGGTTGGTTTCAACCATTAGTCTTGCAAGTCCTTGCCCTTTAACTAGTTTGATAGGTCGAATTTCTAAGTCATATTCTAAGATGATAGCGATCCATTTTCCCCTTTTACCATCGAGATCTTGATTTAATATGTCTTTGACGACGGTATTAGGTACAAAAGCGATGACATGAGAATGTAAGATGTAAACTCAGAAATATTTTAGTGCTTTTACCAATGCGAATGCTTGTTTTTCTATGATGTTATATTTCAAGGGAGCATTTCTCAGGGATTTGCTGAAAAAGGCAATGGGTTGCTCCTGCCCTGCCGCGTTTTTTTGTAACAATACGACAACTATTGTGTGTTTTGAGGCAAATGAAAAAATGTAAAAGTCTTTGGTGAAATCAGGACTTATCAATACTGGTGTTTCAGTTAGGGCCTTTTTAACCATTTCAAAATATTTTTTGGCTTCTGTAGTCCATTTAACCCCGACCTCTTTTTTCAACATATTTGCGATATCTCTCAGCAATTCGGCAAGATTTGGGATGAATCTTCTCAAGAAATTAATCTTTCCAATAAAGGATTGCAGCTCTTTTATGTTTCTGGGGTGACTTATTTGTAATATTCCTTCAATTCTCTGGGGGTCTATTTTTATTCCCTCTTCCAAAATAATGTGACCTAGGAGTTTTCCTTCTTCTAGACCGAAAAGTGTTTTCTTGGGGTTTAGGGATAAACCATATTTTCTACATTTGTTAAAAACCTTTCTTAAGTGCACCATGTGTTCTTCATCTGATTTGGAATATACCGTAATATCGTCAAGATATATGACTATGAAATAACCTATGTCTTCTGAGAAGGCTATGTCCATGGCTCTTTGGAATGTGGCACCGACATTCATCAATCCAAAGGGCATTTTAACGTACATAAAAGTGCCCCAAGGTGTGGTGAAAGTTGTTTTGTGTTGATCAATGGGGTAAACCAGCACTTGGTTATAACCAGAAAAACCATCAAGTAATGAGATCCTTTTAGCACCTAAGTATGTGGTCCATTTTGGGCAATGGATAGTTGTCCTTTAAACAGGCTCTATTTAGATTTCGGAAATCGATATAGAATCTGATTTCACCAGTCTTTTTCCTAACTGACACTAGATTTGAGACCCACTCAGAGTACCTGAGGGATACTATTATCCCAGCATCATACACCTTTTTTATTTCCTTTTCAACCAATGGTAGTAAGACTGGGTTTATTCTTATTAACTTCTGTTTGAAAGGCTTTTGGTTTTATTTAAGGGGAATCTTATATTGGATGATGCTGGTGTCATATGATTTAAAATCTTGGTATCCCCATGCGAACACATCTTTAAATTCTTTAAACAACTTGATGTACTTCTGCTTTATGTGAGGAGGGAGGGTTTTGGAAAGTTTTATCTTTCTTGGTTCTTCTGAGCTTCCTATGTTATATTCTTCTATGTCGACCTCAGTAGATTCCATTTTAGGTTTTTTGGCCACATCGTTAAAATCAAACAATTCTTCTAAAGGTGCAAGCCCTCTGGGTATGGTGTCATTTTCATAGTGTAGGACTTCAAGTTCCCTTTGGTCTATGTCCTCTCCCATCTCAGTTTCATATGAATGATTTACCAAGTTTACATCTGTCCAAGAAGGTAAATCTGGCTCTTGATCTTGATTTTTGCCAGGTTTCTTTTCTTAATTTTCTAAGTTTGTTTTGGTCACTTCAAATTGATTCTTAGATTGTAATAAATCATCAATTTGATCGTCATCCTTGAATATTTGTCAATGGTAAATATTATCTGGTACTGTAGGGCGATGTTTGACCTGAACACTGTATTGCTCGCTTAGACATGGTATTTGGCCATTGCTTGCAACGAAGGCCAGCTCATTTTCTAGGCTATTTTGAGCCCTAGGAATATAAGTGAGTTCATATTTTTTGAAGGTTTCGAGGATTTCTAAAGCTGCATTTCTGTATTCTCTTAGTCTTGGGGTTTTCGTCGAATATTCACCTTTGATTTTCCTAATTACAAGTTCTAAATCCCCCTGGGCTGATATTTTCTTGGCGCCTAAGTCTTTAAGTATGTGCAGACCAAGGAGAAGGGCCTCATATTCCGCAATGCTATTAGTACATTGGAATTCTAATATAAAAGAATGACCTTCATTAGTATTGTGTATCTAGATGCTGGCCCCCGAACCGGTTTTTCCATAAGAACCGTCAAAGCTTATACTCCAAAGAGCTTCTTTTTCATACACGATACAAAGCTGCTTTTCGGGTTTTTTGGGGCTTTGATCATCAGTTTCTTCATTTAGTAGTGGGGAATGTGGTTTTGATGGTTTGAAATCCTCTTCATTTTCTTTTATCTACTCATTTATATTGCTTTCATTGTATAAGATAAAAGAATCTAAATTGGAATGAATGGAATAGATGGGAGTGTTGTTTGGCTTATCCTGGTTGCTAACCATGTATTTCATGCGAGTCTCTCGGTATAATCTCCTAGTTTGATTTAAAACTGGGATGGTAGCGAATGACATGTCCATTTGAAGGTTACCTTGTATTTTGGCAGCCCATGCCCTTGATAGTAGCATTCCATACTTAGGAGGAATATCGGCCACTACTACGTCCATGACTAGGTTTTTTGCCGGTAGTTGTGTCAAAGCAAAACATAGGTTCTTTATTAGCCCTAAGCATTTGACCCGAATTGAATCAAAAGAGTACAGGTCTTTCTATGGTTGAGTTACCTCTAAACCTAGGTTTTCCATGATTGCTTTAGGCATGAGGTTATGGGAAGCACCAGAATCTAACATGGCATTATGTAATATTTTGTCCTGTATATTCAAGCTTACATAGAAAGGGGAGACAGTTCCTTCTTGGTATTCACCTTTTATTTTGGGGCTGAACAAGAGCTCTGGTTTGTCACCAGTTAGATTTAAAGTATCTGCCTCATTTACTATGTCAAAAACTTTGAAGATTTGGGATCTATACCTATCAATAGTTATTAGCTCAGTAAGGGGTATGGTTATTTTTATTTTGGAAATTTCCCCTTCGAAACTAAAAGGAGTTTGTAATTTGGATAGATTTGTTTTAGCTTTTTTGGACATGACTTTATCTATGTTCTTAATTTGCTGACTCTGGTTTGGGACTTTGTTTGACACAGCCACCTCGGGAATCTTTGTGGAGGTGCTAGGAGCATCTGAGCCAAGACTTGTTTGAATAGCTTTATCTTTGTTTTGGTCAGTTCTCTTGACCATGATTTTGTTGCTATCCACTACTTTTTAAGAATGGTGTCTAGGGTTTTAGCAGTGTTAGGGCTACCTTTCTTGGAGTTGTCTTGGTTTTTTCTGCTTCTAAGGTCATACTGCCTGTGAGCTTCTATGATGGCATTCTGAAAATTTATGGTAGGATCTTTGGGATCTTCATAGTTGGTTTCATCCTGATTCGGAGAGAAGAACTCTTGATCTTCTGCTGTGAGGTAAACCTCACTCTCGTTATCAGAACCTATGAGGTTCAAATGATTTTCATCGATGGGTTCAGTATCCTTATCATCCTCATCAACATAATTTTCACTAAAATATGGCCTGATTTGTTGGTCCTTTCCCCTTGGTTTATTTTGAGATTAGTCTCTTCTAAAGTTTTGGTTTTGGTTTTGAGGGTTTGGCTGGTTGTCCTTAAGAGGTGCTTTTTCACTCATTTTTTCCCACATCTTTGTCATGGATTTGACCAGGCCATCTATTCTCGGATCTGAGGAAAAAACCGAAGGGGAAAATTCGTCATGGTAGGTGACTCCCTTTTCTTCTATTATCCTAGCTCTCTTTTCGGCTAAGTTGGCTTCTGCATTTATAGCCACTTTTTGCATTTCCTCTAAGGTAGGGGGATCCTTGTCTCTTAGTTGATAAGTCATGTCTGGGTCAAAGCCCTTGGGGAATTTTTCCAAGGCTGAGCCAAGTGGGGGTTTGAAGTGAGGTGGGAGGGCGTTATACACACTGTTGAACCTAGTGCAGTATCCTTGGACACTTTCCCCATTTTCCCGTTTTAGATTGTTATAATCTGACAGGATTTGAATGGGGTTCTTTCAGATTTGCCACTTGTTTATGAAGGTTTGGTAGAGTTCTGGGAGATTGTGGATGCTATTTGGAGTTAAACTCTTAAACCATTTTTTAGGTTCTCTGCCCAGGCTTTGGGTGAACATCCTCATTCTGATGGTCTCGTCTTCTATTTCCATGTATTCAAAGGCATCACTAATCCTATCTACATGTTGTTGAGCTGCGGTAGCCTCAACTCCGGTAAAGTGTGGGATTTTGGATTGATAGTCATTTTGTAAGGGAGCCAAAGGCTATGGCAACACCAAAGGTGCATACCAAGCTTCCATGATGGGAGCTAATGGATGATGTACAAAATTAGGGTTTGTGGGATGAGCTGAGGTGGTTTGAATAGTAGTGGTTTGGATGGGTGTGGCAGATGTACTTGGACTAGTGATCTGATGTTGAGCAGATCTGGGATGGTAGGAGCCAAAGTGATGCAGAAGCTGAAAATCAGGAGGTGTAGTAGGTGAGGCTTCTCTACTAGGACTCTGTGGCAGATCTAGGGGCTCAAGATTGTCAAATTCTATCTTACTTTGTGACTTCCTTCTAAAAAGGGTTTTTTCTGATTTTAAGTCAAAGGGGGAAATCGGCAAGGCTGTGAGATGTTCACGTACTAATATTGCTTTACGGATGGAACTATCGGTAGCTAAATTTCCAGTTTCAGAAGCTTGCCATAGAATCTTCTCTGGGTCATCTACTATGATAGGGGATTTGGGTTTGGATGAGATCTCGTGTTGATTCTTCGTGAAGCCAGATTTCGAATCTAGAGTTTAGAGAGGATGGTATTTGTGATTGTTTCGGATGGATGACCTCTCTAGGGTTTTACTAATGTGAAGGTTGGTCAAAACAAAAAGATGGACTAGTGGAGTCGCCAGGTGGATTTCTATAAGAACTATGGTCCACCACCAACACTATCAAAGATGCTTACGGGAAAAAGTTTTATAGCAAAATTTGAGATGGAAAATTGCAAAGAAGAGTGATTCACTTGGTTTTAATAGTTTGCTAGGCTGTATGGACAAGCTAATGGTTCTCTTGGCAAGAATACTTCTTCTTATCTCCTATGTTAAGGTGAGGTCTTCTGAATCGCTAATTTATACTTAGTTTGTCACTGATTACAGAGTTTCCACCCTAAGCTTAAGTTTTTGGAAGGATGAGTTAGTAGAAAGGTATGGTATATGAATTTTTTGGTCTTTTATGGAGTTTTTAGGCCTACTGGAGGCTAGTGGAGTCACCAGGTTGATTTTTAGTTGTTTTGAGAGTATATGTGTAGAGTCCACCACCAATATTGATAAACACCAATCTAGAGATATTTTTTGGGGTTTTCTGAGTTTCCTATATGTAGCCCTGAGGTTTGGAAGAGTTTCCTATAACTGAATCATCATTTTTCTAAGATGGTGAAGGAGCTAGTTTCTACTCTTCAGATGATACCTAAGCTTTCTAATTTTTACTGATATTTTGAGAGATCCTAAGGGATACCGAGGATGTTTTGACTCAAAGTCCCACTATGATCGATATTATGTTAGTGTCCTGTGATTTGGCTGATTGGCAAGCCAAATGACAATGTAACATCAAACCAATCTTTGGAGCCCAAGGACCTAGCCTTCCTGGACTCAGAGAGGGCTCTCTCTATTTGTGTAAGGGATATCTGTGTGTTTGCTTATTGTGTTCTGATTTTAGGCTAGTTATGAAGTAGGTTTTTGGTTTTGGTTTTTAGGTTGTGAGGGATGAACTGATCAGAGACATAAGATAGGTGAAAATATGTTATATCAACTGGGCTATGGGGTCGAAAAGGTCAAGAAAGCTTTTAGATGGTGATACAAGGTTGTTGAAGGGCCGATTTGATTCGAGGTAAAATGGATATTTCGGCAAAATGAAGTAAGATGGACATCAATTTTGTGAATAACAAAGGATTTCAAGCACAAATAGTTTAATAGCTGACATAAACATGGTAGGGAAAACCATTAATAATGAGAAATGTAACTTTAAGCTAATCAATGCATAGAAATAAACATTTAAGCCATGCATAGAGATATATAACTCTCTAACTTTAGGAAATGGCTATCAGACTTTGGGGAAATACATTTAAGACAGACAAACAACTCAAATCACTATGTCGGAATGCGTAAACACAATACTTCAAGCTATTGGGCACTTTGAAAACAATATTGCATAGTCTTAGGCAAAGGGCAAGATAAGAACAAGACCTCCTTGGTTCACCAAATGACAATATAATCAGTCAAAGAGAAGTTTCATAGATGGAGCTATGGCTAGCCATGAGTAAGCAGGGCATACCGTAAATCATACTTAGCATGCATAAAACCATGAATGAAACAAGTAAACAATATTCTTAAGTTATTAAAGAGCAATCGAGAATTCCTTAATGTGACTAGGAATGAAGAAAACATGAAAGCTATGAAGAAACAGGAAATTTGAGGTGCCTCCAAGGGCATGTCTCAAATTTGTTCTCTACTGTCCTATAGCAAGCAATAACATGGATTTATGAATGAAAACTAAGAAACAAAAACAGAGATAGAGACACTATACCATTCTACCAAGTCATGGAATCCAACAACAATCCTATTTCATCATCCAAGAACATCCAAGAAACTATCCAAAAGCATGAGACAAGTATTTCTTCCAAAGCTTATATGACCATATATTGCTTCTATTCATCAAGTTCAACCTTGTTTACAATGAAAGTCTTTGGAATATATAGGCCAAAGTGAGGAAAACCCCTTGGTTCAACTTGCAATCTCATTGGCCTATCCAAAATATCTGATTTTGTCCTTTAGGCTTTGCAAAGCCCAAGGCACAAAATATCTAATAAAATATCTAAAAAATGTTAAAAAATGGAAATATATTTACTTTTCATAACTTATCATGTACAAAAATAGCTAAACGCAAATGAATAAAATTCACTTTTGAAAGGTTCAATTTTTACAAAAATACTCAAAAAATACATCAGCAAAAGGTCCCTTGACTTGCCGGCAACTTTTTGAGGCCTTCCCGATGTCGAAACGAGGCCCATTATAGCTCGTTGGAAAGCTCTGAGTGTATACTTTATGAAAATGTTTAGTTTTCTCAACAGGGCTGTGTGAAAAAACCCAAAAAATAAGCCTTGCTGATAAACGGGGCAGAGTGTAGAAAAAGCGAGTGTTTTTCGCCATTTTTGGGAAGCAAAAGATCTTCAATTATTCTGAAAATTGCTGAGTATATGCACCTAAAATTATGGCATCCAATGATACCATTTTCATCGTTTGATGATGCCCCAAACTGAAATGGCGATGCCCATGAGTTTTGGCCAAAAACCTTAAAATGAAAAAAAACCAAAATATGTCAAATTTCGCACAAAATTGGTGAGCATGACCATCAAGGGTTTTCAGCAACATGTTGTGAAGAAGAGGCCAAAATTTGGAGCCTTGAGGTGTCTTTCCTCATTTTTTGTGCCAAGCGCTTCCCTTTAGCCTCCTTGAGTTTTTCTTGAGCAACATTCAACTTCCATCGGGCAAACTGATTGAGCTTTTTATAATGCCCGATCATCCTCCGTTGAAGGTCCAAATCCCTATTTTCCTTCTCCAATTTATTCTCCAAGTGATCATTAACTCTCTAAATCCATGCTTCCCGATTGTTCTCTATCTTTTTTTCGAACAATGCAGTGAGAGGGGTAGATTGGAGAAGTGCATCTTCTTCTTATTTTTGTTTCTCAAGGCCCTTTTTTAGCCCCATGGTTCTTGGCCTCTTTCACCTAGGCTGATCTTCACCTTCACATTCATCGAACTCACCCATGAGTTCTTCCAATCTCACCCATTTTTTGGAGGCCTCCTTGTTGTATCAGATGGCTCGTGTCTCATATACAGCCATATGGACACTCATCTACTTGTTTTGGACTTGCAAAAAGTGATTGAAGTTCCTAGCCCTATCAAGATCAGTCTTCAAGGCATCAATTTGGCTTTCTCTATGGATCAAGAGGTTTTCTAGGATTCGGACTTCATTATCACTATCATCACTTTGGATTTTGATGATGTTGAATTCCATTTCCTGTTCATGACTGCTTTCTTCCTTGTCCTTCCCTTTGCTTTGGGTGGCTCTTTTAGTCCTCTTCCTCTTAGGCAATTCGACCATGGGTTTCTTGGGAAATTTTCCCTTGCTTCGAAGGGCCCTAGTCACATTTGGAGTTACAACTCTAGGCACCCTTTTCTTTGCTGTCCAGGGCTTGGCAAATTTCGGAGAAGAGAGCATGGCCCCTTGCCTAGGAGAGGCAGTTAGCACATGCTCCATGGGCTCTTTACCCTTGTCACTTTGCTCCACATTTTTGCCACTGTCTTGGATTTCTTTATGGATGCCTTGGCTATCCTTTTGCACTTCATTTTGAGGGTTCTCCTCCTTAGTGTGTTGCACAGCTTCATGTTGTTGCCCCTCTTCTTCTTGAGGTTGCTATTCCTTTTTAGGAGGCTTCTATGTATCATGTTGTGGCTGCTGTGTATATTGTTGTGGCTACCCCATTTCAGCATCTTATGGCTGCCCCGATTCATCACCTTCATGTTGCTCATCATCATGCCCTTCTTTCCCTTGCTGTTCTGTCTCACTGTGATGCTGCTCATCAACACTTTCTTCATCATCCCCTTGCTGCCCTGTTTCATCCTGCTGCTGCTCATCATCACTTCCCTCTTCTTGCTCCTGTTCTTATTCCTCATCATGGTCATGCTCTTCTCCCTCTTCAGGATCCTTTGTTTGTTCTATGATAAACTTGAGCTTCTTAGGAATAGGTCTGCAAGAAGAAGGCGAAGGATGGTGAGTAGGAGGTGTAGGGGATGTATGAACTGGAGGGACAGTGTAGAAATCCGGATGGGTGATGAAAGTATCCCAAGAGACCTCCCTCTTTTCAAGCTGATGAAGAATGATGATTTTGATGAGGGAGTGATGGAAAAGGCGGGCTGTTTGCTATGAAGGAGGCTTTTTCTGAACAGTGGAGGCCATTTTCTCAATGCTCCTATGTAATAAGAAAGGAATATTTAGCAATTTGTCCCTTGTGAAATGCATGAGAAGTTGAATGTGATAGGCATAGACTCGGGAGAATCTTCCCTCACAAGTGAAGTATTTCATGATAATCTTCATGAGGGGGGCATAGCTAGTCAAAAGATATGAGAAAGAGAAAATGGAATGACATGAATCTCTGCGTTCAGGCTTTAGAAAGGGTTTGTAATCTTCTGAGTTGAGGTGGCTTTGTTTAAACCACTTCTCCCCAATATAAGGGATTTTAGTGGCCTTGGAGATGGACCTTGGAGAGAATTTGAAATCTAGGCCTGCCAGCTGGAAATGCTTGTCTTGAAACCTCAAAGCACAAAGATGTGTCAAAGGGGAAAAGCTCTTCACCTCTTGCACTCTTTGACAAAAATATAAACACCCAACCTCTTGGAAATTGAACAAGAATTATGGGTGGGCATTCACTTCTTCAATGGAAAAAGGCTCAAATCTCTTATGCAAGCCACTCCTACTATCTTGCCAGGGAGGCATCTTGTTTTGAATGCTCTCTGCAACACCAAGCTGCCTCAAATAGCCTGTGGAAAGTTCTTCTCAAGCACACAACTCTGTCCTCTTTGTAGGTCACTTTTTGACCAAGGAAGATTGCCTCAAATGCTGTGTGAAATGGCTCTTTAATATCAGCTCTCTACTCCTTACAAATCACTATCTTTCTTCTTGTGTATGTCAATCAACAAATAGTTATCAAATAAAGAGGTACACACAGTCAAATGATTACTGTGTTTGGGTAAAGTCACAAAGCTCCTTGGTGTTTTGGTGTAAGAAAGACAGCCTTGTAGAAAACAAAACACCCCTCCCAATCAAAAACACTCTTTTTGTATTTCACTGTCTCCTATGCACAGGTAGACAAGACACCTTCAAATTGAGTTAAAAGATCCTTCACCATAATCTACTTTATGGGACAAAGGAGGCAGCCCTAGTTTCACTATTTTTCCACAGAGAGAGGACATTTTGAAGTGATAAAGTATTTCAGACTTGATCACCGTTGTCTTTTTACAAAACTCTTTCCCTACTTGTCTCTTATACCCAAGTAACAAAAAACACTCTCAAATGATTTTGCAGAATCTTTCACCACACTTTTTATGGGACAAAAGAGGTAGCAATAGTTTCATTGTTTCACTTATTCAAAAGGAGACATTCTTTGAAGGTGACAAGGCATTCAGACTAAGACTACTTCTTTTAACATACGCTCATTGATGTCACCTCACAATTACTGTGCTTTCCTTACAAACACTGCATCACCTTCTAACATTGTTTTCACCATTACATTTTGCTGACAGAGGTTAGCTTTGTCCTATCACAGTTAGGATACCCTTAATGATTGAAAAAACCTCTAACACTGTGTTTATTTTGACTTGCAGGTAGTGTTATGGTTTAACATCATTTTGAGGGCAGTTCTAGGCCTTTGAAACTAAAATGACCACTCCACTAGCCTCACACTATAACACTCTTCTTCAAACTATTTACCCAAAACACCTTGATTTATACCAAGACCTTCTCTTTTTTAATCACCATTTTAGCAACTCGAATATACCAAGGAGGTAGATGAAAATACCTTGAAGATGGATGGTAGTCTTGGTTTGAGGAGTTGAGCAAATTTTAGACCCTTTGGGAGGCGTTTTAACTGTTCAAACCTGCGCAACACGTTAAAAAAGGTAAGCACCGCATAGAAATAGGGGTGTTGGGTCAATGATGGGCGGTTGTGACTGACGCCTACAGGCGTGCTGCGTGCCGCTACAGGTGCACCGCGCCGTGCCATAATACAAAATCTTCATAAACTGACTCCTGAACGCGCCGCGTGCTTTTCCAGGTGTGCCGCGCAGGCCCAAAGGCTTTAAAATTCTGAAAACTTGCTTGAAAACTCTCTTCGGTCTAGTAAGAAGCTAAGATGAGATGTTGTTTTGCGTTTTGAGAATTTTGAATGGGCTTGCAACGGTCCTTTTATCCTCTTGAAGTTGAAAAAGTCGATTACCTTTGTGGTTACTTTGTGAGGGTTTTGAAGGTCCCTTTTGAAAAAGGTGTTGGTTGTGAAACAACAAATGAAACCCAACCTTTTCATTTATGATTTTCAAAATAAAACAAACCCAAAAATCGACCAGGCCTCTTTGAAGTTCTGCGGATGAATTTTTTTGGAGGTCTTTATACATGTGACCCCTTTTCACCGTGAGAAATCCATTTCTAAGGCTAACATCATTCAGTGTTTTTCTTATTGAAAAAGAAACCAAATGATTTGTGAATCATCTTTTCCCATACTTGCTAGGAGATAACTCATCTTAATTTGACAGTTTCTGCTCCTGATGCTTTAAAGGTGATAATGCTCACAGTGAAGCTGATTGAACTGTTAGGTGCTCTTTGAGCTTCTTTTTTGACTGTGGGTGAAAAAACACATTTGAAACTGTAAGTGAAAATCCTGTTTACAAAAGGTCTCCATCACCAAAGCCACTAACTAACCTTAGATTGACAAAATAATCCAGTTTTCAACTTTATGGAGATAAAACAGTGGATGATGAATTGGAGTTGAAAAGTGAACATGGGAAGGTTGTCCCTTTGTTCTTCTATGAAGGAGGTCTGCAAGAAACATGAATTTTCATTCATTTCACCCCTTTTTAGAGCAGTCCCTTTTGAAATCTTTGCCACATGCAATAATTGCTTTTCATCCTCAAACAATGGTGAATCCTTTACATTGTTCATGAAGGAGGCCTATTTTTGACATATGCCTGGTTTCTTTTCAACCTCTGTCTCAACCAAATGAAGAATGTTTTATGAACATACTGATAGTGGTTTCCTTTATACTTGATGGCAGAAACTAGTTTGAGACCAAGACTGTTTGACTCCTTTGGCCATCTGCTTAACAATATTTCTTCATTGATAATCAACCCATTAGCTTCACATTGTAATTCAATAACAGTGAAACTCATGTAAACAATTTTTGAAAATTAGCACTACTTTGCCTTTGCCTTTAACATCATTTTTATTCAGAAACCTTCAATTTTCTTCCACTGTACCTAAAACTTTCCTTTACAGTTTAGTGAAAAACTTAAAATCATACTTTATCCCTGGCCCTCTGCTTATGGATGAAGGAGGCCTTCTCAGTCTTCAACCCTCTGCTTATAAAATGAAGGAGGTTTTCTCAATCTTCAACCCTCTGCTTATAAAATGAAGGAGGTTTTCTCATTCTTCAACCCTATTTGACTATGTTTGCAGGAGCTTAATGAAACAACTCTCTACCCTGTGGTTGTATCCCAGGCTTAAAATCACATGAGAAGCAGTTGTGTTCTCATGTTGAGCTAAATATTGTCTTCTGGGATGCTGGTACACTTCTGCTCTTGAAAGATCCTTTGAAACATTGTAAAACTACCTAATATCAGTTTGACCTATGGCACATGCATTGTTGAGACTTCAAGGCTTGTTTGTGGCGCGACTTAAGGGTGTTACCAACTTTATTTGCAAAATAGGAAGGTCTTTTATGACTAGTCTATAGTAGATAGAGGTTCTTTGGCTTTAGGATATTTTTCCAAGGGAGAAATGCCTAAAGCGCCACTACCTAACTTAGGGGAGACTTCTTGGATAGATTTGGATTGTTTTCTTTGGGGCTGATCGACAAGCTAGTAGGGCTGAGGCTAGATAGGGCTTAATAATGAGGTTTTATCTCGTCATGGGTGGATTGAAAAGGTAGGAGGGAAAAAAATTTCATGGGTGTTTTCGAGCTGGAAAATTTGACAATTTTTTAAATCAGCTGCTATAAAACTTGGCTGTTACAACTAGTCATCACCAACAAGTGAAAAATACTAATGACTAACAGAGTGTATGGATTCCTATACTAAATTTTTTTTTTCCATTCAATTCCTCTTAGTAATATTGAACGCTCCTTGATTTATAGAGATCAGATTAGGAAGAAGAATCATGAGTCTATAAATAATAACCTTCGTAATAATATTATGTGAAAAATTACAAAGAGAAATAGGTCTAAAGCGAGAGAAATAATAGGGAATTACATAGTTAGGAATCAAGGCAAGAAATGTCGAATTGAGAGTGCCCCCCATTCGACCCGAAAGTTTTGGATGAAGTACACCATTCTAATTAAGATATATTTAATTTTTTTCCAAATTTTTGGATAAAATTGGTTTGTGAATCCATCAAGACTAGAAGATTTATCTGGATGAAAGGACCAAACCACCTTCTCAATTTCTTCTTTTGTGACACGAAGCAAAAGATTAGCATTGTTTGATTTTGAAATTAGCCAAGGAATATGGCTTAAAAAATATTCCACTAAATATGTAGGAGCACATCCAACTTCTTTATATAAGGGGTTAAAGTGATTAAAAGTGGCATCATTTATTCTATCCAATTTGAAATAATATCTCCATTAAGCTCCATACACTTGATTCTATTTTTCCATTCCCTTATTTTTTATTATTTGTGGAAGAAACTAGTATTTTTATCTCCTCATTGCAACCACAAACTTCTTGATTTCACTCTCCAAATATCCTCTTCTTCCTTTAATTTCCTATGCAAATATTCAAAGTATTTTTCACTCTTTAGAAATAAAATCCTTAGTGACTGGAGCCTCTTCCACTTCCAAAAGGATCCCTATTGATTACATCTGATCTTCCCCACTTTCCTTTTCTAATATTTGGACCTTTCCTTTTCCCACGTTTTTAGTTCCGCATTTAAGACCTTGATTTTATACTACCATATGAATATAGGAGAGCCAATGACCCTCCTCTTTCATGCTTGATGCATTGGTGGCTTAAAATCCTGATCATTCATCCATGGGGTTAAAAAGGAATGAGATGGTACCTTTTACATCTTCCTACTCTAAAAGAAGCTATCGATGCCAATGGTCAGAACCACCCCAACCCAAATGAAAGGAAGATGGAGAATATTTTTGAACTAAAAAATCATTCCCTACTCGGAATTGATCCAATATTTCAGCAATGTGTCCATGGCCAAGCCTTTTTTTTCTCCAATTAAATTTGGAGAGTTAAGGATTGATATTGACTAGGTCCAGCTGGGAAATAAAATCCTCCATATTTTTCTAAAACCAGTCTCTTACAATACTACCACCTTTCTTCTTACATTGTTGAATTGTAACATTAAAGTCCCCTCTTAAAATGATGTTAGATTTCAGAAGGGTTTCCTTTTTTCCTAACAATTTTTTTAACATTCTACCTTGTCATGATACTCATTTTGCATGAAAATATTTACTATTTTGCAAATTTTCCTGTATGGGAGATTAATCAATCTAGTGATGATCCAATGCTAAAATATTTTTCCTTGTAGAGGATTGAAGAAGGAGGATATATATAGAGTTAGAAATCCACTCAAAGCACCCCTTGAGCTTATTGCCACTACTTTACTCCCTTTCCAAATTGTTATACATTTTTATAGAGTTTCCTACTCCTCTAATTTTGACCCCTAAATGAGGAGAGCATGGGGATTCTATGAAATAATTAAAATTTTTACTTTATATTCTATTTTCTCACTTCTCACCCCCCCCCCCTCCCCCCCCCTACAATTCAAGGAGATGATATTCATTACTTTCTAGAATATTTAGATCCTCCACCAAGATGAGAGCTAAAGGAACCATATTTATTTTTATTTTTAGGAAGTTTGAAGGAAGCAACATTAATCACTAATTGAGTTCCTTGTTCTTTATCCCTTTTTGCATGAGTTGAGTATAGATATCGATTAGATTTTCTATCCACTTTCCTTGTATATTTAGGGGGATCAATATCTCTTTCCATTTCATTTTCTAATTTGTCATAAATTGAGGAAAATAAATTGATATCAAATTTCCCTACTCATGGAGATTCAAAATATTCTTCCTTTTCCAAACCTGCTTCTATTTCCGAGACATTTCACACAAGGTCATCTTTTAGTTCTAGAACTTGATTTTCATAATCGAATTCACCATATCCATTTTATCCTTGATTATTCTCTAGTTATTCAACCCCATAAACTTCTCCTTCATGCTCTTCATTTTCTAAGGCAACGAACTAATTTTAACATTGATCAATCATCTTCCAAACTCTTGGAGATGAATATTTCCCTACATTTTGAGGGCTTAATGAAGGATAAATGGCCCTTTTGGGTGAACCTGGTTCCTTTGGGGATTCTGGTATGTTTTTTCCTTTTCTTATCTTTTGGATTTTCCATTAACGCCCGTCCTCTTGTTGCTTGAGGGCATCCTCATTTTTGGGGCAGTTCCTAGCAAAGCATTAGGGAAATTTTGAGGGACCTCCTACAAAAAATGTACAACCAAAATAAAATTTATAAGAACCAATAGGATTCAAGATGATGATGTCAACCATGGGGGATGATTTACCATTTTTTAAGTAAAAGGGTAAAAGGATTAAAAAATAATAAAATAAAAAACTACTTTTTCAACTTGTATTTCCAACTTATCTCCCAAAGTTTTTACTCAAATTTCGAGCGGGAGTACTTGATGGATAAAATATTTAATTCCTCATCCAAGGAGTACCCATGTTGCATACTTCTGATAAACCCTGCTACATGAAAAATGAGAAAAACATGAAAAAATGTGATAGCAATCACATTTTTCATGTATTTATCATTTTTCGTGTAGTAAGATCCATAAAAAGTATGCAACATGGGTACTCCTTCGATGAGGAATTAATTTTTTCATACAATGAGTACTCCTGCTAGAAATTTGAGTAAAAACTTTGGGAGATAAGTTGAAAAGGTAGTTTTTTATTTTTTCCCTCCAAAATTTGATGATGTAATCAAATCTTATTTTATTATTTCCAATATTATTTTATACTCTCCTTGGGAGGCCAATTTTAGACCTCAAAGTTCACTTAATATGCCCATACTCATGAAATTGTTTACACTGGAAAAGGATATAATCATAATCCACCTATTGAATAAAACACTAGTTATTTTGAATTGCTTCCAAAAGGTCTTTCTGAGGATCTACTTCCACACAGATATGAGTACATGAATATATTGAATCTCTTAGTTATTGTAACCACCCCTCGCAAAATTTATCCTCTTTTACAAGTTCTCAGGGTAAATATGAGATTGATTACTACTATGACATGACCCAACCTCTAAGTTCTAAATATGGAATTGGGGCCTACAATACGACCAAAAACTGACATCCCTCAGAGACCATAAACCACTCAGGATGTTTCAAACCACCCTAGGTGGTAAATACCTGAACTAGAACCCTTTTTCACTGACCTAGCTCCATAAAATTACCCTTTACACACCCAACATGTGGTTATGATGATATAAGTGCACTCATAAGCCTTCTTCCATGTGACTATGACCTAATTTCCCTAGTTATTTGCTAATTGTTCCACGATATAAAACACATTTCCAAGATAGCCTCCAGACCATTACCTAGAACTTCCTGTAACTTTCCAAACTCATAAATAAGATGATAATGATGCCAAAATTCAAACTTGAAGCAATAGTTAGACCTAGAATACCTAGTACACATTAGACCTTTTGTGAAACATACGGTAAAAATATAAGTTCTAGGTCATGAATGCATATTTGATCTTAAATATTTGAACTTCAAATGAGAATAACCAAGAAGGTAGAGTTCCCTCTAAAGCAGCTGCAACAACACTTGTTAGCCCATACATTAATAAACCATTCAAATACTTGACAAATCATGAAAAGAGCCATAGCTAGAGCACATTATGGAACCATGCTTATAACAAATACATAACCAGAATAATAACCATGAAAAATCAATCATCACATCAACATAATAACAAGTGCAAGTGCTCATAGATCACAATAGGAAAATATCTCTTATTAACTTATGGAAAATCTAACCAAGTCAGGGACTTCCATGTACCTCTCGACTATAGATTGGGATGAAACAAATATTTCTTTCAAGAAATCGCCCTTGTGCCATATTCCAAGCATGAATGTGGGATCTCATGGGATAAACCAAGACACAATAAACTAGGGACTCCAAAGTTTAAACCACATCCACCCTCAAGCTACTTTGATCTCACCTAAACTGGTCACAAGATCACAAAACCGAACCAATATTGGATTCCTCATAATTTCTTCACCATACATTGAGGAATTTTCCTGTCTCCACCTGCCTATTGAGGGCTTCCTGGAGAAAACCGTCTCCACCCCCAACCCTTGGGAATTTTCTTGAGACAACCTCACCCGGTTCCAAAACCTTCCCATAATCAAAATCTTAACCAAGAATGAATCCCATCACACCATGGCTATCTAGGGAATTGCAAGGAAAGGTTGAAGCCAATGTCAAACTAGGAAGAAACCATGCCAATAAAATTTTTTTGACCAAATAAACAAATGAATATACCATGAATTCACACCTCAGCTACGAAATCACACATGCAACCTGTTACCTGTGAAATTCTCCTACTGAAGCTTTTGATACAACCATTTCTACTTGCTTTGCTTCACTTTAATTTTCTTGTCCTTCGCTTTCCTTTATCCGAATCCAAGTGAATTCCAAAATGATCCAAGAATACTGTAACTGTGAAAGAATGTATAAGAGAGAGAATGGATTGAGAGAGCCAAACTGAACTGACAAAAGTTGTAATGAACAAAAGCTGTGAACTGATTGTCTGATGCCTTTTTATCATTGATGTCTCATTTTTCTTCATTTTCCTTTAATTTCCCTTGCATGCATATTTGTGTCTCTTTGCCTTCCTCTTCTCCTATTTTCCTTTATTTTCATAATTAAATGCCATTTATTTCCTCTTTTCCTTTGTCAATGTCTTTTCCAATTTCATTAGCCATTAATAAACCAAAAGTGATACCCACTATAGTGCTTGCCCAAAATTCAACTTGAAATAAGTGTCCCGTGAACTTGGTCTTATTTTTCCTTTATTATCCTTTATTACATGAAACTTTAACGTGAGGTTGTTACAGTTATGTTATATCTATGTATCTTCCCACAAAATTTCTGATGTTTCTAAAAGTATCCTCTTCCTAATAGTGAAGAGGTAATTGAGGGAATTTTACCCATACTATAACTACTGAGGAAAAATAATTCTTAGTATTAAGGTCCAAGGTCCAATGATCCAATTAAAGACCCTAAGAACCCATGAATTAAGGGTTTCTCTTGAATATGAGATCCCAATCTTATTTTGGTTCAAATAAAAAGGTGAAGAAACCTTTTCCACATAAGGCACACTCAATATGACCTT
Source organism: Pinus albicaulis (assembly GCA_034641835.2). Taxonomy (NCBI): domain Eukaryota; kingdom Viridiplantae; phylum Streptophyta; class Pinopsida; order Pinales; family Pinaceae; genus Pinus; species Pinus albicaulis. Next base: position 670,819,412 of record CM076574.1, on the reverse strand, counting down.
TAACTATGGGTCTCCATTTTCTTCCCACCCATAACTTCAGAGATCTTGGAGAAGGCCAAACCCCCTTAAATTGGTCAATAAGACATATTTCATATAGACTGATAGCCATTTCCTGAGCTTTACCTGGATTCACTAGCACTTTTTGAATCCTATCCAACTTCTTAACAATTTTCTTAGGTCTATTTTTCAAAGACTTAATACTAGTTTTTACAAGCTCATCGAAAGAAATGGCCATTGGAGATAGTGGCTGGGAGAAATAAGGAGGCAGGTTGAGGGGGGGGGGGTGGGGTGGGACGATCACCCCCCCATAGTAGTATCCATTTTTGGAACCAAGAGCGAGTGCATAAAAAATCCCAACATAGCCAAAAAAAATTATATTATTGTTTAATTAGAATATGCATTCATCTGTAATTACTAAAAGTTAATGTCCTTAAATATGGATCAAATAGTTACTTACAAATTCAAGAATCTATGTTTCACTATTTTTGAGAAATATTATCCAGCTAAAAAATAAAATAAAAATTGGTCATTTTTCCTTACAATGATACTTCATACAATTTCAGTTCATATGAAAACTAATACTACTATGGGCCATAATAATATAGATACATTTTCCACCCCAGCCCTAAGGAGGAAAATTCAATTAATTAAGAATCATGAAACCCATGAAAGTGTCCCCCATCCATTTTTTCCACCATGTTCATTATTGGATTGAGGGATCCTGACCCAGGTTTGGACTTGAGGCTAACCAACAAAACCCTATTACTATTGGCCATTTCGGTAGTGATCTGCTTGCGCAAGTCAAAGTATCACCCGAAGTAGTATGGGAGGGTGCTGGAACCAGGTTTCCGCACCTTGAGAGAGATTTGGAATGATGTGGGTGCCTTAAGATCCTAAACAACTGTAAACAGACCTTCGCAACAACAACCCTAACTAGTGAGGTCAAATGTGCGGAATATCTTGCGCAAGTTGACACAATAATCATAAATCATGTAGTAACCCTTAACACCTCGCAACAGAGCTCTATACCATTAGATCTATCAAATAAACATACATATAAACCCAATCACAGCTACGCAAGAGACCCAATTGCAGATAGTACAGAAATCGGAACCAAGATGCATTAACCTTCATAACATAACCAACATATGCATATAGAACTCAAATATCTACAAAAATACTCCTTTATTACTTAATCAGTTGAAATCCTTCATACAAAACACTTCAACAACCCACGCACACAGCCAGCAGGGTCTGCATACAGTAGCACTGAGGTATTCGCACACACATCTAGCAGAAACCTTCCACCTAGGAAAATCCGTACAAAACTATCACAGAATATCCAAATCTATCATCCACATTTAGAATTATTCCAATAATTGACTTCTTAGACTTGATCTATTCATTTATTTATACTATTTAGCCTGCGCTATTCTATGGTCCGTAAACCATGGTTTGGGACCCCTTGATCTACCCTTTGGCCCTTTACAATTCATGAGAGGTTTTGACCCGCCCCAAAACCCCTGCGCAAGGCTAAACTATTGCAAAATATAATAAAATGGTCAGACTTAGGGGACCCTGCTCCAATAGGCCCCCAACATAATCTTGTAACTCCTCCCGATTCACACTGGTAACATATTCTTCATCTTGTTCTGGGGCTCTTCAATGGTAGTTGCAAATGGTGCCAAGACACCGACACTTTGATCTGATGTGTTCTGCATGGTCTCCACAAGATTCTATGATGTTAGCTCTTCAGTGGCCAAAGTAACTCTCTGCAACATTTGGCTTAAGTTCCAAAATTCCAAATCAAGATCTTGGGAGAGTTTCATGGCCTCATTCGCCCAGGGCTTCATGTGATCTGTAACGATTTTTTTCCGTCTGCAAAGTGCCTCCACCTCATCTCGCAATGCCTGGCTGGTCTGAAGGCATGCCATTATTTGATAAAGAATAAGTGTAGGAATTTCCTCCTACAAGTCGTCAAACTCTTGCTCCTTCACGCGCTACTCTTGAGTGTTTTTCTTGACTAAGGGATCTGTCTACACATAGGTACATAGTCCCATGGATTTTTCGAGGAGTGTCGATCCTTGCGCAATGTTTGCAGTGATGTTGGCGAATCTTATTTGTACTTTTTCAACCCACTACGTGCGCACCTCCGAGGGGGTCTTAGGTTGCTGCTTCGCCTACAATGCAACCATTTCCTATTCAAAATCTACCTTCACAGACTGAATTTTTGACCAGGAAGCTTTGAGAGCTACGACTAGGCTCTCAAATTTAGCTTGCGGTGCTGTAGGGGTCGGGATAAAGACATCTGGAATTTCGTCGCATAGCCTGTCAATGAAACTTTCCAACTCTGCACATTGAGCTATGGCCACTTGATGTGCTATCTGAGCCTGAGTAGAATCTGTCATTTTTGTTGCTGCAATTTTTCTCAGCCTCGCTGATCTACTGTTGGGCGCATGCCTCCATGATCTGAAGCTATGCAAAAATGAAGATATGTAGTGCGTGGAGTTGCCAAATTGGCAAGGTCAAGGCCAACCTCAGAGTAGGCTTGGACTTGCGTGCACAGTTCTGCCGGATCCAGACATATCGCTGCACCCAGGAGGGCGCAGATTCTGATTCCTGTGGTTGCAATGATTTTTGTAGATGGCAAAATTGCTTGCGTTGGCCTCGCTTGATCCACGCTCGCTTGCAATGTATCGGCTTTTAGCTGCAGAACCTATAAGCTTGACTACAAGACTTCCATCGTGGCCTTGTGTTGGGTCTCCATGGTGCTCCACTAGTCCTCAGACGATGACACAACTGCATCGAAAATTTTGTCGAGGTCCTCTTCTATCAGAGTAACCTTCTCTTCTCTACCCACCTTGGACCCTTTCTTCTTCTTATGTAGCTCCTTAGTTGTTTCTCCTCCGCGCTTGGTGCCACGCGGTGATTATGCGCCATCTCCATCAAGCCCATCCAAACCTCCGAGGTCCACCTCCTCGTGGTCACCTCCTAATTACTGGTCTTTGTATGTTTCTGCGTCTTTTTCTGCGTCTGAGTCTTTTTCTAATTCATATTTCTTATCTTTTCCACCTCTCTTCGTGCACAACTTGGTTTTATCCTTGGGTGTTGTGTCTTTCGGAGCCATTTCTTTCAGAGTTGTTTCTTTTGGAGCTATTTCTGTTGAAGCTGTTTCTTTCCTGGATATGGATGGCATAAAGGGATTTGTGGAGCCAAGCCCAATCTTCCACGACTTTGGCCATGTTTCGACAACATGGTAAATCACCGCCTCTATGACCATGTAGGGTAAGGGGTACCAATTGGGACTCTTACGCACCTTGATCATGACATTGTGTATAGTCACCTGAAACTCTTCCACGCTTTTATACTTATCATATATGACCGGCAAGAGTCATGGTCTGAAATTAATATCTTGCACCAATGCGCCTTCAAAAAGAACCCATAAATTTTTGTTTTCTTCAACTCATTTGGAATTTGACGAGTCCCATAAATTTGTGTAGTGCGCCCCTTCACATACGCCTGGCTCAATTTCGGGAAGGACTGCATCAGTTGGGGTCTACCATGCCACTAGCACAATTATCAATAAAATCCACGAGTAATAGAACTGCTTCCCCAATTCCTGTGACTCGCGCACATTCTCCAAAAGCTGCTCACATAGAAATTGTGACTAGTTGTACAACATCCATTTTTCGCACTATCCCACCAAGGAAATGGCGTGTGTGGGGATTTTCTTCGGCCAAAAATTTCACATAATATTACATCCAAGGACAAGGGTACTCATGCACACTGGCCGGTCATCGATGATCTAGACTAGAAAGCCCCGCTTATCCCGTTCCACCTTGTACTTTTCCTTCACCTCTGCTGCTACCTTCAATTCAATGCTTTTCCCAAATACCATAATTGGATGGGGCCCCTTCTTGGGAAGGCTAGTGATGGGATGGATCAACATGAAATCTATAGGGATTCTCCCTTGAATCCATAACGAGCCATCAGGGACCAAGGCCAACAATTGGCACACACAAATTCCTGTGATGGGGTATCACCTGAAATAGGGGATCATTAGAAGATTGAGGACTCTCGCATTGTGTAGCCCGCATGCCCAGGGCATAGGCTCTACCTTCAGGACATAATAGTACATCACGCGTTCAAATAATTTTCCGGGGTAAGTTCTGGGAACGTTGATTCATTGGCGAGATCGTAATCATCAAACTTCACTTGAGGGAGCTTGTCGTACATTTCGTTGACCAGAGGGACATCTTAAGGGCACAATGGCATCTGTAGGTATTCCTACACCATATTAATGTTCTGAAGCTTGCAAACTGAAGGATTTCATGGCTTAACATAGGGTTCCTACCAAGATATTGGTTCTACGAGCATTGCTTCTTGCCTAGCAGTCATCAGTCGCTTGGATGGATCACCACTGGAGGAGAGCTCCTTGGAAGCTTTCCTAGGGGATGGAAAATTCCATGGAGAGGTGCGTGGTTTAGAAGTAGCCCACTTAGAAATTTTTCCCTTGCCTTTCTCTTTTGTCGAAGTGGATTCAACTTCTTCCACGTTCGGGACTACTTCTCTGACCTCATTTGAACCTGCCTCCATAGACACTGTGAGGGGCATCGAATGTTCCTCTGTAGGGTTGGTGGCTGTCATTCTCACACGGAATATGAATTGTGGGTTACTACTGTCAAAAAGGGATTCATGACCAGACATACATAACTCATAGATAACAATATGACATAGATTATAGATGATCACAAGGCGCCAAATATTCAAACAGAAAGGGGGCGAATTGAGATCCACGCCCTCCTTTTTATAAACCATCCATGGTAAAAACGGTGGAATTATCATTAATTGTCATTTACCTTCAAGGGAATGGTAATAAATCCTTGAAGATCACCTTATTAATTGCAAAACAATTTCTCCATTCAACGATAATTTTAGTTTTTTACCCAGCTACACTATTCCAACAGCTAGTTTCCTAACCTACGTGTCACTCCTATGCCTTTGTCGTACATGCCGACACCCTTCCTATTTGCTGTGTGCAGACCCTTTGGTTATGATGCTCCGGCCATATAGTCATTTGGTCGGCACTGGATTGTCTCTATATGGCTTCAGGCAGCTCCCATTGAAGTATCCTGGCAGGTCCTCTCCATGCAGCATGGCCAAGCGCACTGCACTACCATTAGTGATCTCCTTTACAACATATCGCCCCAACCAATGCTTTCTGAACTTCCCTGGGTGGCGCAAAAACTGACTATCATAGAGTAACACCAAATCTTCCTCTGTGAACACCTTCTGCCTGATGTGCCTATCATGCCAGGCTTTTTTGCACGCCTTCTGCACCTGTTGGTGGAAGTTATCAATGAATCGATTTTCTTCTAAGGAAAAAAGTTGCACCAATTGATCCTCCATAATGTAAGGCTCGACCATATTAGTGAAGGCCACAATGCATAGAATTGGGGCAATATACTCCATTGGCATGATGGCTTCCTTCCCATAGACCATACTGAATGGTGTCTTTCCTGTCAAATTTTTGCATATTTTCCTGTAAGCCCATAGCATAGAACAGATGTGAATGTCCCAATCATCTCGGTTGGCATTGCAGATCTTTGTGAGTGTCTGCTATAAAATATTGTTGAACGCTTCTACTATGTTATTTTCTTGTGGGTTATAAGGGGTACTCTTCTTGTGATAGATCTGGAACTCCTCACCCAAAGCTTCACTCGTTTTGTTGACAAAATGCGTATCTCTATCACTTATCAAAATCTTCAGGCACCCAAACCTGGTCAAAATGTGCTCAAAGATTAAGTGCGCAGCAGTGTGTGCAGTACAATCCTTAACCGCCTTCACCTCCACCCACCTGGTTACATAATCAGTTGCAGTAATGATATACTGTGCTCCATTCTTCTTTCCAGGAGGGTTGATTGGTCCCAAAAAATCTATAGCCCATTTTTCAAATTCCTGCAAGGCCATCTGCAGTTGCAGGGGCATTACGTATCTGTGCGAAGGCTTCCCAGTCCACTAACATGCATCATAGGCCCGAAATTATGCCTATACATCACTATGTAGTGTGGGCCACCATAACCCATCACGCATCACCTTCTGCGCAATGGATTTACCAGCATAGTGGCTACCTGCCACTCCTCCGTGGGATTCAGCGAAGATAGCCTATATTTCATGTTCCAACATGTATCTCCTTAATAATTCATCTGATCCTAATTTATACAACTAACCTGCAATTAGGTTGAAATCATCTATGCGCGCAACCAACTCCTTATTTTGTTGGACTGAATATTCCACAGGCACTGTTCCGATAGTCAGAAAATGAGTAATGTTAGAAAAATGCTTGTCAACCACCTTGATAGTGAATAGTTGTGCGTTCGGTGACCCTTCCTCCAGACTGGTTGGTTCCTCCCCATTCTTAATCTGTGACATATGATCAAGCCCAACATTCAATCTTCCAGGCTTCACAATGATCTCAAAATCATACTCCTGGGAAAGGAAAAACCATTGGCAGATCTTCGCCCCCAACATGGGCTTATTGACCATTGGCAGAATGGTCTGTGAACATTTTCAAATGTCCTCCCAACAAGTAGTGTCTATATTTTTGTAGTGCATATACCATGGTCAATCCTTCCCTTTCTGTAGTTGAGTAGTTGCACTCTACGCCTGAAATATTTCGACTAGAAAAATCTACTAGGTGATCAATGTCACCTTCTCCTGGTTGCACTAAAACAACTCCAATTTCTATACCAGATGCATCCAAATGCACATGGAAAACCTTATACGAGTCTAGAAATATTAAAATGGGTGCAGTGACCATTTTCTCGTTTAACAGCTCAAATCTCTTCTGACATTTGTCATCCCAAAAAAATGCTACATCCTTTTTTAGCAACTTTTCCATCGACGCAGTGATCAGAGCATACCCCTTGATAAACTTCCTGTAATAACCGGTATGTCCTAGGATGGAGCGCAACTGTTTCTCAGTGGTAGGAACTTCAAAATTGATGATAAACATGATCTTGGATGGGTATACATTAATCCTTGCATACATACTATGTGCCCAAGAAAAATCTCAAAAGGTACTTAGAATGTGCATTTCTTCAGGTTGAGAGAAATCTGGTGCTTCTGACCAGTATCAAGCACCATGCACAGATTCGACACATGTTTCTTCACTAATACGAATATTATATAGCCATAAAAGTATACTTCCAAGAATCTATGCATGAATTCCTTGAATACAGCCATGACCACATGCAAAAATATTGTAGGTGCATTTTTCAACCCGAATGGCATGACATTATATTGGAAAGAACCCATTTAGTGGCAAAGGTGGTCATTTTGCGGTCTTCTGGCGCAATGCGGATTATATGATAACCTAAGAACCCATCTATGAATGAATAAGCGTCTTGACCTCCCACATTATCTAGGATTTCATCAGAGAAAGGAGTAGGGAAGGGGTCATGTACACAGGCATCATTCAACTTGTGCAGATTGACACAAATCATGATTTCTCCCTTGGTCTTTTTCTCGTGAACTACCATTGGGCTTACCCAATTTAACTGCTCGGCTGGTTCAATGACACCCGCAACAACCATATTTTCTAACTCCTTCTTTACCTTCTAATTATATTTTGGGTTCATTCGATAAGGGCACTTCTTGACAGGGTGCACATCAGGTTTTAATGTGATTTTCATGACACCCAAGTCCCCCACAATGCCCTTCAGCTCCGAGAAATTTGTAGGAAACAGATCCTGATACTCTGTCAAAAAATTTGAAATATTTCCTAATGTATCATCATCCTAATAGTCCCCAATATTGGCCAACTTGGGTTTCTCATCAATCCCAATGTTGACCTCCTTCAATTTCAAAGGTTTAGTCACGTCCACCGTTCTTAATGTCGGTCCTGCAACTCTGCGCTCTCCTTTCGATTCAGGGATATTAAAATTCCTTAGGTCATATTTTTTATCCTCAATCGATATATTTCAGTAGTTTACTATGTCTTGCATCTTCACATCCCAGGCCAACACAACGCACTCCCTATGGGGCTGGGATTCATCAAATAACAGAGTGTCTATGTTCTGCAGATCCTCATCCAATTTTTCCGAGCCACCCACAGAACCAAAGATTTCTAGGAAGTCTTCGGTCATTGTATACTAGTCTTGAGTGCCTCGGTGTAACTCAAATTCTAGATACCAAGTAGAAGGGACTGGTCCCAATGAGTGGAAAAACCTATGAAACCATTCATTCCATGTATTTTCATCCCATACCTCCATCCACATGGACATGTGCTTGCACGGATCTCCCCAGCCATAAAATAATTCAATTGTCTGAGTGGCTGGAGGTTCAAAGCACAACATAATCATTTTTCTACATTCTTCCCAGTCCTAAAAATTTCCCTTGTGTGTTTCCCACCACTGCGCTGGGGTTGCGTGCATAGCCAAATCAAGTGCCCAGATCCTTCGTTCCTCTAGGACAACTTTTTCCAATGCTTCCAAAATTTCTTTGACACTACCAGAACCATCAAATTAGGGTAGTTATATTACCTCAGAGGAGATGAACCAAAATTTCTTTGTAATCTTGAGGCAACGCAACACAAAGACATCGTTCAACCGGTTCTTCCAGTTCTCCATTTCACCATCAAAATCGGAAAAACAGGAACTGTCCTCCGCCCAGTTAAACATGCCATCAGCTGTAGGGTTGATCCATTATTCATCCTATGTAGTTAGTTTATAAATATCGTCAACCTCATCCCCTTCACTTATTGGTTCTATGTATCATTCTCCTTCTTCCATATCGAGTGGGACTATCACCTGTGTACCATTATTCTCAAAATCATACTTCTATGCTTCAGATTAATGATGCCTCCCATATCAATGGCCCAATCCAATCCTAATAGTGCAGGGTAGGGATCTTCATCATCCACAATTTGTATAACCTCAAAGTCAGCACATACCTTTACTCTAGCGATGTCCACCTCAACTTACAGAAGCCTGCCAAGTGGGATGATCTTTTACTGATTAGCCATGCGTAGCTAAAAGGTAAACCATTCCAACTTTGGCTCTCCCATCTTTTTCTAGATTTTTTTAGGTAAGACATTTGCATCAGACCCCAGATCTAAGATGACATGGTCAATCTCATAGTCTCCAATCTGCACAGTCACATGCATCTCCCTACTATTTCTCTTCTTCTTCTTGTAAGCCTTGTTTACAACCTTGGTATCTGTCTGTGGCACCTCTATTTCTGTGAAAATATCTATCAGGGCCTGGAGATTATCTACTTCCCTCTTATTACGGAGTAGCTTAATGCAGGCTTGTAAGAATGTCTCAACTTCATCGTCAGTTTTCAGTTCCATGAGGGTTCTCGAGGTGGATGCTTCTACATCATCAAAATCCTTTCTGGCTTCAATGGAAGTCTGTTTTTCTTTTTGAAGGTTGAGGCTTTCCTTTTTGTCAGACGCCTTTCTGATTATATGTTTTGCGGTGACCTTCTCCTCATTTCCTCCAGTAGTAATATTGTTGCATGTAATTACGTTTGCACTTGTACCATCGTCACGTGGTTCAGCCTTAACCCACTATATGTTTTTCATTGGCATCTTCTATTTTTCCTTCATTTTAGCTATTAACACAGGAAAATCTTCAATTACATGATAAAATTTCCTACAATACCTGCATGAATGTCACACAGGGTTTGGGTAGTCTTGTGCATAATGTCTAGCATCTCCACAGTTGTAGAAAAATAGTTTCCCTCTCCCTCGACCTACGCCTCCACCTCTCCCCCCTCCCCATCCTCTTGTTGGGGGTCCTCCTTGTCCGGAGAGAGATGCTGGTGACGAAGGGTCGACCTGCACTCTGTAAAGGTTCCCTCTGTCGATCATCAAATCATATGTTTGTCAGTTGTGATCATCGTGTCCCAACGAAGAGAAAAATCTACACCATTGTTGCTTCAGTTTTGGGACATATGCACCTAACCATGGGCAGTGGTCTGTATCATGTTGCCCAACCACCTGATAATCTACGCACAATATTGTGGGGGTACTAGATGTTGTGTCGATTAATTCGTCTTGCGGACAAGACCGATCTCCCTAGCACTAAAAGTATCTAGCAACAAACAGCCAAATAAAATAATCTTTCTCTAAGCATATATGATCTACGAAAAGCTCTATAGAGGTGTAAAAGACTTACCGTATGTCCAGCGCTTGTTTGAAGTCGTTGTTGTCCCTCGCGCACTTGAAGGAGTTTTCCTCGTTAACCTGCAGTCACAAACAAGAAAAATATTACATAGCACCTGTATAGAAATCATTATAAACCATGCTTATCATAGTGATCAAGGAATCTATGAAATAAACCATTAACTGAAAGCTTATTGAGAAAAATGAGTATATTTGTATTAATTTCAAAAGAAGGAAAACCTTACAACCTGAGCCTTGATGTTGCATAGGTCTTCCCAGGGTCCGAAGCAGGAGTCTCCTCTACTTTGATAAGCTCTGCACTCCTCCAACCAAGATGAATAGAGGTATGTAATCTCTCCGCACAAAAGTCTTAGTCAACTGAGTCTGAATCTCAATAGCACTTAACTTCAAATATTCTAAAGCTTGAACTCCCCTTGAGGCTACTCAATGGCTCTTTTTTATAATGGAAAAGAGGAGGTTTTTTGTTCCAAATATGAAGGGATAGAATCCTCCTTCAAAGGGATAAGCTCCTCACATCAAGGGGTTAGCTCCATAAGGTAAGGGATACATGCACCTCATAAGAGCAGTTCTATCACCGCAAGATATTTTCTGGAAGCTTCTAGAATTCGCTTTTATTAAGATTTTTGGAATTTACTTGCTCCTTTTTGATCTTACAGGGGTCCGCACCTTTAACATAGATAAAGTGTGTTCAGGTACGCAAGAGAGCTGAACATTAGGTGCGGGACCACAGACAAGATAGAGAGAAAGTGCGACACCAAAGTTTAGGAGATTTTTAGGAACATTTCTCTGATTCTCAAGGCTTGACATGAGGAATTGATATGTTAGACTTGCAAAGGGATAAGTATGAGTAATAATGAGCTCATACACATAGCAGAATGTCAGGATGACAATTTTCAGTGTAACAGATTGCCCCCTAAAGTGCAAAGTCTGGAATAGATGATGTTGAAGTCTGTCATATATGAAGAGTGCAGTACTTTATCATTTCAAGGATCATCCTGTGGACACCCCATTCAGAACCTGTAAAAACATTCAATGAAAAATATATATATATCATTGCCGAGATAGGCATTCCCATACTCAGATCAAAACTAACTAGAAACTAATTCAAACTGTTCTGATACAGGAATTATTTTGAGTACATCATAGTATAGACATGTGTAGGCACAGTATGGATGCAGCCATCTGTTTATAAATAGTCCACTATATAAATGATAACAAAATTCCTCGTAGCTTGGATGGTAGAAACTAGATCCAGGGTCTTGATTTCCGCATCTCGAACTAGTACGATTCTATCCATGTGAATGAATGTGTCGAAGTCAAACATGGTAGAAACCACTTGATTACCAGTCAATGATGTAAATTGTTAACAAGTGTGAGAGTAACCACTAGTAATGTCAATGGCTCTCAAAGTATCCAGTACAATCCGTGAAATATGAATGAATGAGCTGAAGTCGAACATGTCACGGAATCATTCGATCGAAGGTCAATGATGCAACTTTTCGTCGAAGGCGAGAAACCTGCCATTGAGGCATGCAGATTTCAAGGTACTGACAATTTCTAGATCAACTTCCTAGATAATGAGTCGTCGTCGATAGAAAGTGATCTGTCATAGGCAAGCCCACAACACGAAATCATAGATCAAGTTTTGAAAATATATTGACAAGGACTGACTCAGGGATGGTCAAAATGGATGACAGATATTTTGCAGATGAATGGTTTATTTGAATTGTCCTCTTGAACACATAATGACACTGTAGATGGCTTGGTGACAATTGACCCAAAAGCGAGTGCACAAAAAAACCCCAACATATCCAAAAATTTGTATTATTTTTTAATTAGAATATGCATTCATATGCAATTCCTAAAAGATAATGTCCTTAAATATGGATCAAATAGTTACTTTAAAAAATCAAGAATCTATGTTTCACTATTTTCGAGAAATATTTTTAGCTAAAAAAAAATTAAAAATTAGTCATTTTTCCTCACAATGATACTTCATATAATTTCAATTTATATGAAAACTAATAGTACTATGGGCCATAATAATATAGATACATTTTCCACCCCTTCCCTAAGGAAGAAAATTCAATCATATTATAATCATGAAACCCGTGAAAGTGTCCACCCTCCATTGTTTCCACCATGTTCATTATACCTACTTGTAGATCTAATTTTTGAAAAATGTCAACAAGAAAATCTTGATTTAATTTTGCCTTGAATTAAATTAGGAGAAAATTGTAATTCCACATCACAAGAAAACAAGAATGTGTTAAATAAGTTAATTTTACTTTGTCTCAGTTAATTTGAGTTGAGCGAATAACTTGGGGCAAGTAGAGCGTCTCCTAAATTTTAGGAGCCTAGGTTGAGTTTAATTTGAGTTGTAATAATTTAATTCAGTTAAACTGAGTTAAAATTAGTTAAACTAGTTCCAACTATTGGAGGAACTAGTGGGAGGTGAAATAGTGGGGTGTGTACTGAGTGATCAAATAGTTAATTGATGTTATTAAACCTACTTCAAAAATAGAATAAAAGAGAGATCAACGCCTTAGAAATAAGCCACTTTGAGGGGGCAACCTCCTTTACATTACATAAATGAAAAATTCTTGGATGATATAAATCAAAAAACCTCCTTTCTATATATAGGAGTCCATGCGGTCACAATATAATCCTAGCCGAACTAACAATAATAATGTAAGGGCACAATAATAACAATATGGGGATTACAGGGGTACAAAAGTAACAATAAGGGGGCTACTCTAACATAATAAGGTACTAGACTAGTAATATAGGGACCTAACATGCCCCTCTCCTTCAAACAAGTGTTGTCCTCAACGCTTGATTATTTCTTGATGCTTCTGTATAAAATTTTCATCCTCCCATGTGGAATATTCAATGGGAAAGTTCTTCCACTTGTTGAGATACTCTGAAATTGATTGATTTTTTATGTGTCAATTTTTTTTTTCTGTGACTGCTTCAGAACTTCTTTCGCTGTGATGTTGATCTTCCCATTGATTCATTCGATTCTACATCAAAGTTAGGTTATCCTTTGAGAGTTGGAGAAATTGTTGTTGATGCTCGATGTGATATTACACTACTTTATTATCCATATTAAATTTCATTTGATCCTTCAAATTGTTCAACTTAGCCTTATTTTTTTATTCTAAACCATATATTTCATCTTTCATTGCTCTTTGTAAGATCAAATTTGTTGCACTTGGTACCGTAATTTTGGTATCTCATACTGCAATTCTTCCTCTTAATGCATCATAGTATAGCTTTCTGAGGGCTTAATGAATATGAAATTATTTTTGGGAGCCATTATAGAACCCAATATTGATAAAAATGCATCAATATGCTCTTGGAATCACTTCAAATTTCTTTTTCAAACCAGACTTATGCAATTTGAAAACAAATACACACATTTTTCTTGCTTTTGGGGAGCTCGCTATTTAAACTAAATTATCTTTGTGATTTTGGATCTTGAATATTTGAAATTAGGCTCTGTAGTAGCCCTCTGAATCTTCTTTGTAATGCCATAGGTTTGACCCGATTTGGATTCTTCAAGGAAAAGTTATGCCCAATCTACCACACTGAACTAATTATGGCCTCGTTCAATAGAGAGAACTTGTATGGTGTACCACGTGCCATTGTTTCCTCCTTCAGATCTGAATTTGATATACAGGAAACTAAATTCCATTTAATTGCAACCACTTTTTATAGAATTCCAATCTGATGCTCAGAGAGAGAGTTATGATTATTTTCCCACAGTCACCTCTTTGAGATGAAATTCGGGAGCCTGAAAAAACCCTAAATTCCACAGATCATATCTCTGAAAATATTGTGAACCAAGATCTACAAATTTTACATGACATTCCTCAAGATTTCGGTGTCGCTCTGTAAAAATTTCCGCTTCTTAACCTTCGTAGAAAAAAATTTATAGTGAAAATTCCACGATGACTTGTTTAGGTGAAATTTGGGAGCTTGAAAAAACACTAACTGCCATAGATCATATCTCCTCAAATATTGTGAACCAATATCTAAAAGTTTTGTACAATGTTCCTCAGGATTTTGGCTTCACTTTGTAAAAATTTCAGCTTCTGAACCTTCGTAGAAAAAAAATTATGGCAAAAATTCCACGATGACCTATTTGGAGCAACGAAACCCTAGAAGCCAATGCTCTAATACCAAATGTTATGAAACTAGCTCCAAAAATAGAAGAAAAGAGAGATCAACGCCTTACAAATAAGCTAGTTTGAGGGGGAAACCTCCTTTACATTGCATAAATGAAAAATTCTTGGATGTTACAAATGACAAAACCTCCTTTCTATATACAAGAGTCCATGGGGTCACAATATAATCCTAGCCAACCTAACAATAATATTGTAAGGGAAGAATAATAACAATATGGGAATTACAGGGGTAAAAAAATAACAATAAAGGGGGCCACTCTAAGATAATAAGGTACTAGACTAGTAATATAGGGACCTAACAATTGATAAATCAACCATAATTAACTCATGCATGAATGAAATACAATTTACCTAGTTGATATTTGAGTTAAATGCAATATACTATCAGCTGTATAATTATCCAAGTTATATAGGTGGTGCATGAAGTCAGAGAAGGACCTATAGGGATTGCATAGTTATGGATTGGGAATTTCGTAATTAATGGGGCACTAATTCCCAAGGAAAAATTGCAAGGAAATAGGGGCTTAACAGGAAGTAAAATTGGCTAAGTATTGGATAGAGTTAGCTTGTGAGCTAGTGAGATAGATTATACTTATGCAGAGATTGTTCAAGCTTAAACAAGATTTTTATTTCTTCTCTATTTTCTGATTAATGAAAACATATAGGAAGGGGTTTTGAGCAGCGGCTTTCTCATACATATATCCTTGTGTTGTGTGTTTTAATTGATTCATGTCACCAATTTTTTTTTGATATTAGTTCTCGATGGTGAATTTCTTTCGGCAGACGAGTAGAGTAGATTAAAGTCTATTTTTTTAGTTAAATTACATTAGTAGTTTGAAGCTACAAGGAATTTATACATGTTATCATAGATTTAATCACAAAAGAGAATATAATTTGAAGTTATCTTTGCAGGAGGAAATATTTTTGTAGACGCATGACATCACACATATCAAAATACATTCATGATTGGTCAAGCCATATAAAAAATCATCCTTTCCTCTATGTGAAATGGGATAAGATCTTGATTTGGGATAGTGCACCTAACTCCACTCCTAGTTTTATTGCATGTCCCAATACTCTCTTATACATGGATGGAATAAGGTGCTTGTATAAACCGTTCCTGCACCATATGGAGGCAGTCATTGAAGACAATGGGATGAAGGAATTCATTGATAATGATGTCCTGAAACCAGCACCAGCTAATGCCCAAGATCTATAAAATTGGAAGAAGAGCGTCGCCAAGGAGAGGAGGATCATATCAGAGGGAGTAAGAGACCATATTTTTTCTAATACACATTGGAAGGAAACTCCATATGCAATGAGGTAGACATTGACATAACTGTTCTAGAATAGTAGTGACCACATGAAGCTGGCAATAAAAGATATGCTTCAGAATATCAAAATGCAAAGGGGAGACACAATAACACACTACCTGTGCAAGTTCACACAATTTCATGATGAAGTTGGGAGTATTGGTGTTACAGTTGTATAAAATGATCTCAGTAAGCCTATCACTTCTAGGCCTTCCTAAGAGTTGACATAACTACCAGGATTTGGCTAATGGGAGAGATAAGCTACCAAAATGGGAAATATTATGGTTATATTTGGTACAAGAATAATTAAGGTGGAACACTAGAGATGATACCTCATCCAAGTTTGAGGAAGAGGATATATGTGCCTTGGCTAGAAAGGCAAAGAAAGGGATAGGGAGGAAATATGAATCCAAAGGAGATTCTAGTCAGGTGGGAAAGAAGAATCACTTGTCGAATATTAATTGTTTTCACTGTTATGATATGTGTAACGCCTTCCTCCCACATCTATCTAAGTAACCAAAAAACTGGGGTAAGCATGTGATGAAGAGTTACTATGATCTGATTCAGCCTCCTAAGTCTCCTTAAGGGAGTGGAACCGACACCACACACAACACAAATCTCCTGCACCTGCTATAGGACACCCAGGAGCCATCCAAACCTCCCAGGATGCTAGCCCCTCAGATTAAACCTTACCTTTTCATGCTTCAATCCCCTAGATGGGTTCTTAACATGGGAAAGAGTGTGAGTGGAAAACTATAGTCACAAACACAATATGTCATGCATGCGACTGGAAAATTTTCTTAGTAGTTTTGATCTTGCGACCCTGATTTATGTGCCGTTTTTTCAAGCCTAAAGCCAACGTCACTGCCCAGAACACCATGAAACTTTCATAACTGAAACATAACATCATAATAATGATGTAAAATCAAATACTTGAACAAGTACATGACTGGACCCCTACCATGCATGACAAGAATTTCTTGAAACATGTCACAAATATATAATATACAGGTTTAAATAATAGATCTAAGCATAGGGCTCTCATAATTATCTGAGAATCACTAAGAAGCATTGTTGCCTCATCACATCAACTGCATTATCATCTATTTGGGGATAGATACAATATTCATTCATTTAAAAATAAAAACATGAAGAGACCCGTACATCATCACTGTAATAAAACACATTCATAACTATCATATAACAACACAAATGACAAGCACATAACAACCATATAAGCCACATAATAAAAATCATATTTAGCCATATATACAAGAGAAAAAGAGTTCTTATTTTCATAATAAAAATGCAACCAAGTCTAGGACTTCCACGTTCCACCCGAGCATGGATGTGGCTAAGCTAAATCTCTCTTCAACCAATCACCCTCGTGCCATATTCCAAACATGAATGTGGGATCTCATAAGAATCATCAATAAAAACCAAACCACAACATCCAGAGGCCAAACCACCCCAACCATCAACTAGTGATTCAAACTCATTATTAGACATCACAACCATCAAGAGATTGGTCTCTACCCAAGATTTCCAGGGCTCCAGAGTGTTTGTTCCAATTTTGGATTCAAGGACTAGTAATTCAATCCACCAAGGGCTTCCAGAGAGTTTTTCCAACTAGGGCTCCCAGGACTAGCAACTCAACCCACCAAGGGCTTCTAAAGCATTTGTCCAACCAAGGCTTCCAAGACTAGTAACTCAACCTAATTTGTTACAGGGCTTCCATAGAATTTTTCCAACCAAGGCTTCGAGGAACTAATAACTCAACCCACAGCCAAAGGCACATGAGAAACGACCAGAAAAAAACAATGAAATGAATCCACAACACCATGGCTATTGTAATATTCCCAAATGGGAAAATCTGCAATACATGCACAAAAAATGAATTTTTTCAGAATTTTATGCTAAAATAACTCATATCAGCTCATGGATCCTTTATATCATACATTATTACAACCAAATCCAAGAGGATATCAGAAAAAAATCATGATAGGTGAGGTAAACAAGACTCCCAAGCCATTATTGCTCAAAAATCATGTAAAAAGAGGGGCTGCAACCATGTATAAAAGTTGAAATGCCCTGACAATTTTATTTTATTGGGTCTGCAACAGTAGTAGGTTGTACATAGAGCTACTATGTGCATAAAAATTTAGATCTATATTAGACCTATGCACTATACAAGCTCCTCTAAAGAACCCCCTGGGGGTTTTCAACAAAATAAGAAGTACAAATTGTAGATCTGAGTTTTAAGACTGTAGATATAATGAAATTACAGATCGAGAAAGTGGATATGATTTGATATGAACATTATAATTACCTCCTCCAATATATCTCCAAAGTGAAGGGCAGATCCCCAACACTTAGAAAATCATCTCTCCAAATGGTGTGTTGAACCACCCTGCAACTGCACCTTAAATTATGCAGATCTGGATCTATACTGTGTTGTAGGGAAAAAAATGTAGTTGTTCTAATGCCAAGATCTAGAAAAGAGGCTTAATGTCTTCAATAAAGTCCTCCCAATGAAGTAGAATCCTCCTCCACTGAAAGGAAGCACTGAAATGGCCTAGATCTAGAGATCTAGTTTCCACTTGCTGCAGCTTACTGAAACAACCAAACCCTCAACAAGATCTGCGCTATCAAAGAAAGGTGAAGCTTGGCCTTAAGCCATATAGTGGACAATATGGTGCAAGAATCCTCCAAGATCTACTCAATGGAAGAGGTGGGATTCCCGATCAGGAACACCCTATGCTAAACAACATACAATCTCAGCTAAATAGCAAGAGAAAGTTGTATGTCTAAACAGACCATATATTCAGAAAATCATAATCATAAGCTAACCTCATACGTTTTCTATCCTCTTCCTTA
This sequence comes from Pinus albicaulis, assembly GCA_034641835.2. NCBI lineage: Eukaryota > Viridiplantae > Streptophyta > Pinopsida > Pinales > Pinaceae > Pinus > Pinus albicaulis. Next base: position 670,800,843 of record CM076574.1, on the reverse strand, counting down.
TAAAAAATGTGAGCCTTCTCACCTTGGGTCCCACTCATTAATGTTTCCACCTTCTTGCAGTTAATCTCCCTCCAAAAATGCGTTGTCCCATCATCAATGCCGCTCATCCATAAAAGCGCTGTTTGATTTGGTCAACCTTCACTTGATCTCCATGCAATGTCTTCTTTCATACTCAAGGTGGATTTATTCTAACTATCTAAACTGATCCATATTCCCACTGGGTCACCTCTATTAATGATCCACTTCCTCCATCCAAGCTTTGTTGACTTGGTTAAACTTGACCTTGTCCACTTGCATTAGCCCTTGTTCACACATGAAGGTACTTTATTCAGTTATGAATATGATCCCTTTTCACATTAAGAGGGATATTATTTATACTAAAGATATTTATGGGCCTCCCTACCCATCTTATTCCTCTATCTAAGAACATAATCAAAATTTAATATTCCAATTACCTGCATGCTAATTTAGGAATATTACAGTCCTCCCCTCCCAAATGTTGCTTATCCTCAGGAAACTGAAAATTTAGAAATGAAGAGCCCCTTCTCTTCCTCTTGTAGCATCTTCATATGATAGGTTCCTCCAGAGAATAATATGCTCTCTCAACAATATGTCCTCAAGTTATTCCTCCCATGTGTAAAAGTATGCCTTTGGTGAAAAATCCAAATGGCTCTCATCATGAAAAAGTGGGATATCCATGGAAACAACTATATGTGGTATAGATGCCTTCTTGAGGCATGGAATATGAAATATATAGAGAATCATCATCCCCATGTGAAGCCTCCATCCCCAAGCTATCATCCACAAAAAGTGAGTCACCCTCCAACAAGGTAACTCCAGAAATATCTCCTCCACCTTAGGATCCTGCAAAGAAGGTGGGCTGCATGGCTGAATATGATGGATCAAAATTTCCATCCCAAGCAATATCTCTCTCCACTTATGATAAGTGTAAAGCTGCTATTGAATATGGGCTGCAATAATGTTTCCTTTATGGAGCAAAAAAGCAATAGGGTCCTCAAAAATCCACCCTTTGGTTCTTGCCCAAATCATCCCATACAAAATGAATGTGACATTATCATCATATGGAATCCATATGAGAGAATTAATAAAGGTTTTACATAGTGCTGGAAGGTACCAATAGTTTCTCAAGTAGTCACAGTGTAGTTTTACCAACTGCAGTTTCAGAACATGATATGGCAAGTTGTCTTCAAACAATTTGCTAGTTGTGCATGTTACCTCATCTACTAGTAAATAGTAAATGGAATTGTATATCAACTAATAATATATGAAATATTATAACACTTTCCCAAATCCATACAAGAAATAGCTCTCTCCATTATAGATTTTGGTCCCAAAATGACCATGATGCTCAAATAGAGGCTTGCCCTCTTGTGGAGCAATGCACTATATAAGGATGGTAAGAGAACGCAAATACTGTGTTAGATAATCAATAATTTCATAAACATAATTATTACCATATATTTAGAGAAATATGATAATAATATCCATAAGTGATCCCTCCATAGTGGCATGAAATAGTCCCATGAAGAGGAATGAATTATGTGCTGCATGTAGATCTTTCTTCTTATGCTTGGAAATCCCAGTCATGAAGATAATATCATGGTAATAGATGTCTCCACCCACTACTCCATCACTCTCATCTCCTTCTTTCCCATCAAGTGCATCATATGTGAAGTGATCCTGGGGACATTCCATCAATGAACCCAAGCTCCCAAGTGACAACGCTGTTGGCCTTTGTAATAAGGCTCCTGTCATATCACAACTCCCTTCTTTGACATTCCACATGTCAAAACCATCAATCATAATGCTCCTATATGTGGGAGATCCCATCCAAAGTTGAAGTACCTCCTAATCCTCCAAGGTTAGGGAGTAGCCCCTTTGCACCATGATAGTGCCATCTCCTACTCCTGCAACCTCATGCAAAGTATGGGAGAAAATTAGCCCATAATCTCTTAAGAACATCCAAAGAAACAACAACTCTTGTTGCCTCCCCACACCACCACTATATAAAATATGGAGCAACAACATGATAGTTGATATGAAAGATATCACATCACCCTAACACATCCAAACTCCTTGTTGCCACATGATGCAAGTGCCATGCCAAGGTTCATCCACCAACCTACTCTTTGAAATAGAATGTGTCACATGATAACCAAACTATTTCAAGAGTAACCAACGCAGTCACTTGTTTCCTGCTGCCCGATGTCATAAATATTCAAGTGGCTTACCAACATCTTGCTCATCAAAATCACCCATCCATCTAATGGTGAGTGTCTATCATCATGTCCAAAAGTGGCATTCCTCCAATGGAGAATACCATCCTCCCAAATCAGATTTATGTCTTTGCATTCCATGGGATGTTGAAATGCAATCTCTTGGAGATCTCCAAATGAAGACCACCCATCAATGACCAAGTTGACCCCATAAGGATCCAAATAGGTGGTAGGAAAAAACATCCCATCATGATGTGAAATGCTCATCAATAAATATCCATCATAATCATGAAAGATGTTATCCATAATAAGATGTCCTCCATCAACTATCTGCCTATCCTTTGTTATACATATGGGAAGGTCATTGGAATGATCCAATAAAGGTTGGGCCCCCAACTCATCACCAATGCTCAATGACAATGTTGTTGATCTCCATAATGGTGCATCTATTGTCTCGAGATCATGCTTAGTACTGAACACATAGTTTTTTATTGTATTGTTCAACACAATACTCATCCCATCCTCCAAGAATGTACACTCCAACCCCCAAAGTTGTGTGCAGCTCAACCATGATACACTAGGATGACTGTATATCTTATCCCTGAACAAATCAAGGCTGCTCAACGCAGTGATAGTCTACTGCTCCAAATCAGCAATATACTTTAACCCTTGGTCATGTAATGGTACATTCCCACAATCCTCCATAAGATGTGCTAAAATAACAGAAAATGTAAACTTAGGCATATCTTGGTAAAGCTTGGAACATATTGTACTACTACAAGGGTTCCTCCTTCTGGTGTGATAGATTCCCCAACTACTCATGATGATGGCTACTCCTCCATGGCTACATCAGTGCTGGTACAAGTCTCCTCCTCCTCATGCATCTCCAGAATGGTGCATGGAACTCTAGATGTCAAGAGATCAAGACTACTTTGCAAAGGTGCAAGTGTTCATTCTCCTGATGTAAGTGCTCTTGCAGCAAGAGGTGGTGAAGGCTTCTTCTCGTCTGATTTCTTCTTGTCAAACTTATTGATCAACCTTTGAGTAAATTATGCAAATGCAGTCACTTTTTCATGACTCAAATGGCTAAACCACCAAATGTTTGCTTCACTCTCAAGGTTCAGCGCTGCATTCTCAACAACTTCTCTCTCTGCTACTGGATGTAGCAAGAAAAATGCATCCAACCTCATTCCCCAAGCCCTTGATATGCATGAGGATGACCCATCAAAGGTAGAAAATAGAAACCTATTGCCCTCTTTCCTTCTATTGCTAAAAGGTCTCCTTTCTTCTTTGATCTGAATGAACCGTGGGAGAGTTATATTCTCCTTGAAAGCTCTAGGTCGAGACTTATATTATGCAAGATACTCACTTAGAATCTCATGATATAAGTGTTCTCCATCTCTATTCCTCTTGTCTTCAAAATAAAAGGCCATAGTATGTTTCTTTGGAGCTCTATGCAATTTCAGATCTTCTTTTTGTTGATATGAAGTACATGGACCTTCCTCATCTTGAAACCCTAATGTGGTTTCACTTCTTCTCTCCATTTTTCTTTGCTTGACCTCCTTGGTGAGGTCCTTCTTAGATCTTAAAAGAGATGAGATGAAACTAATTCCTTCTATCATTCTGATCTCTTTCTCCTTCTCTTCTTCTTCTTATAGCATATTGGCTAAAACTCATAGGCTGAGCCAAGATGATACTTTGACCACTGTAATATTCCCAAATGGGAAAATCAACAATATATGCACAACAAATGCATTTTTCATAATTTTATGCTATAATAACTCATAAAAAATTATGGATCCTTTAGATCAGACATTATTACAACCAAATCCAATAAGAGATCAGAAACAAATCATGATAGGTGAGGTAAACAAGGCTCCCAATCCATTATTGCTCAAAAATCATGCAAAAAGAGGGGCTGCAACCATGTATAAAAGCTGAAATACCTTGACAGTGTTATTTTATTGGGTTTGAAATAGTAGTAGGTTGTACATCAGATCTAGAGCTACTATGTGCATAAAAAGTTAGATCTATATCATATCCATGCACTATACAAGCTCCTCTAAAGAACCCCCTGGGGGTTTTCAGCAAAACACCAAGTAAAAATTGTAGATCTGAGTTTTAAGACTGTAGATATACTAAAAATTATAGATCTAGAAAGTGGATATGATATGATATGAATAGTATAATTACCTCCTCCAATAGATCTCCAAAGTGAAGGGTAGATCCCCAACACTTAGCAAATCAACGCTCCAAATGGTGTGTTGAACCACCCTGCAACTTCACCTTCAGAAATTACGCAGATCTGGATCTATACTATGCTATAGGGGACAAAATGTAGTTGGACTGAAGCCAAGATCTAGAAATGAGCCTCAATGTCTTCAATACAGTCCTCCCAATGAAATAGAATCCTCCTCCACTGGAAATAAGTACTGAAATAGCCTAGATCTAGAGATCTAGTTTCCACTTGCTATAGCTTACTAAAACAACCAAACCCTCAATAGGATCTACACTGTCAAAGAAAGGTGAAGCTTGGCCTTAAGCCAGATAGTGGAAAATATGGTGCAAGACTCCTCCAAGAGCTACTCAATTGAAGAGGTGGGATTCCCGATCAGGAACACCCTATGCTAAATAGCATACAATCTCAGCTAAACAGTAAGAGAAATTTATATGTCTAAACAGACCATATATTCATAAAATCATAATCATAAGCTAACCTCATATGGCTGCCATCCTCTTCCTTATAAACAACGTGAGCCTTCTCACCTTGGGTCCCACTCATTAGGGTTTCCACCTTCTTGCAGTTAATATCCCTCCAAAACTGGGTTGTCCCATCATCAATGCCACTCCTCCATAACAACACTGTTTGATTTTTTCAACCTTGACTTGATCTCCATGCAATGTCTTCTTTCATACTTAAGGTGGCTTTATTCTAACTATCTAAACTGATCCATATTCCCACTGGGTCATATATAATAATGATCCACTTCCTCCATCCAAGCTTTGTTGACTTGGTCAAACTTGACCTTGTCCACTTGCATTAGCCCTTGTTAACACATGAAGGTACTTTATCTAGTTATGAATATGATCCCTTTTCACATTAAGATGGATTTTATTTCTACTAAAGAGATTTATGGGCCTCCCTACCCATCTTATTCCTCTATCTAAGAACATAATCAAAATTTAATATTCCAATTAGCTGCGTGCTAATTTAGGAATATTACAACTATCCAAGAAATGGAAAGGCTAGGAAAATCCATTGTCAATCCAGACAATCCTCCATGCCAATGACATATCATTACCAAGAAACCACATGCATATTCCATGCATGCCAAAACTAGTGAGGAAAACATACATGCAACTTGATACTTGCAATAAAAAACCATTGTAGTTGTTGATCTTGATGTCCTCTTGTGCTTTCCCGTTCTTCCATTTCCTACTTGCTCCAAATCTCTAAATATGCCATGAAATCCAAGAGTGCTCCAAGAAAAATCTGTGTCCAAGAGTATGAGAGAGAGAGAGAGTATAATGAGAGCTCCAAAACTGCGCTGAACAAAAGCCATTGACTGATCCTTAGAAGAATTTTTATTAATGAGGCCTTTATTTTCTTCAATTTTCCATTATTTTCCTTGATTTTCCTCCTCACATGCAACCTATGACCTTTCACCTCCATTTTCTCCTATTTTCCATTATTTTCATAAATAAATTCCAATAAATGCCACTTTTCCTTTCCAAAGCCTTAGCCATTTTCTCTGCCAATTTCCATAGCCATAATAAACTATATGAACACCCGTATTGGGATGTTTTTCCCAAAATTAAGCTTGGAATACGTGTCCCATGATCTTGGTTATTATTTTTCTTTTATTAACTTTTTTTACATGGAATTTTCACCAAGGATGTTACAAAACCCTCCCCCTTGGGGGAACATTGTCCTTAGTTTTCACCGACACCTACAACCAACAAGACTATTGTAAGAAAATCATACTACCCATGGATTTTTATAACTTAGATCATTACAGTATTTACAATGATCAACCTGCAGAGAAGAAAACCAACATGACAACATGAAAACATAAAATCATAATGACATGAAACCCATACCACTTATTAGAGCTTTATAACATATCTCATTGCGGTATTTACATCCATATACATATGTACATATACCAAAACATCATACCAACATATACAAAAATATATACCAAAACATATGCCAAACATTTTCTCAACTAGCAAAGAAGGAACGATACATAGCCCGCATATGGTTTGCCATCTTCCATGTAGCTTCATCGGGCCCAAAGTGCTTCCATTATGCTTTAACCTGCTCGATTTCTCAATTCCAGAGCATGAGTGTATTTATATCCAAAAATAATTGAGGTTTCAACTAGAATTCTCCTTCTGGATCCACCTGCAATACAAAAAAATCAATCACATGATCAACATATTTAACCTACTTCTTAAGAAATAACACATGGAAAACATAATGGAATTTCATTTTCAGAGGCATTAAAAGTCGATAGGATATTGGCCCAATCCTCTCAATAATATTGAAAGGTGCACAAAATCGAGGTGCCAGCATGGAACATGATCCAATCTGCAAGGATATCTTCCTAGGCTTGATGCAAAATTATACATGTTCCCTAACTTAAACTCCTTAAACAACCTATTCTAATCTACATAGCTCTTATGCCTATTCTGTGCTCCTTTCAGATTCTTCTTGATTACCTATATTTCCCATTCCATTTATGCCAACATATCCATTCTAATCAAAACCATCTTAATTAGATCACTCCAACTGATAGGAGTATTGCAAATCCACCCATACAATGCCTCAAACAAACTCATCCTCAAATATTCTTTATACCCATTGTTGTAAGAGAACTCTACCAGTGGAATATAGTCTTCCCACTTTCAATTATGATGCATCACATACATCCTCAAAATGTCCTTCAATATCTGGTTGACCCTATTTGTCTGTCCATATTTCTGTGGATTGTAAGTTGTATTGAAGGCCAAATATATGCCCAAACCTGCAAACAACTCCTTTAAAAAATAGGAAGTGAACTTCACATCCTTGTCTGACACAATATTATTTGGAACGCCATGCAATCTAAAAAATCTCTAATGAACACCTGTGCCACATCACTAGTTGAATACATAGTCTTCACTGGAATGAAGTGTGCAACCTTTGTTAACCTGTCCAAAACAACCATGATGGAATAATGGTGTCTCGATGTCCCCAGTAAACCTATGATAAAATCAACAAATATGACCTCCCATTTCCACTATGGAATTGGAAACGAATATTGTACTCCACCTGGATGCTTAAATTCTACTTTGACCTATTTAAGATCTAAGCACCTAGCCACAAAATCTGCTACGTCTCTCTTCAAATTTGGCCAATAGCAAAACCTCTTTACTATTGTCAACGTCTTCTGATAACCTGGGTGTCCTAAATATAGTTTTACATGAAACTACCTCAATATCACCTTCTTTAGTTCACTATTATATGGCACATATATCATGTCTCTAAACCTAATCAAGCCATATACTGTGAGACAATATTCCACATCCAGTGCACTTGTAAATGTACATGTACCACTACCTATACCTGTAGATGTACCAATACCTGTACCTATACCTATAACACTACATGTACCTATACTCTTCTGCGATCTGTGCCTAAACTCCATATACCTGATATCCTACAGACACTTGCAATATCATATCATGTAGAACCATCCCATAGGAAATCATAGCTGGTATACGATTCACTTGTATTCGCTTGCTAAGAGCATCTGCAACCCTATTCTCTTTACCTTTAATATACCTAATATCAAAGTTTAAATTATTGATCATGGGAAACCATCTATCTTGCCTCTAATTCATATTCAGTTATTCAAATAGATACGACAATCCATTGTGATCACTCATCAACACAAATTGTCTGCCCAAAAGTTATTTCCTCCACATCTTCAATGAATGAATGATTGATCGCAACTCAAGATCATGTGTCAGATATTTCTTCTCATGCTCATTTAGTTTCCATGACTCATATCATACCACCAGTCCTTCTTGCATAAGGACTCCACCAAGTCCTCTCTTTCAAGCATATGTACATAAAAAAAAGTCTTCATCCCGATATTAAATATTTAACACTATAGAACGTATCAACAACTTCTTTAACTACTCAAAACCAATCACACATTCCTCTATCCATTCAAACTTTTTACATTTCCTTTGCAATGATGTGATAGGATAAGAAATATGTGAGAATTTATTGATGAACCTCCTATAATAACCTACTAACCCCATGAATGATATTACCTCATCCACATTCCTAGGTGCTTCCCACTCCATGATAGCTCTTATTTTTTCCAGATCCATTGCTATGCCCTCCTTAGAGAAAACATGTCCCAAGTAATGTCTCTCCATCTAAAATAAACTGCATTTGCTGAGCTTATTATATAATTGATTCTCTCTCAAAAATCTCAATACTAACGCTAAATGTTCGACATGATCGTCTTCATTTTTAGAATATACATATATATCATCAATTAATACAATATAAAAAATGTCTAGATAAGGACACAACACACTATTCATCAAGCACATAAAAGTAGTTGGAGAATTAGTCAAACCAAATTTAACTACACCAAAGTAAAAATTTTCCTATCTGGTCTGGAAGGATGACTTGTGAATTCCATCTTCGTTAATGTGTCCTTGATGATATCCTAGTCTCATATCAATCTTCAAGAAAAAATTTTCTCGCTTCAACTAAATGAAAAAGTCATCAATCCTCGAAAAAAGATCATTTTTCTTGATAGTTATATTTTCAACTACCTATAATCAATGCATATCCTAAGAGTACCATATTTCTTCTTCAAAAAATATACCAGTGAGCCCCATGGTAATACACTTGGCCTAATGTATCCCTTTTCCAACATTTCCTTCAACTTCAAGTTAAAATATACCATCTCCAGTGTGCTCATCATGTAATGTGCCTTAGATTTCGGCATTGCCCCTGTTACCAAATCAATAGAAAAGTTTACTTCCCTGTGAGGTGGAAAATTTGAAATATCTGAAGGAAATACATATTGAAATTGTTGTATAATTGGGTACCTAATCAAAACATCTACATCCTCAACTTCCTTACCTTTTTCACTATAAATATGCATTGCAAACAACACACACCCTTTCTTGTGACTGTGATTGGCCTGCATAGTTGTAACTATTCTCACCAATGTTTCTTTCTTCTTACCCTCTAAGACTCTATGCTATCCATTATCATCCAAACACTCAATAGCCTTGTCATAAAAATCCACCTTGGTCTTGTGAATATATATCCAGTACATACCCAAAATCATGCTATAAGATCCCAACGGTAAAACATTCAAATGTGATGAGTAGGCTTACCATTAAAGTAACATTCAGAAGCTCTTACCCAATTATAAACTCTCTTCTTGGTACCTGTAGCCAACTGCACTAACCAAGATTCTGCATGCACTTCCTTATTGAAACCACACTTATCCACCAAGTCAGGATTAACATAACCATAATTAGATACATGGTCAATAAAAATAGAAAAAACTTGATCAAAAATAGAAGAAACTTTATCCTTCAATGTATGCTATGTTTTGTGTGACGTTTGTTATTTTATCTTGATCTCCTACAAATACTCAAACATTACAAGAAACAAGAATGGACCTGAAGGATCGTGGATCAACATCTTCATGGAAGGATTAAAAGATAGCATCAGGAATATGTAGTTTCTTTCTACTTCTCTTTCGATTTGAATATAAAATAAGAAATGGTACATTAGATAATCTCGTGCGTTTTTAGACCCACTCTAGGGCTAAAGAGATCGCCTCTGTCTGTAGAGGGGATTGTCTTCACAAAACAATTGGCGACTCCACTAGGGAGCTATAGCCTCTTTTCCTCCCCTCTTCCAATTTGGTTGTTGATTAGTTTAACCGATCGTTGAGATCTGAGTCTATTTAGGTCTCTATAGGTCTACATAGGATTAGAACTTTGCTTTATGGTGTCAAGTCTGGTTTCACTGTTGGAATTATTTTTATTTTTCCTTTTATTTCTCGCTTGGTGCTTTTTATGCTCTTATAGAAGCACCGAAAACATTGTTTTATACAAAATAGTCACGTTGATCTACCTTTCAGCACGTCTTCTTCTCACAGAAAAGCTGATCCCAAAGTTTAGGAAACATTTAGGGTTTTTCTCTTTAATTTCGAGTGTGTCCTGGCCTTTAAAGCGTCTTTAAAGTCTGATATGATCTAGCATTACTGTGTTCATCTTGATTTCTATGTCTGAGTGACTGATTTCTCTCTTTGACCTTGCTTGTGCTTGAGTAAATATTAGACCAAATTCTAGGGTTTCTAGGTTAGTTTTCTTCACTTGTCACTTGTGTGTGTTGTAGAGATTTTTTGGCTCCATCTTAGAGTTTTGCATGCAGTCATTCCAAATACCATTTCACATTACTTTTGGCTTGTGCTTGTGAGGTTGTTTCCTTTTTCACTGAATCACCATTGCACTTTGGGATCACCTTCGATTAATTGTAAAAAATAGATCACAATTGTTTGATTTCCAAGCTTGAGAGTGTGTGTTTTATCTGATTTCTCATTTCGAAAGAGTAAATTGAAAGTCATTTTAAATTTAAAGCTTTTTAATTGGTTTGTTTTTCTTTGTTTTGAAAAGAAAAGTGAAAGTCATTTTCATTCAAGTACTTTTGAAACTGTTAGTTTTCCATTCGAGAAAGAGGAAAGTGAAATAAGTTTTCATTTGTGATTCTTTGTTCATTTGGTTAGTTTTTATTTTCTTTAGTTCCTTGTTTGCATTATTTTTCATTCAAGGATTCAAAGTAAAAATAAAAAATATCTTTAGCACATCCTAGTGAAAAGAGAAGTGATTCCGTTTTCAGTAAGTTTGCATTTGGGGATATTGAAAGTGAATTCGATTTTAAAGTTACATTTTAGTGATTTTGAGCTAGTTGGGGGGCATCATTGCTTGTTTAATTTCTTTTTTGTCACACTCTTGTTTTCACTTCCTCCCTCATTAGTGTATATTTCATTGAAATGAAATGAATTATTTTTTTCATTTAGCCGCATTGTAGGAATTTAGGTGAAATTGCTTTGAGCCCAAAATGGAAACATAATCAAAGATCAACTTTAAAATTTATCCAATTAATCTTAAGGATCATTTGGAATTAATGAAAACATCTAGAGGTATAGGCTATAGATTTTTTTCGACATCGCTAAGCATATAAGTTATCGCTAATAGTCTGTGTTACATTCCGGGGGTGATATCCCGTCCCATGTATGGAAGTATATATGGCTATGTTACACGTTTGAAAATTATAAGGGGATAATCTCATAGAACGATTACCGTTAGACAACACTACTATGGACTGGATTCCCACGTACCATCGAGTATATATGGAGAGACCCCACTAGGTTGCAAAACCACCATAGGTAACCGATTCAGCCGCCTTGTAGACGTGATACACCAAACACAACATTCAGGGAGAGTGATTGTTGTACGTTAAGTCCTTGTTAGTTTCTTTTCTAATTTATTATGCCAAGGTGTATATTCCAGTTCACAGATACCTAGTAGTCCTTTATGCCTAGATTACCCTTTTTTTCTTATTTTAATTCTAAAATAGTATTCCCATGATAACATCCCAAATGTGGAGTGCTCTTGGCCTAATATTGCTTGGTTGATTATAAATCTTAATTACTAAAAATTGATTCACCTTTCTCTTATTTGGTATTTTTATAAAGTTCTTCATGGTTGAATCTTCAGATTCTCCTCACTCCTCTTCTGAAGGAACTCAAGAGCCTCGTCCTAAGATTCTAAAATTTCCACCTGGGCCACTTGAAGCTCAAGGTGCTGAACCTAGAATTGTCATTAGTTTCCAATCAATCTGGTCTCGACCACTACCAAATGAGTGGATTTCATCATCATCTGAGGATCCTGAGTCGAAAAGTCCTGAATCTTTTGCACAGTTTACGGGATTTCCTCCAAATCCACTATGTGATCTATTGGTGATATCTCTTGAGCATCCGTATAGTAATTTTTATGGTACCAACATTCCTTTAGGTGCTTCTCCTATAGCATCTCGTATTACTTCTCATCATTTGTTTCCACAAGACATGGATTCAAATGATGAAGATACTCCATTTGTGAGTACTCCTCAGAGTACTCCTTCAGAAACTTGTGCATCCTATATCCCAGATCCGTATGTCTCTGATTCTCATGATGAAGAAAGTGGGATGAGTATTCCCTCTAGTTAAGTCACATCAATGCTTCCACCTGGGTATACTTCTCTTAGAAACCTTGTTTCAGGAGCTTCTGGGGCTACATATTTGTTTCACCATCCCATTTGGTAAATGGGCATTCCCCCATATTTCAACCCATTTATCTCAAATGTGGTCGCTGTTTCAAAACCTGCGGTTTCTATAGGTCAAATGACTATTTCACTAGGATCATCTTCTCCCTTGTCATTATCCAAGATCACTACGGTTCCACATTTGAGTGGAAAATATATGGTTTTGTCTATGCTTGGGGGGAAATCACATCCTTTATATGTACCTCCATCTTTAGGTGGGGGAAATATTAACTCTAAGACTGTATTGAGAGCGAGGCAACCTGCCGCTAGTCTTAGTGGAACTCTTCTTTCACAACCAATAAGTGCTACTATATGAACCTCTCTACCAGGTAGTCAACCTTATTTGGCTCAACTTTTTTATCAACGTCCCCATGTTCAGTATCCTCATGTTCAACAAACCCATGTTCAACAAGCGATCATACAATATCAGTATGTTCAAGAACTGAATGTACAATATCAGTATGTTCAATGACCGAACAGATCACAGCTGTATGTCCAGCAACCAAAAAATCCATTCGGTTTTGTTGTGGCGAATCATCAGTTTGGCCCTCAAATCTAATCTGGTTCGAACCTTCTGGGTCAAACTAGAACTTACCCTAATCAACCTGGTGTCCAATACCAGCAAATACGTCAAGGTCAGTTCCAACACCCTCAACAAGAAGCTTATATCTAGTAGGGGTTGTACCAACAACCCCAATACGGTTCTAATTATATTCAATAGGGTCCATATCAACAACCCCCAAAAGGATTGTACGTTCATCAACCATTTCAACAAGGTACCCATCAACAACCCTATCCATAACAATGTCCCTACCAATATATACCTTATCAACAACAAAGGGGATAATTCAGGTAGTATGGTCAGAATAAGCCCCAATGGGGACAGAACCCGTACTAGCAAGGTTGGAACCCATAATTGGGTAACTTCCAAAGACCGTTTTCTCCTCATCACCTCCCATTGCCATTCTTGGCTACGTTGGAACTGTCATATGTGTTTAAATTGACAAATGGCCCCATTCAAGACATGTTGCATTGGCCTCCAGTTCTAACCAAAATTCCTGGAGATTGTCCAAAGTTTGAAGGAAAATATGGAGAAGACCCAAAAGTCCATGTCATGACATACCATTTATGGTGCTCTTCTAATTCTTGGGTTGATGATTAAATTTTCCTTCATATTTTCCAGCGCACTTTGACGGGTGTCGTTGCCAAATAGTGCATTGAACTTCCTGATGGTAACTTCTACGATTTCAATATCTTGGCCATGGCCTTCCTCACCCATTTCCAGTTACTTCTTCGGTATGAGACTGACGCCCATCTCTTGACATATTTGAATCAATAAAATGCAACTCATATCTTGGACCATATCCATGAATGGAGGTGCCATCACCACCTTATTAAATTCAAGATCCCTTATCAATTGTTGACTGAGTGGTTCACAAAATATTTTGTTCCTAAAATCACAAAGTATATCGCTATGGGTGGTTATGTGACGGAAGAGGAAGTCATCACATGTGCATAGTACCTAGATTTGGTCTATTCCCAATCAGGAAATTTATATGAGATTTTGCCTGACACATCATGACCTTTAATCGATCGAGCATCATCCAAATATCCTGTTATGCTTCATGTTGACGACATCATGGAAACTATTGTAGCTCATTCTGACACAGTTGAAATACTAAAGATATTCAAGGAAATTTTTGTAATAGAATTAATGTTGCAAACTTGATGGCGTTGAGTAACATTTGCTGACAGCTTTACAAAGAAGAAGAGAGAGAGATGCTATAAAAAATTTCTCAAACTTTTTCTATGATGGAACATAGAAACCTGATGGACATGTTTGCTATGTGTATGCAACATCTTTATGAGTACATTATTAACAATAATCAACTGCTGGTTGTATTTTATACACTTATTCAAACACCCAAGGTTATAAGATAATTTTCAGATGTGCTTGTAAATTTTCTTATTAGTACCAAATTGGATGTCCTTAAACAATGAGACACACCTACATCAAAACTAGTTCTGCAGTTGTTCTGTGCTTTATTTGTTGTTGTTGCAAAATCTCCTGGGAATTGTGAGCGAGTGTTACAACCATATGTATCAACTATAATGGAAGTATGTATGAAGAATAATACAGAGATAAAAAATCCTCATGGATACATGAAATTTATCATAACTATGTTTTGTTCTCTTTCTAGAGAAAAGTTTGAACTGTTGTTAAGGTATTTTACCCCACTCTACAACCTTGCCTTAATATGTTGTTGGCTATTATAGAAGGACCAACTTGAATTGATATGAAAGACCTAGTTCTTGAGTTATGTCTGACGTTACCTGCTCACTTGAGTTCACTAATTTCACATCTATCATGCCTCATGAAGCATTTGGTTCTGGATTTAAAAGGAAGTGATGAACTTATTAAGTTTAAGAACACTTGAATTTTGGATTGAAAACCTTAATCTAGAGTTTTGGAGCCTAATATGGAAAATTTCATGTCATAAATAATATTAACTTTAGGGTCTCATATACGACCAAATCCATATCCTTGGGAGGGAAAGGCTTTGTTACTGCTTGGAAAACTAGGTGGTAGAAACAGAAGGTTTCTTAAAGAGCCTTTAGCACTTGAGTGCAAGGAGAACCCTAAGCATGGTCTACGACTTATTTTGACATTTGATTTAACCATATAATTTTTGGTTCCTTTATATCGGTGCATTTATTTGGCCATACCATCTATCATGCAAAATAGCTCTAGGGTGGATGTATTTTACGTGAGGTATGCTCTCAAGCTATTTCATGTATGTTTGTCATCAGTTCTTAATTTGAAGGGAAATATTACAGGTGAAGGAGTTACTTCAGGACTTTCTAGCATGATTTTGATGTCATCCATTGATCCATCAAGACGTAGAACTGAAACATCAATTCTGAAGGTTGAATTTGGGGTAAAACAAAGACACATGGTCTTCGATTTGAAATACATTGTAAATATTTTCAAATTGATAAAGAAAAGTTCACATACACATAAAACATAATTAATTCCAGGCCAAGAATTTCAAGTTGATGTTTTGGGAAAATGGTGTCGAATTTTAAAAATCCGTGATCCGGGTTTTGTGCATAATTACCCATATTGAAATTCAATGTAGGAATTTAAAAAAAATCTTAACAGATTCAGATATTTTGTAGGTTCTTTAAAGGCATTTTTTTTTCTAAAAAACGCCCTGCAAGTTGAGGAACGCCTTCGCTGGTTAAGAGCCAAACACCAAAGAGAAAGGGAACTGAAGGAAACCATTTCTCAGTGGAAAAAAACTAAGATGTCATCAATCAAAAAATTATTTTTACAATTATGGAAGATTGCAAGATTTGGAACAAAACACTGAAAGTGGGTTAGGTGTTTTTGGACAAGATGGTGCAGATAATAGTTTGCCCGCATTTGCGAAAAGTAGGTGAAAACATCAAGATGAACTCCAACGGGATTATGTAGCTACTCCAACAACTATCAAATCCCCAGCTGAAGTTGTTGGTGATCACGATCAAACTTCAGGGCATAACATCACCGAATTAGAAGGTTTGGAGGAAAGAGACGATATTGAGAATGGTCAACATAAAAAAGAACAAGCTAGTGGAATTATATCCTTACACAACAACACACAAAATGATGCTCGATGTCTGGGCTTATATCAAAGGTTTAATCATTGCATGAAGTTACAAAATAGTCAACTTGGACAAGCAGCAAAAGGCACTTCCTCGCCTCACAATTTTGTCGAGCCTGACATATCGAGTAGAAACATTAAGCCTTTGGGATGTATAGGGTCCACTCATGTAGGTGGAGTTTCCACTGAAACAAGAGTGCAAGCTCAAGGAAATCAAAGGCTTATGCTCATGTTTCCCAAATCCAACGACACCCTGAAGGCATAAAACGCATGGAGGATAAAATTGGCACTGGTCCCGCAAATCCATTTTTCTTAAACCACTTATAAAAAATTAACAATTGAAAATCATTATGGAAACACCCTCTTATATTCTATAAACCACCACAAGTGGCCCCATAGGTATTATTTGGGTTTCTAAAATAGTATTTCATCATGGCTAACAATGGGACCCATCCGTCATCAATATTTGGCATTTTTTGTCATTGCAAATTAAAATATATTTAATGTGACAAGAATTGTAAAGGAAGGGATTTTATAATGTTATATATATTATTTATATAATATATATAATATTTAAAATTAATATTGTAATTTTGTTATTTTTTAGAATCCTTTAAAGAAGCATTAGTTTGGAAACTGTTTGAGAATCAATTTTTGAAACTGATTATGACAATTAGACAATTAGGGTTATCAGCAAGAATAAAATATCAAAAATAACACATCATAAAGGTTCCGGATTTTTGGACCTGAGAGTACCACAAATTTTGTATTGATCTTTATGATGAGGAATAAAGCTTTTCAAAAGTATTTTCAAAAATTGTTGAGTACAATTAGTTTTTCTTGTTTCATCATGTGTTTTATTTCTTCTTATAATGAAGTAATGTGGCTATTGGTTTCTAATATTACATTTGTAATTTAGAGTTAAATTCCTTAATGAAGCGCTCCTTTATTCTGAATGCCATTTTTTTCTTAACCATGTTCTTCTAAAACCAAATATAATAGATTTTGTATTACCATATTGTTATTAGAAGTTTTCCACCAACATTTCTATCTAATTCATGTTCATTTGTATTATGAGAAGAATTTTTAGAAATTATTGAGTACAATTATTTTTTCTTGTTTCATCATGTCTTTTATTTCTTCCCAGAATGAAGTAATGTGGCTATTGGCCTCTAATATTACATTTGTGATTTAGAGTTAAATTCCTTAATGAAGTGCTCTTTTATTTTAAATGTCATTTTTCTTAACCATGTTCTAAAACCAAAGATAATAGATTTTTTATTAGCATCCTGTTATCATAAGTTTTCCACCAGCATTTCTATTTGATTCATGTTCATTTGTATTCATGTTGATTTCTATTGTTAAGACTTTTGTTATGTTATAGAGATTATAGGATTTTAGGTATTATATTATGGGGTTTTCAAAATGAAATGGAAACAAATGTTTTTATTTAAAAGTTATGATAAATGTCTTGAGCACTGATCTCAACACAGCCTGAGACTGTCTCTCTAGGAACAAAATTTTTTGGTGTCGTTGATGGGGAATAGAGAAACAAAGTGATTTTTTCCCTGGGTTTACTATGTTTAAAGTTGATTCTTGAAGGTGACAAGTTTCAACAGTGGGTTGTATATTCTCATCCGTGATCTTCACTTTGGAGTTTTCTTTCCTAGGATTTAATGGATATTCCTGCATTCTTAGCCAATAATTTTGTCCCACTAGATTTTACTAGGATCACTGGCTATCCTCATCACATGCCTACATTTCATGAGTGGAATGAGTATCTTCCAAGATTCAATGGAAATGAATATGAATATCCAGATCAGCACCTTCGGGAGTTTAATGAATGCATGGAGAAACAAAGTATCATTCATGAATATGTGAAGATGAAGTTGTTTATGTTTCCTTTGGACCAAGAAGCTAGGGATTGGTATAGGTATTTTCCTTGTTCAATAATTTCCTCTTTGAAATATTTTCATTCAGTGTTTAATTATTTTTGTAGAACATCTTATGCACACAAGTTTCTTTTTGAAGGTTTCTTTGAATATTACGATTATAAATAAATTTTTAAAGTTCATGAAAATCCTATTGAAGAAACCGATGAGAAATAACTTCAAGAACCTATGGTGAACGTTGATAATGTATCAAGAATTCAGTGAGACCATAGTAGATTTATTTTTGAAGAGGTTATGGAATGTAAGAAGAAATCCTCTTCTATAAAAAGAGTTGGACAATTAAAAGAAAATTGTTCTTTAACAACTCCATACGAAAAATGTTTGTTGATCATGCCTAAATATAATCAAGGGAGCACTGAACATGATAAAATTTTAGACTTACACCGAGATCAAGGAAATAAAAAAAATTAGTGTTCAAGAAGGTGTTGTGGAGTATGGCGAATGTGTAGATCAGCCTATTGAGTCTCTTGAAGACAGTCACTATTTTCATAACTTGTGTGGTCCTATGCAAGGAGGAGAAATTCAACTCCAATTAATCCTCCCAAGTCTTATTTTTTCAATTACAAGCATGATCCTATTTATGACATAGACGATTCAGAAGAAGAATTAAATACATGTCTTCCATTATATTTGTCCACGAACAAATGTAATGAGAGACTAGATGGTACTTTTGAAAAACATCTCAAGTCATGGACTTTCTGATCTAGGTGGATATTGGTGGCCACCCTCCTATTCCACTTTGGGCCCCACCATTGTTTCTTTCAATTTTTTAGTTTCCTTAATTGTAACACAATTTACTATTTTTAGTAGTTTTTCGGGTCCTAAAATTTTTGAGTTGTTTTGAGGCCCTAAACACCGTTTTTTGGGAAACCTGGGAGAAACATGCTTTAATGTTTCTCACATAAAAAGTTGTAGTCCTCGGATAGATGTATCTAACGAGGTATTTTTCACGTCAAACGAAGATTGTAATACAAAGTTACGTCCTCGGGAAGTTGATGTACCAACTTACCCAAACAGAGCCCATAGTTTTGCGCTTCATCTCATAGGGTTAGGTTTTTGTATATTGAGGGTTTTCCATTGTTTATCAATAATAAATAGTCCCTCAAGCCTCATTGTAACATAGTTAAGAGGCCTATAGCCCCCACATCTCTTCTCAAAGATAAGCTACCATAGCCCTAGCTAGTTTATTTCCATTATTTCTGTAAACAAATTTCATTTCTTTGACATTAATGAAATGAAGTGTTATTTCTACAGCACCTTTGTATTTATGGTTATATATGTATTTTGGTGCGTTCTTGCATAAATTTGGATCAGTGGTATCCCAACAGTCTGCTATTTCTTGATCCTTCTTCGCATGTCTCCAACGAGGTCGGGGTATAAGGAGTTAGGGCTCGATCTGGTTGAACCTTTGCAAGATCAGCCTCACAAACCCCAAATACTTCCCATGGGGGGCGAAAAGAAATATGAGCGAGCAGAAGATCTAATAAAAATATTGCTCGAGGAGGCCCTCAAAAAACAAAGGAACGTGATGATGAATAACTTTTTCCAGATCCTTCAATGATTGCCCACCGACGACGCATCTGCATCTAGCAGCCACTCTAGAGGTGCCTCCTTTTAAGGTATAGGTAAAATTTGAAATTCCCATATCTGAGGGCCAAATATATGAAGACAATGTAGATAGATGGTTGACTCTATTAGAAGGATATTTCTCAGTTCATGACTTTTCCAACCGGGAGAATATTATTTTTGCACTCCTTAAAGTGACCCTCCATGTCAAGGACTAGTGGCAAACATATTTTGAGAAAAAGGATGATGGGGAACCCTCTCTATTCTAGGCCTTACCTACTTTGAATTCTTTCCGAGACTTCATCAAGGAACAATATTGTTCCATGGGGAGCTATGATGACAGGTACATACAATGGACTATGCTGCAACAGCAAATGGATCAAGATGTGCATGAGCTGACAAATCTGTTCCATACCCTGTGAAAAAAATTGGGTATTAAAGATTTAGAGAAACATTTGGTGTTGAAGTACCGTAGTTGCCTACATAGATACATTTAGGAGGGAATGGAGTTCCTCGAAATATCCTCGCTTGGTACGACATACCATTATGCTACCAAGATTGAGCAGAAATTCAAACAGAAGAAGCGAGACTTTGGATTTGTGAATCAAAAGCAAGGGAAAGGTGCCCCCAAACTGCAGAACAAAGGAAAAACTAATTCTGCAATTGTTTTGCGCTTTATTTTTTGCTGTTGCAAAATCTCCTGGGAATTGTGAGCGAGTGTTACAACCATATGTATCACTATAATGTAAGTATGTATGAATAATGCTACTGAGATAGAAAAACCTCATGGATACATGCAATTGCTCTGAACTATGTTTCTTTCTCTTTCTGGAGCAAAGTTTGAACTATTTTTAAGGGAGTTTACCCCCACTCTACAACCTTGCCTTCATATGTTGTTGGCTATGATGGAAGGACCAAATCGAATTGATATGAAAGACCTAGTTCTTGAGTTCTGTTGGGCATTACCTGCTCACTTGAGTTCAAAAATTCCACATCTATCACGCCTCATGAAGCATTTGGTTCTGGATTTGAAAGGAAGTGATGATCCTATTAAATTAAGTTTAGGAACACTTGAATTTTGGATTGAAAACCTTATTCTAGAGTTCTGGAGCCTAGTATGGAAAATTTCATAGTAGAAGTAATATTAACTTTATCATCTCATATGTGACCAATGCCATATCCTTGGGATGGAAAGGCTTTGTTACTTCTTGGAAAACTAGGTGGTAGAAACAAAAGGTTCTAAAAGAGCCTTTAGCACTTGAGTGCAAGGATAACCCTGAGCATGTTCTACAAATTATTTTGACATTTGAGTCAACCATGTCATTTTTTGTGCCTTTAGATCGATGCATTTATTTGGCCATAACAGCTGTCATGAAAAATAGCTCTGGGATGGAAAATAGGCATGCTCTCAAGATCTTGCATGTATGTTTTTCATCGGTTCTGAATCTGAAGGGAAATATTACAGGTGAAGGAGTTACTTCAAGACTTTTGAGCATGATTCTAATATCATCCATTTATCCATCAAGACGCAGAACTGAAACGTCAATTCTAAAGGTTGAATTTGGGGTAAAAACAAAGGCGCACGGTCTTTAATTTGAAATACATTGCAAATATTTTCAAATTGATAAAGAAGATTTCACATACACAGAAAACGAAACTACGTCCAGGCCAAGAATTTTGGGCTTACGTTTTTGGCAAACGGTGTCGAGTTTTAAAATTTTTTTATCTGGATTTTGTGTAGAATTACCCATATTAACTTCAAAGTGGGAATTGTTTCAAAAAATCATAACGGATTCAAAAATATTTGTAGGTTATTTCAAGGATTTTTTTAATTAAAAAATGCCCCGCAATTTGAGGAACTCCGCTGGTTAAGAGACAAACACCTGAAAGAAAGGGAACTGAAGGCAACCATTGCTCAATGGAAAAAAAATTAAGATCTCATCAATCAAAAAATTCTCTGAAAAATGATGGAATATTGCAATATTTGGAACAAAACATAGAAAATGGGTTAGGTGTTTCAGGACAAGATGGTGTAGATAATAGGTTTCCTGCGTTTGAGAAAAGCAAGCGAAAACATCAAGCTGAACTGCAGTGGGGTTATGTAGCAACTCCAATAAATGTCAAATCCCCATCTAACTTTTTCGGTGCTTACAATCAAACTTCAAGGCATAACATCACCAAATTAGAAGGTGTGGAGGACCGAGATGAGATTGAGAATGGTCAACATAAAAAATAACAAACTCGTGGAATGATCTCTTTACACAGCAGCACAAGGAGTGATGCTTCTTCTATGGGTTTAATCATTGCATGACGTTACAAAATACTCAACTTTGAGAAGTATTACAAGGAACTTCCTAGCCTCACAATCTTGCCATCCCTAACATATCGAGTAGAAACATTCAGCCTTGGGGATGTCTAGGGTCGATTTCCTTAGATGGAGCTGCCACTGAAACAAGAGTGAAAGCTCAATGAGATCGAAGGCTCATGTTCATGTTGCCCAAATCAAACGACACACCAAAGGCACAAAACGCATGGAGGATAAAATTGGTAGTGGTCGTGCAAAGAAATTTTTCTCAAACTTCTCATAAAAAATCAACTACTCGCAATCATTATGGTAGCACCCTGTTATATTGTAGAAACCGCCACAAGTGGCCCCGTAGTCAATATTTGGGTTTCTAAAATAGTATGGCATTTTGGCTAACAATGGGACCCATTCGTTATCGATATTTGTAATTTTCCTCATTGCAAGTTAAAATCTTTTTAATGTGACTATCATTGTAAAGGAAGGGATTTAATAATGTTATATATATATTATTTATACAATATATATAGTATTTAAAATTAATATTTCAATTTTGTTATTTTTTTAGCATCCTTTCAAGAAGCAGTAGTTTGGAAACTGTTTGAGAATAATTTTTTGAAACTAATTATGATAGTTAGACAATCAGGGCTAGCAGTAAGAATAAAATATGAGGAATGACACATCAGAAAGGTTCTTGAATTTTTGGATCTCAGAGTACCAAAAATTTTGTACTAATCTTTATGATGATGAATAAATATTTTCAAAAGGTTTTTTAGAAATTTTTTAGTAAAATTAGGTTTTCCTCTTTCATCGTGTGTTTTAATTCTTCTTAGAATGAAGTAATGTAGTTGTTGGTATGTAATATTAAATTTGTGATTTAGAGTTAAATTCATTAATGAAGCGCTCCTTTATTTTGAATGTCATTTATGCCTAACCATATTATTCTAAAACCAAAGATAATAGATTTTGTATTAGTAGCCTGTTATCAGAAGTTTTCCACCAAAATTTATATCTGATTCATGTTCATTTGTATATGCCATTTGAAGGCATTGTGAAAAGTTTTGTTTTGTTATAGAGATTAAATGGTTTTAAGTATTATATTCTGGGGTTTTCAAAATGAAAGCAAAACAAATGTTTTTATTTCAAAGTTATGATAAATGTCTTTAGCAATGATCTCAACACAACTTGAGATTGTCTCTCAAGGAACAACAGGGACAGTGGCCCATACTGATAACTATACACCTAAGTCTTCTTCGAAGTCCAATTCTACTTCTACCACAACTCCCTCCACTCCTTCGCAAAATTCAAAGAATCTTGGTAAAACCTCTAAGGTTAATTTTGTTCAATCTAACGCAGTAGGCAAGTCCTTAAAAGGTAAAAATAAGGGGAAAGGTAAAGCCAAATCTCAGACACCCAAATAGGATTTCGCTAAGTCATCCATTGAGGATGCTTCCAAGCATAAGCCCAAGTATCGTTGGTTGATATGTGATGAAGATCATTATAAAAAGGATTTTCCTTGGCGTGTTGAAGTCTCTTGTCTTCTTAAAGGTGCACCCAATACGTCGAATGTCTTGAAAGAACCATTTACTTCTCAACAAACGTAAATTATAGATCAAACCTAGTCTTATGCCTCTTCAAGCTCCCAAGTCTTTATGGCTAGTACATAAACTATTTCTGTTGTTGCTTGATTGAAAGAGTACTTGAATCCTGCGAAAGATCTCATAGAAAAGGATTTTTTAGATATTCCTTCCTCTTCCACTCCTCCTAGTTTTGGTATTCTCCATATTGAGAGACCTAATAGTGATTCCATTGTCTGAACACCTCCTAAGGGTGTTCTTAAGAAATCATCTTATAATTTAAACGCACGAGCTTCCCAACACTATAACATTGTAGAGGATCTATCTCAAGCGCCATAGGCGATGTTGGCCTTGGATATCCTTCAGTCGTGCCCATCAAAATGGAAGAAACTATTGTCTTCTATTGGAGGGATTGATCCCTTAGGTTCAAATATTATTACTTTTTTATCTCGAGAATCATGTTCCTCGGCTCCCATCATAGGTATATTTCCTTATCCAAGTCATTATGATGGGTAAAGACATTCATTAGACTGTTTTTGATGAAAGTGCTTCCACCTGCATCATGTCTGTTACTTATTGGAAAGCCATCGTCTTTCCTACCTTAAGTCAGTCCCCTAACAATATCAAATATTTTGACGATAGAGGCTCTCAGACATAAGGTATTCTCATATCCTTGGAAGTTCAGTTGGAGGGTAAAACAGTGAACCTGGAAGTAGAAGTGGTAGATGCAAACCTCAATTACAACCTTCTTCTCAGATGTAGTTGGACCCATGTGATGATTTGTATGGTCTCTACCCTTTTTCGCATTCTTTGCTTTCCTCATCAAGTGAAGATAATCATTGTTGATCAAATTGCTTTCTTTTCCCTAGATTATTCAACTGGAAATGTCCCATATGTTGGGAATACCTCTACAACTTATGGGATCGTTGGTATGGGTATTTTCAAAGACTCTTCCCTAAGGGGATTCTTTCCTCTCTCATATCCTAATATCACCTTTGTTAACATGATATCATTTGGTACCGATCCATGGATTGTTCCTAGTCCTGACCAACTTAACAGTTTTGGTGATGTTGTGCCCCTCAGTCCTGTAGAAAAAATGTGTCAATGCATTCTTCTAGTTTCTGGGGTTGCTACCAAAGCCAATGGTAATACGGATTCACCCCTGGACACGTATTCATAGTCTCCCTGGTTTGGTTCTTGGGATTCAGTTGATCCCTTGGATGAGATATTTCCCACTGACGAGAGTATCGTGGGGGTTATATCTCTCAAAGATACCCCCTAGGATGATGGTCATCATTGTTCCTCATTTCTCCCAAGACTGGGTGAAATATATACTTGTCTAAAAACCCATGTTCTGTATGAATTGTCTAGCCCACTTCAGCATCCCATTCTGGTTCATGAAGTGTCGTCTGAAGGAAACATGGGTAAAATTTTTGTCACCATTCTGATCGACCTCTCTGTTAAACTAGGGGTTTTCGAGAATGTCCATATCGGTGCATCTTGTTCTCCTGATGAGATCAAGATCTATATCGCTCTTTTTAAATAATTATATGATTTTTTTGCATGGACTTATGAATAAATACCTGACATAGACCCTAGTATTCTGGTGCACGAAATTCCTACATATCTAGAATCAAAGCCTGTTCTTCAATGGCTTTGTCCTGTACACCCAAGAAAGGTTGTTGCCATTAAGGGGGAGGTAGAAAAAATTCTCATGGCTAGTTTCATATATCCTATACCATTGACAACTTGGGTCTCTAATATTATTCCTGTTACCAAAAAACAAGGGACCATTCGAGCTTGTGTTTATTACCATGATATAAATCTATCTTTCCCTAAATACAACTACCTGGCTCTTTTTATAGATCAAATTATTGACAAATGTGTTGGGAGTGAGATGTTCTCTTTTATGGATGCTTTTTCTGGCTACAACCAGATCAATATTCTTCTTGTTGATCAACAAAAAACCACCTTTATCTGTCCTTGGGGAACCTTTGACTATAAGAAGCTCCCTTTTGGTTTGAAAAATGTCGGGGCTACCTTCTAAAGGGCTATGTCCTATTATTTCCATGATATTAAGCACATAGTTCAGCCATATCTTTATGACCTTCCAACTCATTCCGCGAAACATCCAGATCACCTTGTACATCTTAGAGTGATATTCCTTCATTGTCGTCAATATAAAATTCAATTGAATCCTCATAAATTTTTGAATCTAGTCATTTCTTAGGTTTCGTGGTTTCTAAAGAAGGCATCCAGATTAATCCTCTTAAAGTTGAGGCAATCGTCAATATACCTCCTCCCTCTTCCTTACTTCAGCTACAAAGCTTGTAGGGGAAAGCCAATTTTCTCTAACGATTTTTCCTGAATTATGCAAAGCTTGCTAAGGGATTTACCCGTCTGTTGAAAAAGGGAGTCCCATTCATTTGGGATGAGATTGCTCAAAATTCTTTCAATGCTTTGAAGAACACTCTTGTTAGTGCTCCTTTATTGCATCCTCTCGATGATCATCGTGATTATTTCCTCTATCTGGCCACCACAGACAACACTATTGGGATGGTGCTGGTCCAATACGATGATGATGGTAATGAACATGTTGTCTACTACTTGATCCAAAATTTCTTCAACATTGAGGCTCACAATGCTCACATAGAAAAACTCACCTTAGCTCTTTTTCATATTGTTAAGCGCTTTTACGCTTCTGTCATTATATTCTCCTGCGTAAGTCTGTTGTGATTTTTTAATTTAACCCCATGACTTACATCCTTACTCGTTAGTTACTTAGGGGAAAATAGTCTAAATGGATTTTCATTCTCTAGGAGTATGACTTAGAGTTTCTACGACTAAGTCTAATAAATTACTCATCTTTGTTGAATTGATCTGCGATATTCCAACTGTAGTTGATACTACCCATTTTGATGAATCAATTATCGATAAATCACTCATTATCATCAGTACTCTTGATCCATAGTATGGATACGTCATTATTTATCTCCAGACCTAGAATTTTTTACCAGAGTTGTCTCACTTTGAGAGATGAGAAATTTGTTACCAATCCAAACGATATCGCATCATTGGAGATACTTTGTATCAGACTGGTGTCAATTCCATTCTTCTTCGATGCTTGACTCTTGAGGAAGTTGATAAATTCCATAATGACTTCCACTTTGGAGCCTGTGGTGGTCATATGTCCAGTTATGCTACCGCTTAGAAAATCCATCAAGCAAGATATTTTTGGCTATCTATTTTCAAATATCGCAGTCATTCGGTCTGAAAATGACATGATTTCCAAATTTATTCTGCAAAAGAACGTGCGCCACCCACACCCTTGCACCCAGTTGTAACTATCGGGTCATGACCTATAACTCTCGCTCGGCCGGGCGGCATAGTTATATTATCATTTTTGTTGATTATTTTACAAAATGGGCCGAGGCGATGCCTACCTATGATAATGAAATTTTAACTGTGAGAAAATTCCTTTTTAATCATTTCATATCTCGGTTCAGTGTCCCAAAACCCATCATCACTGACCATGGCTCTCACTTTCACAATAATATGATGACAGAGCTCACTACTCAGTGGGGCTACACCACAATAGCTTCACTCCATATTATACACATGCCAATGCCCAAGTCAAATCCGTCAAAACATTCTTAGTAACAATGCTTCAATAAACCTTTGGGAGACATAAAAGAGACTGGCACCTCGTGCTATTTTCGACTCTATGGACTTACCGAACTTCCACTAAGACTGCTACCGGATTCATGCCATTTCAACTAGTGTATGGTCTAGAAGCTACACTTCCAATTGAATGTGAAATCCCTTCTTTGAAGCTAGTTAATGAACTGCTTCCCTGCACTTCGCCAGAAGAGGAACATTTTATTTATCTCGAGTGTCTTGATGAGACTCGATGAATGGATGCTTTATTCATTGAAGCACAAAATAAATGAGTTAAAGTTCAATATGATAAGTCTGTCAGTCCTCATGTTTTCTCAAATGGTGACTTGGTCCTGCATTATGATCAAGCCCACAACAAATTGGGGGTCGGAAAGCTCAAATCGATGTGGCATGGGCCTTACATTGTTCAACATGTATTAGAAAAGGGCACCTATGAGCTAGTCGATTATGAGGGAAATCCGTTGGTTGAGCCCCACAATAGGCTCTATCTGAAGAAGTATTATGCTTGATAACAAGTACAATAATTTGTACATTAGTGTGTGATTCATTAGTGCGCTTTTAGATTTTTTGGTGTGAATTTTTTCTTTGCATACATGTTTCCTCTACTTACCTTGTGTTCCACTTGGTTTGCAGATTTCATCGAACCATTATGTCGGTTTTGCTGATGGTGCCCGTCATAGCACACATAACTTATCTTCCACAACATGGACATTTTTTTCCCCTAAAGACGAGTTTTTCAATCTACAAGGTATTTTTTAGGGTCGAACAACTAATAATATTGTTGAATATAGTGCATTCATCGAGCTTTTATCACACGTAATTTCTCTTGGTATTAGAGACTTGGTTGTGAAACTAGACTCACAACTCATTGTGTTACAATTAAATAGTCATTATTCAATAAGAAACCCTCAAATTTTGAGCATGTATTTACATGTTCGATTATTGGAAATCCATTTTGATTATATCACATATCAACACATTCCACGAAATATGAATACATTAACAGATACATTGGTAAATTATATATTAGATCGACATTTACAACATATGTAAAAGACTAAACCAATCATCATGATGTAAGAAAACTTTGTAATGGTAGAAACATCCATATGTTTGTATGTGTGTGTGTGTGTGTGTGTGTGTATATCAAGTATGTAAAAGTTTGTTACATCAAAAAATATGTGTTCCGTGACACAATGGCTCGACGAGACTACATCAGCGCAGAAAATAAAATAAAGGAAATTATCCACCCACATGGTGCTCATGGTAGCAAGTGACCATCTGGATTACTCGCTATAGTAACTGACCGAGTCTATCGGAGACTCCTATGGTGTGCCTCTGGAAGCATAGTGGTATGTCATCAATATTCGTGTATTCTGGAACTTGATCTCTACGATTGGTTCTATTCTCTCCTCATAAGGAGAATCCTCAATCTTGCATGCTACCCTCCTCACAATCGGGGACATACCTGCTGGTCTCTCTGGTCAAACATCTGCAAAATAATCATAAGTTTAAAACTTAGAACACATAACACAAAAACATTAAAAAGTAAAAAATTCCAAAAACATTTTTTTTACCCGCATTGAACAACTGTCCAGATCGCAGAAGGGCAAGATCTGAATCTCCTCAGAAATATGTAATGACATACACGTAGTCATATACTAGGATCAGTTGATGGCGTAACCAACTAAATAACATTTTCAAGAAATGCATTTGTTGGCCACCTCCATGACGAGGCATAATCTCACACCATCTGAGTAGCCTCAAATATCTCAGGGCTAGATCGTATACCTCAGGCCGTTGTACTGAAATAATATCACTTGCTCCAGCAAGA